>CM044433.1:69325473-69354933 GCA_024363595.1 Xenopus borealis | reverse complement strand
TATTGGATCCGCCGCCTGGAAACCTTAACCCCAAATGGTCTAAACAAAGAATACGATCTAAAAACGATCTTTTAAATTAATCAGTGTTTTTATTTTTGCTTTTAAATATTTATATCTTACAGACTAGTTTTTTGCACACACGATCCTGAGATGTATTGGATCTACATGAGTGGATCAAAAGATAACGGTACTATGTTACCTTCTTTCCCTAAATGAAATGGCAACATTGTTTAACATTATGATGTGTCACGGTTTTAAATGAATGTAACTATGTTTATACTTGTACACCAGAGGGTGCTATTTTGAAACCTTTAAAAGGAAGTTTGCTGAATGTATCAGTTAGTTCGACAAAGGGCCAGGTTGTGGCTCAAAACGTTACTATGTTACTGGTCATAGCCATGTTGCATTAAAGGCTTTTTAAAGAAAGAAGTCGGTGCTGTCCGTTATTGAAAATATATGGTACACAAAGAGAATACAGAATAGTTGAAAGACTCCTTATAAAAGCTAGAGAAAATGTGAAATTAATTGATGGGGAACTCATTGAGCCAGTGCTCAGGTAATCCTATCCTTATATGGCTTTAAAAGGGGTTCTTCTGTACCAAATATCAAAAGAATCAAATTGAACAATTAGTGGTACCCAAACCATACAGAAAAATGGTGTTGGACCTTGCCCATAGTCATGTAATGGGGGGGACATTTGGAGTTGGAAAAACTTCCGAAAGTTTTGCACAGCTTTTTTTGGCCTGTACTGTATCAGCAGGTAAAGGATTACTGTGGGTCCTGCCCTGTTTGCCTGATTTATGCTCCAATGCCACCCTTTTGTAGTTCCCTAATCCTGATACCTATTATTGCAATACCGTTTGAGAGGAACGGTGGGCCCTTTGTTAAAGTGTGCCCGGGGGCATCAATATATTTTAGTGATCATGGATTATGCCACTCGCTACCTGGAAGCTATTCCTTTGTACAGCACTTCTGCTAAAACAATTGGCAAAGAATTGTTCAGAAGGGTTGGTATCCTAGTGAGGCATAGGGATACTTTCTCTGACCTCACAGGAAAGAATCCAGTCGTTGAACATGATATTGTCACTGAGCGAGGGGTTTGTGTTAAACTCAAACCCTGTAGAATTCCCAAAGCTAGACAGAAAGCTGTGGCTGATAAAGTGGCAAAAATGCTTGCGTTATGGGTAATTGAAGAGTCCAATAGTGACTTGTCTAGCCCAATTGTTCTTGTTCCCAAGCCAGATGGTAGCTGGCGGCTCTTTAATAATTTTGGCTAGCTTAATTCGGTATCCAAGTTTGACACTTACCCAATGCCTAGGGTAGACAAGCTCATAGACAGGCTGGGTACTGCTCATTATCTGACGACGCTGGATTTAACAAAAGGGTATTGGCAGATACCATTATTGGAACAGGAAAAGGAAAAAACTGCTTTTGTTACTCCAGGTGGTTCTTTCCAATACAAAGTAATACTCTTTTGTCTACAAAATAAACCCAGCCAAGTTTCAAAGGGCAATGGATAGAATATTAAGACCTCACCAACAGTATGCGGCTGCATACTTAGATGAGATGAGTTCAAGCTGTATTGAATGCCCTCTGTAAAGCAGGCCTTACTGCCAACCCCAAGAAATGTGTCATTGGTTTGGAGGAGGCCAAGTATTTAGGTTACACCATTGGCAGAGGTGTGGTAAAATCAAAGTTAAATAAAACAGCAGCCATTCAACGGGGCCACACATTCTTAATAAGAAGCAGGTTTGAGCTTTCCTGTGTATCACAGGGTATTACAGGAGTTTTATTCCTCCTTTTGCTACCTAGGCTGCTTCTTTAACAGACTGAATGAAGGGAATAAACTCTGATCAAGTCATGATCAAGTGGTCCCCTGAGGCAGAAAAATAATTTCAGGCCCTCAAAGATGTGTTATGTGCACAACCAGTCTTGTATTCCCCAAACAGACACATCAGATGTGGGGTTAGGGGCAGTTTTATCCCAGCTTTATCACGGGGAAGAGCATCCAGTGGTATACTTAAGCAGAAAGATGAAAGACTGTGAGAGGAAGTATGCCACGACTGAAAAAGAATGGTTAGCCATAAAGTGGGCCCTAGATGCCTTAAAGGAAATGTCAACTATATTTCAGCTTTCATGGTGTCAGCATAAAGTGCCTTACTCCCACCTAAACTGCATTATTTTCATGCCCCAATTCAGCTCCCACGTCCTGTACTGCTGCCTTCTTCATCACTATGTTGAGTTTCACCCGGTGGCCATTTCCCTGACCTGAAGTCATCTTTTCCCTTCTCCCTTGTCCTAATGCGCATGTGTGCATAGCCCCTCCCGTCTGATCTCTCTAAAAAGACATTTCTTTTGTCTGCTGTACTCACCAGACTCAAACTGCGCATTCTCCCCACGCCAAGCGAGAAGGAGAATTCTGAAGGGAGGGGGGAGAGGGACTTGTGCGAGCTGCTGATATGCAGAGAGAACAAGGAAACAAAGCAGCTTCCCTGTTTACTTTTCTGCAAGCCAGCGTGGCAACTATTTCAAGAATGCAGTGAGACCTTTCACTGATAAGACTTTTGTTTGGGGGGTTGACATGTCCTTTAAGGTATTACATAGTAACATACAGTAGTAACATAGTAAGTTAGGCTGAAAAAAGACACATGTCCATCAAGTTCAACCTTTTGACTTTCTTTTTCACCTGCCTCACTGCTAGTTTATCCAGAGGAAGGCAAAAAAAAACCCCATCTGAAGCCTCTCCAATTTGCCTCAGAGGGGGAAAAAATTCCTTCCTGACTCCAAAATGGCAATCTGACTAGTCCCTGGATCAACTTGTAGTATGAGTATGAGTATCTTCCATAATCCTGCATTTCCTCACTTGCTAAAAAGCCATCCAACCCCTTCTTAAAGCTATCTAATGTATCAGCCTGTACAACTGATTCAGGGAGAGAATTCCACATCTTCACAGCTCTCACTGTAAAAAAACCCTTCCGAATAGGCGGAATCTCTTTTCTTCTAATCAGAATGTCAGCTGGAAAGACCTACTGGTGAACAAAGCATTAGAGAGATTATTATATGATCCATACCTTTTACCAGCTCAGTTGCCCTTCTCCGTACCCTCTCTAATAGTATAATGTCCTGTTTGAGTGATGGAGACCATATCTGTACGGCATATTCTAGATGCGGCCTTACAAGTGCTCTATAAAGTGGAAGAATGACCCACTCAAGACCTTATTTGCCCTTGATGCTGCTGACTGGCATTGCTTGCTACAGCCAAGTTTATCATCTACAAGTACTCCAAGGTCCTTTTCCATAATGGATTAGCCTAGTGAAGTCCCATTAATGGCTTGAATATTTTTACATCCCAGGTGCACGACTTTACATTTATCAACATTGAATCTCATTTGCCCTTAGCTGCCCAGATTGCTAATTTGTCAAGATCCTGTTGCAAGGATGCCACATCCTGGATGGAATTAATTGGACTGGATAGTTTTGTGTGTGCATCTGCAAATACATTACTTATAACACCCTGCCCTAAGTCATTAATGAACAATTTAAATAAAATTGGACCCAATGTCGAGCCCTGAGGGACCCCACCAAGAACCTTACTCCAAGAGAGAATGTACCATTAACAAATACCCTCTGTACCCGATCCTGCAGCCGGTTTCCTATCTATGTGCAAATGACTTCATCAAAGGGCAAGGAAGGGCAAAGAAATAAAATCCCATTTTACTTTATTTAATGAAAAATAAATCTATCTCCAATATACTTTAGTTAAAAAATGTGTACCGTATGCAGTGAAATTCTCCCTTCATTTAGTGCTGTGGATAGGAATTGTCAGACGGTCCCTAACTTCTGGCAGGGAAACAATCATACTTATGAACAGCAGGGGGAGCCCCTGCCTTACTTCCCAGCCATGCAGAACTCAAGAAGTTTTGTTTTTTGATCATGTATGGCGATCCCTAAGAAGCCCAGACCACACTGAGCATGTGTATGTAGTCTAGTCTTGCAAAGGTGTACAACAAAGTTACAAGATGACCCCTGTAGCCAACTTTTAAAGCATAAATAATTTGTTTGATTAGGCTTGTGGTGCAGTAAGGTTATGTTTATGTTTAGTATACAACATACAGCATTTCTAGCCTTATTCTATTTCAGACTTTCCTTGTCCTTTAAGCCCAACCGACCTTAGTTTAGAAAGCAGTTGTTTGTGGGGCACGGCATCAAACGCTTTGGCAAAATCCAAATAGATCACATCTACTGCCCCCACTGTCTTAAATAGGATTGTCTTAGGTTTTAAGTTTTATTTTTCACAACAAAGGTAGTAGGAACTTGCCAGAGTGCTGCACATAAAATTTTAGAAGAGGGAAAAAGGAGCTTCTCTCCTGTGACTGCACAGTGGGTTCATACAGACTCTACTACTGCTTGTGCTTGGATATCCTATCATTGACACACTGCAGATTCAGGACTGGTAGCAGGGCTACTGAACTGGAAAGAGAATGAGCCATTTGGAACAATAAGGTAAAATGAAGAAAGGTGAATGAAGGGGAATTCTGTAGATAACAATAGAGGGGTTCAAAAGATGAAAAAATGGTGCAGGGCGGAAAAATTCAAGAGAAAGAAACTGAAGAAAGATAAACAAGATAAGCTAAGGAGGGTAAGCAAAGCAGAACAATAGAAGACCCAGAAGTAAAGTGATGCAAATAGAGAGCATAACATAGCAAAGGGTAAGTTACTGGAGAGGTCAAGGTAATATTTGTATATAGTCTGTGGTGTATACAGTTGTGAGCCAAATCCAGCAGCTAGTAAGGTAGCAGGTGAATTTTTAGATTAATCAATATATATTCCTCTATGGGTTGATGAGGTTCCCATTCAATTTTATTCAAACTACTTGGGGCCATGATGTGGATGTGTAATACTGTGTAATAAGTAAGGGTCCTTCAATTATTGCATAGACAATCTTTCTCTGTGGTTTCTCTATGTTCTGTATATACTGTAAATGTGACTGGGCTTCGGAAATTAGGTGAAATTACAATTTCAGAGATCATAATCCTCTGCGCTCCAGTATACCCACTAACACCTGGTACCTGGTAGACGGCAGTCTAGTGAAGGGACGCCTTAAAGGCGCAGGTGCGCTGACACAATGATGTCAGCGCACATTGGCGCGAAATGTTAAATATTTAAAGGGATTTTTGCTGCAATTCACTGCCCGTTATAGGATTTGCTCCTGGTGCCTTTGCCTTGCTGTTAAGCTTTGATTTTCTGGTTCCTGTGTTTGACCCTGCCTGGCTACTGACTTCTCCTGACTTCTGTGATCCTGACCTTGGCTTGTGACCTGACTATTCTCCATTTTGTACTCCGATCCTGCCTGATCTGATCTTCTGGTTTGACCCTTGCCTGTCTGACTCCCAATTCTGCCTGATCCCTCTGCTAGATCTGTCAACGTTTTGTGCCTCCATCTAGCAGTGACCTTCTGCCCAAAGTCTTTGCTTAACTGTTGTGCCCCTTGCTAGCCAGAACTTTCGCTTTGCACCTCTCGTTAAGTCCAGGTGGCATCTGAGTAGCTGAGGGCTCCTCCAGAGGCCAAAGGCGGTAACACTACTGGTGAAGCATGAGCTGAGACCAGGGTGCTTGACATCTGTTCTGGTTTGGGTGCCGACCGTGACAACTAACTTAAAGTGTCAAAAGTCCAGTGTGCCAGCACAGAAAACCGTTAAATTGCAAAACAATTGTCATTTTTTATTTATGATAAATTGGGCAGTAATTCACAAGATAGTGTTCATCTGCAACACTGGATTATTTATGTATTAGCAAAATTTTAAAAATGTAAATTAAGTTTGAGGTTCTCAATATTCTGTGCAAAATCTAAGCAACAATTATTATATAATGAAGCCAGCAATTCATGAATATAAACTAGTTTCTCATAGTTTGAGAGCAGAATAATTTATTGCAAAGTCTGTTTAATTGTCAGCAATTCACACCTGTTTAACCAACCTCATTATATGTACTAGGTTTCAGTACAGATGCCAATAAACACATAAACAGAATAATGCATTGTCTCTTACATCGTCATATTTATTTACATGCCAACACTCCTACTCACTGTTTAAAAACCTTAAATCATACTATAATATGAGCACTTAGGGACTAATTATTAAAATTCAAGTTTGTGGGAAAAAACATGTACCCAAAAAAACACCAACAAAACACGTGCCTTTTTCTCTTGAGCAGTACCAGTACTTCATTTTTTAAATTCCGTTCTTTTTTCCCAGTAAACTGGTAAAAATAAACATATCGGGGCAAATTTACTAAATGGCAAAAATTTGGCAGAAACGGCATTGTAGTCATCTGAAAATTCGGTCAGACAAAGCAAATTTAGTAAGTTTTGTTCCAGACGACGAACGCTGGTGAATTTTCACTAGCATTACTTTGGCAGAGCGGGCAAATCAAAGCAAAGATTATCTAGCATTCAATTCTGTCTTGAGCAACTTCACTAGAGGTCTTGCGCTCAGGCTAATTTGCAAATATGGAATGGAGCTATTTATGTTACATAGTGCATTCAGGGGTGCTCCGCCAATGTGGCAAGTTGCGAAACTTGCCTCAGGCGGCAGCGCCCCACTAGGTACCAGGGGTGGTTCAAACCTGAAATTCGGCTCTTCTAGCGCAGAGGGAAGTTATGTCCTGGCCCTCTCTGCTGCCCTCGTGGACCCACCCTCTGGCACAAAAAGGTAAGCGCACGGGGAAGGGGGGCAGCAGCAACAGCAAGCTGCCACAGGCAGCAGAGGGGCCACAGGTGCATCTAATAAATTACTAATAAATTAGTAAATTACATTTACACTGATAACTAGACATGCCAAGGAAACCTTAATAAAGTCAACAGAGTTGTTTTAATACCTTACAACTGTAGCCAACTGTAGCCAACTGTAAAATAATGTGCCATGTGGTAGAAAATGTATGGGGGAAACTGGGAACCCCAAAAAAATGTATGCCATGCAAAAATTATTCTGTAAGTAACTGAATATTGAGGATGCTTTAGGCACTCCAATGCACTTCGCCAGGTCAGAGCTGGCAAAGGCAAGTTAGTAAATTTGAGGAGTTACATCAATTCTCCTGACGTTAGAGTGCAAATCAATGCTAGCGTCTATCTCCTTCGCTAGCAAAGTGACGCCTGTACCCATCAGTAAATCCGCAAAATGACTGAAAATCGTAACGTCATTGTTAGTCAATTCATCCTTTAGTAAATCTGCCCCATAAAGTTCATAGCGTACGCAACCTTCCCAGCTATTATTTGGTATTTTCTTCTGGTGAATTTTGCAATTTTTCCTTTTATAAATCCTGACTATTCTTTGTTTCAGACAATACTCAAATTTTACCATCAACATCTTTTTCTCAAATTGAAAAGCAAACTCGATTTTTGATTAATCTGTCCCTTAATTCTGAATGCACCAAATCCAGAATTCATTTTGGAATTCGGACAGAATTTGAACTTTTTAAGCAGTATTTGGATTCACCAAATCCTTGTGCATAGTTGAACAAAATCAGAATCCTAATTTGCATATGTAAATTAAGTGTGGTCACCTGACCTTTTGTCACAAAACATTTGCATATGAAAATTAGGGTTCAGATTCGGGTTCGGTATTCGGACAAATCTTTCACAAAGGATTTGGGGATTCGGCAGAATCCCAAAAAGTTGATTCAATGCATCCCTACCCATGATATTAGCATGCATCGGAACAAATAAATTTTAAGGGCAGTAACCTATAGCAACCAATCAGCAGGTAGCATTCATTAGTCACCTGTTTAAATACAAGCATCTTATTGGTTGCCATGTGTTACTGCCCCTGGGCAAACTTAGTGCCTTATATTACATATAGGGGTTAAAGATTTCAAAGTAAATACTTGAACTGAGGCCTTCTGCATGTGGACTTCATGTTTATTTCAAAACTAATTAACTAATCTGTTTCTTATAGAAAAATACTTAAAAAACAACTTAATTCATGAGTTTCTAAGAGCATAAAAAATCTAGCAACTTCAATTGTTGGTGGGAAATAGCAATCATTCTAATTGCTATAAATGATTGAGGAAAGTTGCATGCAGGTGCACATTTAAAGGGGATATAAATCTAAAAATAAATTTGGAAAAATTAACTTCTAAGCAACTTTCCAGTATGTCTGTATGTCACATTCTGTAACTGTCAATTCTCTGCACTCCTGGTTCTGACTTTTGAAATAATACAGCAGAAGCCAGTTGTGCTACATTGTTTCAAGAGATACATACAGCAGTGCAAAAAAGGGACACAGCAGTGCAAAAAAGGGACACAGAAATACGACTTTTGTGAGTTTACATACTCTTTAATAAACAAAATCTATGTTTCCATGGCTCATCAAAATCTAAAAACTGTATTCTGACAATGCTATTTAGTATTTAAAGCAGGCATAACATTGCCATATCTCAGCAGCTGAAGACAGCAATAGATTGATGAATCATTTACTATTCTTCATGGAATTGACAGAGTTTACAGTACTGTAGGACAGTAAAAAGACAAAGGAGGCTTTCAACCCTTGCTGCCTTTTGCATTGTTAAAACTGTTAGTTAGTCTACACTGTCAACTTGTGGAAACGCTCTTTACAGATAATCTGTTCATCATGATCAATTTGTCTTTATAGTAATGTTAACTAAATAAGAAATCTGAGATTTGCTAGTTATTAATGGAATTGTGCAAACTAAGATAATGGTAACAATTTACAGTATATACTTTCCCACACTTTCCAGAGAGCTAAGGAAGGTAAGTTATGCTTAAGCGAGAAGGTAAGTTATGTTACTTAAATTCTGGCAAACTCCTTTGACATCAGCTGCATGAGAATTGCTAATGACAAAAAAAAGGAACATCCCTACCATTCTGACTATGAAGATTCTCATTCATCCAGGTCATGGTATATCTAACACAAGTAACTCAAAACAACTGGACTTGCTGACAATTTTATTTAATGAAGACGTTTCTCTGCTCATCTGAAAAGCTTCTACAGTTCAACTGTGTAGGGGAGTTCTCAGCATATAGACTTTTCCAACAATCCAATCAAAACGGCACATTGTAACTTTTCAGAGAGGTGACATCTGAAATTCACAGAGGTGTTGATTCTGTGTAGTTACTGTAATAGGATTACCAATTTGTCAAAATATCATTACCATTTATTCGATTCCCACCATCCGCTGGAACACAAACTGGGTGTCATTAGAATTCTGCACCACAGGGCAGAATGTGTGGCAACTGATACAGAGTCCAAGGACAAGGAGCATAAACACCTCAGATGAGCTTTGAAAGTGTGTGGCTATCCAGACTGGGACTTTGTCAAAACAGCGGCAACCAAACCCAGCAGGAACATCAAAAAAAATAACCACCCAGAGACACAAAGTAGGCGAAACATAGTCATTCCATGTAGCTGCATTGTTGTCATATATCAACCACCTGGACCAACCACACAATTTTTGGACAACTTTGCTGCCTGGCTTCCTTACTTTCTTTCATCTAACATCCCATCCATCATATTAGGGGACTTGAATATAGCTGTTAACAACATTAACAGCCCTTCCTTCTCTAAACTTCTTTCACTAACATCCTCCCTAGGCTTATCCTTGTGCTCAGACTCCCCCTCTCACACCAATGGTAACACCCTGGATCTCATATTTACCAGACTCTGTTCAACCACCAACTTTGCTAACTCACCGTTTCCCCTCTCTGATCACTATATGCTCACATTTAAACTCTCACTAACTCCCTCCTCACCCCCTGCTAATCCCCAAACGTACCTACCGCGACTTGCAAGCTCTGGATGTGTCGCATCTCTCTTCTTCCTTTGACTCTCTTCACTCTAATATCTCAGCTATCTTGTCCTAATGTGGCTACCTCGGTCTAATATAGCACACTCACCACTGCCCTTAATGAGCTTGCTCCTGTAAAAATTAAATATGCTAGAACCCACTGCTCCCCAAACCACTGCTCATACTTAAGCGCTCCAAAGACACTCACGTGCACTTGAGCCCATCACTACCTATAACACCAGCCTTTCCCAAGCCAAACAAACATACTTTACTTCACTCAAAACCAGCACAACATTTCTCCACCTTTAACACTCTCCTTTCCCCTTCTCCACCCCCTCCATGCACATCTGTCTCTGCTCAAGACATTGCTGAGCACTTCAAAAACAAAATTGACACTATCAGAGGGGACATTACACTACTCAACCCCCCTAGGCTTCCACCACCCTCCCCCCACACTCCCCAGTCTCTTCTGGGCTCCTTCACCCCTGTTACTGATGAGGAAGTCTCAAAACTTTTGGCCTCCTCTCACCTTACCACCTGCCTGCTTGATCCTATTCCTTCAAAACTTCTCCGCAATACCAACCCTTGTCTAATCCAAGCGTTAACTCATCTATTTAATCTCTCGCTCTCAACTGGACTATTCCCATCTCAACTAAAACATGCTTTTGTCACCCCCATTCTGAAAAAACCCTCTCTTGACCCCTCCAATCTTGACAACCTCCGACCTATCTCTCTGCTACCTTTCATCTCTAAACTACTAGAGTGCCTAGTCTACAACCGATTAACCTCATTCCTCTCCGACAATAACCTGCTGGACCCCTTACAATCTTGTTTTAAACCACAACACTCCACTGAAACTGCTCTGACCCATCTAACTAATGACCTTTTAACAGCTAAAGCCAACAAAAATTTCTCACTATTAAAGGGGTTGTTCACCTTTTAGTATAATGTAGAGAGTGATATTCTGAGAAAATTTGCAATTGGTTTTCATTTTTTATTGTTTGTGGTTTTATAGTTATTTGGCCTTTTATTCAGCAACTCTCTAGTTTGCAGTGTCAGCAATTTGGTTTCTAGGGTACAAATTAAGCTAGCAACAATGCATTGATTTGAAGAGACTGGAATATGAACAGGAGATGAACTGAATAGAATGATAAGTAATAAAAAGTGGCAATAACAATACATTTGTAGCCTTACAGAGCATTTGTGTTTAGATGGTGTCAGTGACCCCCATTTGAAAGCTGCAAAGAAACAGAAGAAAATTGCAAATCATTAAAAAAACTATGAAAAATAAATAATGAAGACCAATTGAAAAGTTTCTTAGAATTGGCCCTTCTACAATATACTAAAAGTTAACTTGAAGGTGAACCACCCCTTTAATACTGCTTGATCTCTCAGCTGCATTTGACACTGTAGATCACCCTCTCCTCCAGTCCCTCCATTCGATTGGCCTTCGTGACACAGCCCTGTCCTGGTTTTCTTCTTACCTCACCAATCGTTCCTTCAGTGTCTCCTACAACGGAGTAGGATCTTCCCCCCTACCTCTCTCTGTCGGGGTTCCTCAAGGCTCTGTCCTGGGACCCTTATTATTTTCTCTTTATACTTCCTCCCTCGGCAAATTAATCAGCTCATATGGTTTCCACTACCACCTCTACGCTGACGATACTCAGATCTATCTCTCCTCTCCTGATCTCAACCCAGAACTCCTAACTCGTGTCTCCTCCTGCCTGTCTGCTATCATTACTTGGATGTCACAACGCTACCTTAAATTAAACCTCTCCAAAAACGGAAATGGTTCTTTTTCCTCCAACTAACACCAGTAACATCTCGGAAGTATCCATCATAGTTAACAATTCCACTATCACCCCGTCTCCCCAGGCCCGGTGCCTTGGGGTTATCCTAGATTCTGCCCTGACATTCACTCCTCATTTCCAGTCACTTGTTAAGTCATGTCACTTCCACCTAAGGAACATATCCAAAATACGATCACCCAAGATGCTGCCAAAATTCTTATTCACTCTCTTGTCATATTGAGTCTAGACTATTGTAACTCTCTTTTAATTGGCCTTCCCCTCTCCAATCCATAATGAACACTGCTGCTAGGCTTATACACCTCAGCAACCGCTCTTCCTCTGCCACACCATTCTGCCAATCCCTGCACTGGCTTCCACTCCCCAAAGCACTTCATAACTCTGCCCCTCCCTACATCGCTGAACTAATCTCCATATACTCACCCAACCGCTTACTACGCTGCTCTACTGACCTGCTACTCAACTCTTCTCTCATTACCTCCTCACATGCTCGCATTCATGACTTTGCAAGAGAATTCTCTCCCACGGTCTGTCCGACTTTCTCCCAATCTTTCAGCTTTCAGGAAATCTCTAAAAACCCACTTTTTTTAGAGAAGCCTACCCTCACTGTTAACTACTCACTTTATTCTGATCTTGCCCACTCCCACACCTTGCGTATCATTTCCTTCCCTTTAGCTTTTTGTACAGGGCCTTCCTCACCTCCTGTACCAGTATTAATTGTGATGTGTGTACAGTAACTCCATATTTATTGTGATGTATGTAACTCCTTATGTTCTATGTATGTAATTCATGTGATTTAGTTGTATAATCACATTCACTTTACAGCGCTACGAAACAAGTTGGCGCTATAGAAATACATGTTATTAATAATAATAATAATAATAATAACTGGAGTGTCGGAGGAAATCAGGAGGATTTCCAACAAACGCCACATCCCTGTGTTTTTCAAACCTAGCAACACAGTGAGACAAAAACTGGTACACCCAAAGGATCCAACTCCTAAAGGAAAACAAAGTACTGTGGTATAAGCAGTCCAGTGTAGCGATGAGTGCACTGATCTATACATTGGGGAGAAAAAGAGGTATGAAAGAGGTGATGTTTATGTTAAGTTGGAGAAACCATCGCTGAACAGAGGCAGGGGCATTCAACACCACCTGTCTGCTACATACACAATACACACATCCATTCATGCAACTCTCACAAATAACACCTGTTTTATAGGAGTTGCATGACAAATTGATAATCATATCACAGTAACTACACAGAATCAACACCTCTGTTAATTTCAGATGTCACCTCTCTGAAAAGTTACAATGTACCATTTTAATTGGATTGTTGGAATAGTCTACTCCCCTACAACAGTCAGTTGAACTGAAGAAGCTGCTCGGATGCGCAGTAAAACGTCTTCATTAAAAAAAATTCTTAGCAAATCCAGTTGTTTTGCGTTACTTGTGTTAGATATCCCTACCATTCCCTCACATGGACATTAGGCTATTGGTTTGATTAACTGAGGATCACACACCCTTTCTATTTTGGTGACTGTTGGTTAAAGATTCATATTGCAATGCTTCTGACACATTGATTCAAAACACAACAAAACAGAAATAACATAAGGAATGTGATGATAAAAGCAGAGCACATTAAATTTAGGATTAGACTAATGGAAGGCATAGTAGAGAAATGGCAGTGATTGCCCAATACTGCCTTCTGCCATTAGCTACAATTAAATTGCATCTGCCTGTCACTGTGCAAATGGGTTTGGATTTTAGCTTGAAAATGCTCAGGTGTCTGTTTTTAAGATGAAATCTCCCATGTGCAGAGTGAAATAAACCAGAAGGAAATAAACCAAAGACGTGGCAGAGGCAGAGGATCTGCCATGTCTGCCACTGTGTGTTTAATAGATAAAAAGATCAATTTATGATGTTGCAAATGCCCACCCAACCTGTACTTCTCAATGGTTTGTAAAGTATTTGGTGGGTAGGCGTGGCACAGGTGATGCCTATGTGCTGTTACACCCCTTATGAATGCAGTTCTACAAGATGCAGGCAGCTCTGTATCCATCAGACAGGTGCAAGTCTTTGTGATCCATTTTGGAGCACTAAGTTCCCATGCCTCTAAGCACAAGGCAGATTGCAAAGTGGGAGTCAGTTTTCACTTGTGGGTGGGCTGCAATTCAAACTGAATGAGGTACTTAAGTTCTTAAGTGTGGAGGTGGCAGATTGCAGGGTTTGTTTGCCTGTTTTGAAGCTGAAGGAGGAGCTACTGCAGCAGGAGGCATTTCCAGCTAGTGATGGGCGAATTTATTCGCCTCTGGCAAATTCCTGTGAGTCGACACAGGCAAATAAATTTACTAAACGCTGGAGAAATTTCACCCTGGCGAAAATTCGCCAGTGTCTCGTTTTGGACACATATTGAGGCATTGAAGGTCTCTGGCAAATGTAGCATAGTTAAAGTCTGATTATTATAGAGATACACATCTATAGAAATAAGTCAAAGCAACTGGACTTGCTGTGTTTTTTTCTCCTTGAAAATGTTTAACCAGTCATGCTAGGTTTAAAGCAGATAGAGAAGTGGTGTTTATTAAAAATCATTCTAAGTTTCTCTGACACCCAGCCAATGAGGACCAAGTTCTTTCTCCTGTTCTGTTTTCCACCTTCACTGGTAGTCTTGGTGTTAATGCTTTTTTTCTACTGGTTTTCAGTCTGGATACCCACATGTCTTCAGGGCCCCTCTGAGATGTTCCATCTCTTTCAACTTAGCCTCTGTGCTGTTGGGGATCTTGTCTGCTCTGTGACATAGCATTTTGATAACACCCTGTTTGTGATCTAGTGGAGGTGGGGATAAAAACCAAAGCAAGTCCAGTTGATTTGACTTATTTCTATAGATATAACATTACCTGGATGAATGAGAATCTTTCTTCACAAACATACTTACAGATACACAGTTTAGGTAAAGAAAATATATTATTTTCTCACATATAAGGAAATTAATTAAATAGCACATTTTAGAATAGTAAGTCATTTTACAAACATTGAGGTGTGAAAGTTACAAAGTTAACCATTTTCTTTCATGAAAAACATTTAGTGTTTTATTGTCCCTTTAACTAGAATAACCTAGAGAGTTCATCTATTGTAAACCTTCAGGGCATCTGACCTGCTTAGCCACCTGCAATGCATGTTTAATAACAGTCTCTATGCCTGAATCATAAATATTTTATTTTGCATTGTAGATTTGTTTCCAGTGGGTTCAGGTTAATGTAAAGCCAACTCTGAATGCATGTATGTTCTAGCTGTATAAATCTACTGGGTGTGTGAATTATTTATAAGTGATTTGTTTATATATGGCAAATAATATATTTAACAGCTACACATGCAATAAATAATACAATAGATAAATAGTAACTACAATAAACATGCATACTTTGGGATAAAATGAATTATTTTTTTTTAATAGTGGGCTTAATACAAAATGTCTTTACAAGGTTTAATAAAAATACCTGAAGCAAAATATGAATTTCTTCTTAGCAATGCAGATTCACAAACTATAAACAAAATAGACTTTGCCATTTGTAATAGTATATTCATAAGTTGCATATACAGAGATTAGAGATCTTAAGGGAAAGAAACTAGGGAGTGTGATTGCTCCAAAATACAGAAAGATGTCTTGTCCATAAAACCCATTTCCTATACTTTTGTAGTATATTTTAATACTAGGACCCCCAAGAAAATATATTGTACTGTGACCTGTGGGAATAACATGAACATTTGCTTAATTAAACCCACACATGTAACATACACACTTACAGTATTTGTATCCCAAAGCTAATATGCAGTTTCAAATATTAACGGATAGGCCCATATTTTTTGTACCTATTGCCCTTGAATCATATTGTTTTGTTTTTCTTGATTCAGGGGATTAGATGACACTTTTATTATTTAATTGTGGATTAAATGTAAGGTTCAAGGTATCAGTTAATTTCAATGTCAACTAAATGAAGCATAGTGAAATACTGTATACAAGCAGGAATTCTCAAAATCTGAGCAGCATTCCTCCATTTACAGTACAGGGTTGACAATGGCCAGTGCATTGGTAATAAAAGCAAAGCAAAATACAACAACCTGTTTATGGGATGTTATTGTGTGTACCACAGTGGGGGGCTGAAGCAGCAAATTGTGATGCCTGCTGTGGAGCAGAATAAATACTTTTCTTCTTTTTTCTGTGCTGAATTCCCTTCTTAAAGGAAAATTATACTCCCAAACAATGTAGTTCTTTATTTAACTACAGTATGTTGCATAAAACTATAAAATATATGCTTCACCTAAACAAACCATTTTCACTTTTTTAACAGTATGTGCCATTGGATAATCCTAAATAGAACACTGCTATTTTAATAAGGGCTACTCCATTAGATCATATGATTCACAGGGCACACAAACAAACCATGGGAACACATAGTACATCTTAGGTCATGTAATATCTCATAGCCCATAACTGAGGGAGTTAAAGAATTAACTATGAATTTGGGCTCATGTCAGTGTACAATATAAATACAGTGCACCAACTGAACAAAGGCTATCCTGTCATAAAATGCAATTGCTTTCATGTCTTATCTACTAATCCTGAGGAACACGTATCATGGACAAGAGAGGAGTCCACAGACTGGCATCTGGTGAGGGGACAACAAAGGCAATGTCCAGGCAATGAATGGCATGGGAGGATCCCAACAACAAAGGATGAAAGGATATGTTGTTTACACCCTCAGGGAGTCAGAACAGGTTTAAGACCCTATGACTAAGGGTAGGGACAGACAGGGAGATTCGGGGAGATTTTGTCGCCTGGCGTTTTTAGCAGGCGACAATCTCCCCGAATTTCCTTCTCCCTGTCTGCCGATCGTAAAGGCACAAAGCACCAGCGCCTGTGCAGATGCGGCGCTGCGATTTCCGGAATCGCCCGAAGTTTCCTCACGAGGTATCTTCGGGCGATTCCGGAAATCGCCGCGCCGCGTCTGCACAGGCGCTGGCGCTTTGTGCCTTTACGATCGGCAGACAGGGAGAAGGAAATTCAGGGAGATTGTCGCCTGCTAAAAACGCCAGGCGACAAAATCTCCCCTAATCTCCCTGTCTGTCCCTACCCTAAAGGTTATGTATGGAAGTTCCTGTCCGTGCAACACTGCAACCTACAGGAAACCTTAAACACCATTAGTTGGTCTAAACTGCCATGTACAGGACACTACTAACTTGGAGGTTTCCATGGCTCATCATGTGACATCAACTTGATTGGCTGGGACTGTCTTTTGGGTGTGACTGCCCTGGGAAAAGGGTAGTTTGCTTGTTTGAATGGTTTTCTGTATGTGTATATAAAGAGCATTGTATATACTTTGTAAGACGCTTTCCACTCCCCTTCCATTACACCTTTCCCTATTCCTTTCCTCCTTCGTCCTTCTTAGTTAGTTCCATTTTTATGTTATACCTTTTAAATCCCTTTGTAAATAAATACCACTTATTTAAATATCAGGCTGCCTCAAGTCATTAGCCTGGCACCCTAAAAATAGAGCAGGTCCAACAGGTCACATGGAAACAAAGTTTAGAGCTGCAGTATTTATGGTCAGGTGATTTTGAGGCAGCACACAGACCATCACAAAATGTTGGCTCATGGTAAGAGAGGTAAAAGGGCAATATTTACTAATATATATTTTAGTTAAGTAAGATTGTTTAAAAACAATTCAATTGATATAAATATGATATAAATCAGTTGATTAATTATGTATTCTGGGGGTATATGTTTCCTATAAGTTACAGTTCTGTTTGGGGACAACAAACAGAAATCTTTAGAGGGATTAGATGAGCTTAAAAAAGGAAAATATTTATTTTATAACAACAGAGATAAATCCTGGTCAAGAGCCCTAACGTTCTACCTTGTATAGTTGATGGATGCATGCTGAAGACTTAAAAGAACTTAAAAAGCATCACTTTCTCTAAACACAATTACTTTTGTATTTCTGTGCCAAAGCAATTTAATCAAAGAAGCTATTAACATTGAAAGTGATTATTCTGCAGCATATGGAGTCAAATAGCACTGCAGTCATCCATCCTTTAGCACATTATTACTGCCAATGAAAAGATTATACCTGCTAGTTATTATGTCCATTATACTTTAGAATGAGTTTGCTCTATCACATCCTTATCAGATAACACTATAATCATCTGTTGGTTGCTTTATTTCAACACAAAATACTGTATACTCAACACAAGATGTAAATACTGACCCTGTGGAACAAATATTATAGTATATTTGTATATTATATTTGTTTATAAGAGAACTATCAGTCCACTTTTATTAGGTAGTCATTAACACCAGAGGTAATTAAGTGGTGTGTGCTCATTCTTGTGTATAAATTTACATTAAGTCATGCAGAAGACTTGAGGAAAAGGATTGCTTCACAACCAGTTAATACTTCTAAAGAGAGGTAACTGGATATGGTTCATTGAGTCTATTGGCAGCATATTCATTATGTAATGTAATGTCATATCAGTACATACCTCTTTACTTATATATTACAGAACTGTTGCGTATAAAGGGGCCAGCAAGAATCTTAACATGTCTGTCTCTGTTGAAAAATCTTTTATGTTCTCTCATGCTCGAAAAGTCCCTCCACCAGGTTTTATTCAGTGTTTAAAATCATCAGGGCCATTTATTAGGGTTCACCTGTTGTTGACTGGTAAAGAAACATTTGGAAAATTCAAGTATTTGTTATTTACTACTATTCTATTTAGATATAACAAACTGCTCCCTGATGTCTTTAGCATTAGTATTCATAATTATAGGAAAATGCATTTATCATGTCTAGCCACTGGTGAGAGACCACCAGACAGGAACCTACAGTATTTGCAGAGTAATCCCAGAAATACCCTGAAATAGATTGAGAATTAGCAGAAGCCATGGTAAAGCAAAGGTAATCAATTTAATAACAAAATGAGAAAATAATCAAACAGACAGGAGTCCCAGGTTCATGTGGAGAAGAGAAAATCCAGAAACAGGCAAAATGGTCAGGGCTGGCGGGAGACAGGCAAAGTCTGAAAGGCAGGCTAAGGTCCAATGGCAGGCAGCAGAAGAGCAAGGTTGAAAAACAGGGAAATCCACAACAGCAGGAGGTGGGAACAGGAGGGAATGAGCAAGGAAAACAGGTAGCGGACACAGAGCCAGGCAGGGGACACGGGGATCAGGAGCAACAGGATGGCCAGTTGCACAGGCTTATAAAGGGCCTTGATTGCTTGATTGACAACACATATTGTCTGTTCAGGGCAGTGTCCAGCATAATCACTAAGACCCCCCAGTGGCTCACAAGAATAGTGCAGCAGTACTAAGACCCCCCCAAACACAAAGGCCAGGGTTTCATCATTCCTGACAGCATTATTCTCTAAAAAAATCCTAGAATTATTATGTATTTCTATAGTGCCAACTTATTTCGTAGAATAAGCCCAGTTTTACACATTAGGAACTATATGTTCACTAATTTGCCCAGCCCAGTCTGGGCAATTCATCAGTATGAAAAGCAAAGAGTCCATAGCTACTTCATTTTATATAAATCACTTTTGATTTTGATACTGGAATGATAAGCTTGGCATTTTCTATTTTTTTTGTCATAACCTTTTTTCTTCAGCCTTAAAAGACCAAGAAACTTTTGAGATTCTAAAAGAACCTATTAAGGTTTCTTCATTTTGGCCAACTCATTAATTTCCTCTTTCTGATTTGGATTAAATCTGAGGTTGATAGATGAAGGACTGATTTTCTACAAGAGATAACAAATAATATATTTTATTGCAAATTTCTTAACCAAAACTATAAAAAGAACTCCCAGTCCTTAAATATATATGTGTTGCTTTGTAATGAGTGGCAGTTATCCACAAATGAGTGCTTTTTGTTTTGAAATGTAAATCTATTTAGATGTGTATGCTTTTAATAGATATACAGTAGAAAATTTAGTTGAGAAAATGTACTCAGGATCAAACCTGAATATAAAGTCTGAGGTCTTAATGAAGTCGTTTGCACATGGATAGGAAACTGTCTACACAGGATCGGATACAGAGGGTGGCTGTTAATGGTGCACTCTCTACTTGGAGTAAGGTTCTTAGTGGGGTCCCTCAGGGCTCGGAGGAGGGGGTCATTCTTCCGCTTTTTAGAGCACTTGTAAGGCCCCATCTAGAACATGCCATACAGTTTTGGTCTCCATCACTCAAACAGGACATTATTCTATTAGAGAGGGTACAGAGAAGGGCAGCTAAGATGGTAAAAGGTGTGGAAAATCTTAGCTATGATGAAAGACTGGCCAAATTGGGGATGCTCAAGTTGGAGAAGAGACACATAAGGGGAGATATGATAACTATGTATACATATATAAGGGGATCATATAATAATCTCTCTAATGCTTTATTCACCAGTAGGTCTTTCCAGCTGACATGAGGTCACCCATTCCGATAAGAAATCCGATTGCCATTTTGGAGTCAAGAAGGAATTTTTTCCTCCTCTGAGGCAAATTAGAGAGACTTCAGATGGGTTTTTTGGCCTTCCTCTGGATTAACTAGCAGGCAGGTAACTTATGTAATAGTATGAATATGAAGTGCTGTTGTCATCTCTCTAAAAGACATAATATAAGTAAGTTTGGCTGGGGCCGATTCATTAACATTCAAATAAAATTTTTCCGCAAATCCAGTTATTTTGTGGCCAAAAATGGAAAATTTGTGGTTCTGATATTTAAATGTTTGAGAGGTGGGAGATGAACCAATTCAAGGTGTAGTTTTATCTAGAAATTACACAATATTCTACCATACATACATACATATATACATATATATATATATATATATATATATATATATAGAGAGAGAGAGAGAGAGAGAGAGAGAGAGAGAGAGATAGCATGACAAGTTAAGATTACATATATATATATATATATACATATATATATATATATATATATATATATATATGTAATCTTAACTTGTCATGCTATCTCTAGGCAGAATACAAATGTAGGATTGCATAGGAAGCCATTAAACAACTCTTATAAAATTCAAAGAGGGGGGAAATGTTCACTATTGTTGCATTATATTCTTTTTTAGAATAGAAAAACAACAGCTTAGCATGCACATTTACTGTTTAAGCAGTTCCAAAAGACATGACTAAGGAGACAGTACAGACAAAAGCCTTTGCTTTACAGTATAAAATGTATTTAAGTAATGGTATTTCCCAGCATGCAGCCAAACCAAGTGCATAAAACAATACACAAATAAAAATGGGCTGCTTTGTTTTAATATACAAATGTGATAAATTTGAGTTTTAATAAATATCCTCCATGAAACAAAATAAAATTGCATGTACAGCACAGTTTATTACACAATTATTACTATATACTGTATAACCTTTTTTGTTTTGTGAGTAAGCCAAGTTTTTTTTTAATTTATTAACTTGGCCTAAAAATACATTTCAGGTAAAGTGTTACTAGGTATATTTAATTTTATTCTTAAATTCTACTGATAACAGAAGTTATTTGAAAATGAACAAATAACAGTGTTGTACTATGCTAGTGATTGAAACAAGAATGCTATACAATATCCTCTATTGGCTAACTCAGACTTTAAAATGCAAGCTTTAAGGACTGAAAAAGATTAGCTGTAAAACAAACAGAGAGTATAGAAAAGTGAGCATTAATATTGAGTTGAATTCTTAAAGGTCTATTATACCCCAAAGCTGCTAAAATTCTCTAAAACCTGTCCAGGTCATGTAGAAGTCAATGGCAGATGTCCCTTTTACAATATAAAGATGTTTCTTGACCTTGTGATCTGCGCTGGTTTTCATACAATGATCCGAAGATGCCCAAAACAATCGTTTGATACAGGCATAAAACTCTAAAAATCTTTAAGATACAATTGTCGTTCTATTTTGTTAAGTCTTTACCCGCACATACTTTTTCGAGCTGATTTTTTGATAAATAAGTTAGACTTTAAGTTTAACTAGCAGTTAGGCAGTTAAAATAAAAAAAAAAGTTAAAAAGGTTGAACTTGATGGGCGCGAGTCTTTTTTCAGCCTAACTTACTATGTTACTATGTAAAACATTCATTCCAATAGAAACAATGCTCAATCACTTACCATGGGATAGAAATGGGCATAAGAATCAACAACACCTACAACATTAACTACCCCAAAGTACTCAACGATATACAAGTCCAACTAAAAAAATTTAGCCCATTTTACATCTCCTGGCTGTATAGAATGGCAACAATCAAAATTATGGTATTACTGAAACTGATATATTTGTTTAGGACTCTTCCCATTAAAGTGCTTTAACTCTTATTTCAATCAAGTTCCAAAAATGTTAAGCATATTTATTTGGTGTAGCACAAAAACTTGAATTAAACACACATATTTAATGCAAAGGACAGAAAATGGAGGATTTGTAATTATTAAAATTGAAAATTACTATAAACAAATCAAAAGCATTGGCTATACTGTATATTGAACAACAAGTAATCTACCCACAAACATTACAGCAAATCATGTGGTCAGGTGAACCATTTAAACAAACAGCTATATAACATACAATGAGCACAGCATTGAACATATGGAATCAAAATAAACACTGAGCTACACATTCATACATTCCCAGGAAGAAATACTCCTTTTAATATTCTAGAAAAAAATATTCCAGACCTTAAAATTACTAATTGAGCAGCAAAAAGACTAGCGGCCATTGCACACCTGCTAAACCAAAAAACAACAAAATCTTTTAAAGAGCTATAACACCAATACCAATTAGAAAAGAAGTAATTTTTGGGTACTTTGACTATTGAATAGGCCAAAATTCGATTAAAATTGAAAAATTCGACCATTCGAAAATCTAAGTACTGTCTTTTTAAAAAATTTAGCCTATGGGGGACCTCCTATAACCTTTAAGGAGTCTTTTTGAAATTTTTGAATTCCAATTTTAATTCAATCGAAAATGGACCTATTCGAGTGAAAATAGTAAATTTTCAATTGAAAACTACTTCGAAAAAAATTCAGTGTTCGAATTCCGAAGTTTTTTGACTTAGAAATTCGACCGTTGACATCCACCCCTTAGTATACGAATCACACTGAAAACCAAAGGAAATAATTCTGCAGATGTCATTATGTACCTTAAATACTTAATTGTATGTGCCCTTCGGAACCAGCAACTTGCTGGAGATGCAGCAAAGCAGAAGGAACAATATTGCACATCTGGTGGACATGTCCCATATTAGCCCCATTCTGGAATGAGGTATCTTAAATCCTTTGACAAATTACAGGGATACCAACCCAGCTCACAACAGCTTTAGCTTTGCTCAACCTTGGCCTCCAGGAATACCCACATAACTCAAAACAAATAGTATTTCACACCTCAACAAGACTTCTTATATCTAGGAAATAGTATATGTCTACAAATACCAAATTTGTTTCAATTGACAATTCTGATCCAATCTATCAAATGAAAAATTTGTGTTGGCAAATATGCATTTACAAAACAAACAAAAACAAACCTATCAACTATTGCAAAACTGGAAAACAAACAACTAATCTAATCATCAAAAACCCAACATTCTTTTTAAAAGGAAAACAATAGTCACAAGTAGCAGGTATAATAATAACAATTGAGATTTTATCAGATAAGAAACTCTTCTTCCCCTCTCTCTAATACTTGCCTTTCTTTCTAGACACTTAGGCCCAAATCCATTATTCTAACGCTAGCACTAATTCGCCAGCGTGACGTCAATTCGTAACTTCAGAAATTCACTAACACCGGCTCTGGCGAATTTACACTAGCAAAGTAGATAGACTTACGCCAGGCGAAGGCGAAGTTCAATACAATAGATAGGAGGTTGAAAAAAAAAGTCCCAAAAAAACGGCGTTTTTTACCATTGGAGAGTGAAAAAGATCAATTTTTTTTGAGGGGGTACCCTCCTTCCCCCCTACATTTCCTAACATATGGCAACACAACTATACAGGGAGCACATGTAGGGCAATAGGACAACTTTATTTTAATTTATTAAAGGTTTCCTGGGCTTGTGTAGTGAAATGTAGTGGCTGTAACATATACTTGTATTCTGAGTTAAAGTTCCCGCCGTATGCAAATTAGGCTTCACTAGCGTATCTGCACTCTACCTAGCAAAATAATACTAGCGTAACTACACTAATGTTCGCCGGCCTGAGCGTAAATTCGTACTTTAGTGAACGCTGGCGAAAATTTGCCTACCGAAGTGCGGCGAACGCTAGCGAAGCCATCGCTGGGGAATTTTCGGGTCTTAGTCAATTTGTCCCTTAATTCTTGTCTTAGTCTTCAACTTATTCTATTGCAAATTTATTTTGAATTTAATCTGAAAAATTTATTTCAAGTCAAATAAATAAAACTACCTGTAATCTTAATTTTAGGTATATGCAAATGAAACTCCTGCTATTTATTTTTAAAATACATTTATGAGATAGTGTAATACAAAAAACACTTTGTGTAACAAAATAAATATTAAGGTTCTTCTAAAGCAGAGTTTAAGTTCTTCATTGTTAACCTGAGCCCCAGGGCAGTTTTTCCAGAGCATCAATCTTCAGGTATGAACTGCATAGGAAGCAGACATTGATAAAATATCTCTTATTCTTGTTCCACTAAAAGAAAAAAACATACATAAATGAATTACTACTGAAGTGTATAATTTTGCCTAAGGGTAATGTCACATGGGGCTATTTTGGGATCTTTCAATTATGTGCTTTGATATAGCCCAACCTACCTGAAATAAAGCCCCATAGACTAGTGTTGAAACTCTTGTTAAGTCATTTCAATACAAGTCTATGGATTGTGGTTTCAGAAGCTACTGTATAGTGCTGCATCTTTGTGACTGATTAAAAACACATTGTTCAAAGTGAAACAGCCCCTATACAATTGTACTCTCAAAGTAAATATCTCCCTTGTAAACACTGACACTATCATTTCCAAATCATAACAACATAGTAAGTTAGGCTGAAAAAAGACACACACCCATTAAGTTCAACCTTTAAAGTCTATATATAGCTTGCCTAACTTCTAGTTGATCCAGAGGAAGGCATTCTATTTGAATCCTCTCCAATTTGCCTCAGATGGGGAAAAAATCCTTCTCAAAAATGGCAATCAGACCAGTCCCTAGATCAGCTAGGTACAATGTACTATGAACTATCTTCCATAACCCTGCATTCCCTCACTTGCTAAATAGTCATCCAACCCCTTCTTAAAGCTTCCTTATGTATCAGCCTGTACAACTGATTCAGGGAGAGAATTCCCCATCTTCACGGCTCTCACTGTAAAAAAAACACTCCGAATATTTAGGTAGAACCTCCTTTCTTACCAGTGCCGTATACAGTGGAATAATGACCCCCCTCCTCCCATAAATCAATTGCCAGTTTGTCAAGATCCTGCTGCATCCTGGATAGAATTAATTGGGATGGTTAGTTTTGTGTCGTCTGCAAACACAATACATTATTTATAGGGATGTGCAAAGGTACCATTAACAACCCCCCTCTGTACAAGATCTTGTAGCCAGTTTCCTAATGCTTATATGATTCCCCAATATGAAAATCACAGGGTATGTTGAAATATTTCAATCTCCATATTAAACAATGTTATAATGCTCCCTCTTTCATAACCTTACTGATATACTGTAAAGCTAGAGTCTAGCGCAATGTAGGAGTGGTTGAGAGTTAAAAGGTTTTTTTTTGCAGAAATATGTATCTATCTTACTGTGTGTTAGTAGATAACAGCTACCATTATTTTTTTTTCAATAATGTTTTTATTTGATTTTTAATTGCAAAATAATTACATATAATTGGCAACTAAATAAACAATTGTGAAGTACAAGCCAAATTATAAAATTGTCAATAACAATATAAAATTTATCAAGGTGACCAGCAGAACTTATCAAATATACCTATATTTCCTGGAAATATGAGCATCTTTATTGGTTTACTTAAAGGGATCCTGTCAAAATGCATCAGTAAATAATGCTATTCCAGAAAAATTCTGCACTGAAATCCATTTCTCAAAAGAGCAAACAGATTTTTTTATATTTCATTTTGAAATCTGACATGGGGCTAGACATTTTGTCAATTTCCCAGCTGCCCCAAGTCATGTGACTTGTGCTCTGATAAACTTCAATCACTCTTTACTGCTGTACTGCAAGTTGGAGTGATATCACCCCCTCCCTTTCCCCCACCCAGTAGCCTAACAAAAGAACAATGAGAAGGTAACAGATAACAGCTCTCTAACACAAGATAACAGCTGCCAGGTAGATCTAAGAACAGCACTCAATAGTAAAACCCATGTCCCACTGCGTACTATCAGTTACATTGAGAAGGAAGAACAACAACCTGCCAGAAAGCAGTTCCCTCCCAAAGTGCTGGCACAAGTCACATGACCAGGAGCAGCTGGGAAATTGACAGAATGGCTAGGCCCATGTCAGATTTCAAAATTGAATATAAAAAAATCTGTTTGATCTTTTGAGAAATGGTTTTCAGTGCAGAAGTCTGTTGGAGCAGCAATATTAACTGATGCGTTTTAAAAAAAAAACATGTTTTCCCATGACAGTTTCCCTTTAAAGTAGATATTACGCTGTAGTAATAGGTATCTTTATTGTGGCATGGAATGACTAGTTAGCATTCTATTGAGGTAGTGACTCCTGGGGGGTTCAACTGTATTTGGTTGTAGATTTTCTGTATTCATAAAAGATTGTTCTTCCCGGACAGGTTTGGTGCCTCTTATTAATTCAGTTTCGTACCATGTGCTTTGTTGAAAGATTTGTTTGGTTAATTGTCTAGTTGTTTGAGGTAGAGTGTTTATTTAGGTTAGCCATGTATTAAAAAATACTTTCATGTTTTTTTCTTTGTTAGTTAAAGTTTCTATCCAGTCTAAATGAAAGATGTGCTGTAGTTTTTGTCCTACGAAAAAGATAGGTGGGGGTGTAGGATATCCACTTATGCAAAATAGCTCTCTGTTCTGAACTCAGAGTTTGAGTAAATGGGCATCTTGCAAAAATTGGATGGTCCTGTGAAAAGTTTTAAAATAAGTTTCTAGCTCCTTCACTGTTTGTGTTCTATCATGTGCTCATTCATCAATTGTTTAAAAAAATTTTATGTAATGTTTTTTTTTCTGTTAGTTTGACTAATAATTTTCCTGGCTTGTTTCCCCACCTGTAGTATCTATTTTTCATATTAGATGCTTTTTATGTGTTGTTATGTAATAAAGTATTAAACACATTTTTAGTGTGTATTTCTTTTTATCAGCTTCTGTATTTGTAAATTTGAAGGCTTTAAAATGTTTTGTAAGTTCTCTGTGTAGAAGTGCATGTTCATCAGTAAAAACTCTTTTTTTTTTTTTTATTAGGTAAGAGGTAACATGTCCTCTTAAAACTGGTTTGGATGCTGCCCATAAAAGACTTTGATTGTCCCAATGTTAAATATTGTTATCTATGTAGTTCCTATTGTTCTGGTATGAGGGAAATAGCCAGCTATATGATGTAGTACTTGAAATAATTTGTTTCATGGTTAAGATTGTAGGGACATGAATGATTATGCTTATGTTGGCTGTTATTACATTTGAAAGTTGGGAATTAACTAGATATATATAATCAATTCAGGAGTGTGTTTTATGTGCTCCTGAATTGAAAGTGTAGTCTTTAGTATCAGGTCTCATGGACCGTTACAAGTCTTGTAGATGTAAAAACTCACATATTGTGTGCAGTGGTGTGATCTAATGAGCAGGATATTTAGATGTGGCATCCGACCTGTCCTTGAAGAGGTCCCATACTGTGTTCATATCTCCTCCCAAGATTAGATTTGTGGACCCCCAGGAGTCAATCAATCCTTTGCATTTAATATGGGAAAAAAGTGTTATCATTTGGTGCATATATATATGGTATATGTTGAACCTTGAACCTTGATATTTATGATAAGATAGCGACTAGCGATGGGCGAATCTATCCAGTTTCTCTTCACAGATAAATTAGTGAATTTCCATCGAAATTTGATCTGTGGCCCCTTTTTTTTTATAACAAACAAGGGAACATGTGTTGAGTGCAGAGGACCTTTTGTATTTGCCCTTTTTTTTATGCCAGGGTGAATTTTCGCTGGCGTTTCGCGAATTTATTCGCCGGTGGCGAATCGCGGGTATTCACGCCTGCCAAATAGATCTCTTTTTAGAAAATCTAGGACTTTGCATCTTTTAACCAAGGCATTTAAAGGGGTTGTCCACCTTCAAACAACTACGTGTAGTTGTTTTCAGATAGATCACCAGAAATAATGACTTTTTCCAATTACTGTCTATTTTCTATTTGTAACGTTTTTCTAATATTGAAGTGTAAAGTGTCATTTTTCACCTTCTAAAGCAGCTCTGTGAGGGGGGGTCGCCGACCCCCCCAACTGTTCTAAACTGATACATTTAATTGATAGATTTCTTATATTTGTCCCTGCTGAGCAGAATCCCTGGGTTTCATTCCAGGCAGCTGTTAGAATTGATACAATAGTTGCTAATACTCCAGAGATGTTGCTGTGAAATGTATCAATTAAATGTTGCAAAATTGTAACAGTTTAGAGTCTGCACCTGAATTACTGAGCTGCCAGACTCACACCAGAGACACCAACATTCAACTTTAAACTTAGATTTTGGAAAAACAGTAAAAGATAAATAATGGAAATTAATTGAAAAAAGTCTTTATTTATGGAGAACAATCTTAAAACAACTGAGCAATAAAAAGGGGTTCTGGGGTAAATTTACTACAGGTTCTCCCACTGCGTCAGTATTATTAATCTATTCCCTTTTCGGGAGTTCTAGGGATTGACTTTACCCGTAATAGGGTGGGTATTCTGTCCCAAGCAGATACCAATCCATTATACTGTAGCTTTTGTTATGTAGGTGATAGTAGAGGTACAATTGTAAGTGGTTTTTATACGTTTTGGTTTTGATCACTTGACCGTCATTAAAATAACTATATACATTAAAGTACATTCAGTTTTTCTTATGATAGTAAGATTCATTAATTTAAAGTGATACTGACACTAAAAAATGAAATTTTACATATGAATGTACATTAATTGTTACCTATAGGTCATGTTGATCATTTTTTGCTGAGAGGTTTGTTTTTGTATATAACTGTTAGCTGAAATTTCTAAGCCTGACTCTCTGACACCCTGACACTCTTAATTTGCCAACCTAACAGTCCCATCTCAGTCTGTTAGTTACAGTTTGTAATGATAACAGATGCTGGGTGCACAAATATGGCAGCCCCCTCATACAGGAACATGGGGGATCAGACAGGTAATGTAAAAGCATCATGCAAATACCTTATGGCAAAGTTAGAAGTAGCTTTCAAAGCCAGTTATTATAATAGAGGTAAAAAAGAGTTTGACTTCAGGTGTCAGAATCTCTTTAATCACAGCTTCACTACTGTTTGTTAAAATTATAAAAGAAATTATAAAAGAAAAGATTAGTGGGTGGTGGACCGATTCTGTGGAACCTTTCCACTAGAAAAGGAAGGTGCTTTGGTTATATGTGAAGAGATTTGGGCAGCCACTCATGAATACGTTTTTTCATGTCTTTATTTTTGGTAGACTCAGGGATATCCACTAGTTTCAGAATGTTTCTACTACTTTGATTTTCTAGGTCTTCTACTTTGTCTGATAAGATGGTTATTTCCTTTTGTTGAAGGTCAATAGTGGATTGTGCGGGGGGCGTGGCCAACAGCCGAATGTGAGAGGACGCACTTGAGAGGAGCTCCGTAGCTGACACTCTCAAATATCCTGAAAAAGCCCTCGTAAAATCCTCAAA
>CM044433.1:69267126-69294755 GCA_024363595.1 Xenopus borealis | reverse complement strand
AAGTGCTTTTCATGATGCCTTGGCCTGTTTTATTAGCTATTACAGGCCTGTATCATGACAAACTCCCTCCAACTTTCCCTTGTACTGTGGGTCAAGCAAAGTGGCACTCAATAATTATCCTGGTCTTTGATGGAACAGATCCGGGGAATGCTCTGCCTGCCCCTTCTGCCTGCCTACAGGGCCTACTCTCCTCCTCAGGCACGTCACCTTCCTCTAGCAGGCTATCCAGAGTAGGCTCTAAGAGCCGCTCCACCATGTGCAGGGTGGAATTCCAGCTCATCAGCAGGTCACAGATGAGTCGGTGTGGTGGCAGATTATGCTGCTGCTGCATCCTTGTCAAAGATGCATGGCAATGGCCACATACCTACCTTCTCCAGCATGTCACCAAACCCTTGGTAGCTCTTGAGGAAGCGTTGCACCACAAGGTTGAGGACATGTGCAAAGTAAGGCACGTGGGTCAGGTGGCCTAGGCGGATGGTGGCCAGCAGGTTGCGACCATTGTCACAAACAATGTTACCTGCTTGGAGCTGGCTGGGAGTGAGCCACCACGGCACCTGAGTCTGGAAGGCGGCCATGAGCTCAGGTGCATTATGACTCCTCTTGCCAAGGGAGAGGAGTTGCAGCACAACCTGACATCACTTTTGCTGCAATTAAGCGTAACTGCGGATACGCTTCAGTGGTGGGTCATCCATAGTGGAGGAGGAGAAGGAAGTGGGTGTGTGGGGTTTGCCCTGTACCCCACGGGGAGGCACCTGTAGCATGAGGGGTGCGCCCCTGTTTGAACCCTCCCCAGCACTCATCAGGGTGACCCAGTGCACAGTGTACGATATGTACCTCCCCTGCCCATGCCTGCTGGTCGACATGTCAGTTATGCAGTCTACCCTTCCACCGACAGCATGATCCAGCGACAGGGACACATTCTTCAACACCTGCTGATGGAGGGCACAGATGGCATCCTGGCAAAATAATGGTGGCTGGGGATCCGACAGTTAGGGGCAGCGCAAGCCATCCACTTTCGGAAGGGGGCTGCTTTGACTAGCTGATAGGGCAGCAGATGCACTGCCAGAAGTTTTGCCAGGGAGGCATTGGACCTCTGCACTTGGGGGTGGCTGGGGGAGAGAGGTGTCTTGCAGGCGAGGAACTGGGGGAGGGAAACCTGGTGGGACAGGGGCCGTATTGAGGAGGAGGAGGCTGCAGAAGAGGCTGATCTACACAGTGAAGGGATTGCAAGGGTTAATGTCTCGCTTTGCCAGTAAGTTACACAATACGCCTATTAGCCTTTTCCTGTTATGTACTGATGTTTATAGAAATATAGTCCCTGATCTGATAAATATGCTTCTAGTCATCATAATGGAATGTCTTTGTCCATCTCACTATATAAGTTGTGACAACACCCAAAATAAACCGAACTTGTTTTGTAACACACAAGCTTACAGTGTCGTTACTTACAAGTTACCTGATCAGTGCACCTGGATAGATATATCAGATAGTCTGCCGAATAAGACGAGCCTGCTCGCAGCTGCTAGGACAGTGCAAGAATAGCACAGTCTGGTTAAGTCGCCCTAACACACAGTGGCTGCCTCCGACTGTGAGCCTCAGAATTATTTTCCCTTGCTGGAGGGTCTGGGTAGCTAGCACCTCATCCCTGAAGATCGGATAGGAAGCACCACTGCCACCGGAGGAGGCCCTGCCCATTTGGTGCTGCTCCCACGTCATCCTGTGATGACCTTTCAGATGGGAACTTAAAGCTGACATTCCCATAGTGACCCTGCCGGCCCCTTCGAACCTTCTGCCGGCAAAGCTGGCACACTACCACTACATAGTAACATAATAACATAGTAAGTTAGGCTGAAAAAAGACTTGCGTCCATCAAGTTCAACCCTTTTTTTCTTTTTTCTTTTAACTGCCTAACTTCTAGTTGATCCAGAGGCAGGCAAAAAAAACCCATCCTAAGCCTCTCCAATTTGCCTCAGAGGGGGAAAAAATTCCTTCCTGACTCCAAAAGGCAATCGGACTAGTCCCTGGATCAACTTGTATAATGAGCTATCTTCCATAACCCTATATTCCCTCACTTGCTAAAAAGCCATCCAACCCCTTCTTAAAGCTATCTAATGTATCAGCCTGTACAACAGTTTCAGGGAGAGAATTCCACATCTTCACAGCTTTCACTGTAAAAAACCCCTTCCGAATATTTAGGGTGACCTTGTGTCATCTGGAAAGACCTACTGGTGAATAAAGCATTAGAGAGATTATTATATGACCCCCCTTATGTAGTTATACATAGTTATCATATCACCCCTTAAGCGCCTCTTCTCCAGCGTGAACATTCCCAATTTGGCCAGTCTTTCCTCATAGCTAAGGTTTTCCATCCCTTTTACCAGCTTAGTTGCCCTTCTCTGTACCCTCTCTAATACAATAATGTCCTGTTTGAGTGAGGGAGACCAAAACTGTACGGCATATTCTAGATGTGGACTTACAAGTGCTCTCTAAAGTGGAAGAATGACCCCCTCCTCCCGTGACTCTATGCCCCTTTTAATACAGCTCAAGACCTTATTGGCCCTTGATGCTGCTGACTGGCACTGCTTGCTATAAAAATAAATTACCCAAACACTAAAGGCCAGTGAAGCGGGGCGAACCCCTGCGTGTTTATTCCAAAGCCAGTGATGTAACGTTTCGGAGGAGTGCCCCTTCGTCAGACATGGAGAGGCTGGGGAAAATAGGAAATCACTGGTTTACTGCTTGCTATAGCCAAGTTTATCATCTAAAAGGACTCCAAGGTCCTTTTCCATAATGAATTTGCCTAGTGCAGTCCCATTAAGGGTATAAGTGGCTTGAATATTTTTACATCCTTTACATATATCAATATTGAATCTCATTTGCCACTTATCTGCCCAGATTGCCAGTTTGTCAAGATCCTGTTGCAAGGATGCCACATCCTGGATGGAATTAATTGGGCTGGATAGTTTTGTGTCATCCGCAAACACTGATACATTACTTACAACACCCTCCCCTAAGTAATTAATGAACAAGTTAAATAAAAGTGGACCCAACACCGAGCCCTGAGGGACCCCACTAAGAACCTTACTCCAAGTAGAGAATGTACCATTAACAACCACCCTCTGTACCCGATCTTGTAGCCAGTTTCCTATCCATGTGCAAACGACTTCATTAAGCCCAACATACCTTCGTTTAGAAAGCAGTCGTTTGTAGGGCACGGTATCAAACGCTTTTGCAAAATCCAAATATATCACATCTACTGCCCCCCCCCACTGTCCAGCATCTTACTAACCTCATCATAAAAAGCAATCAGATTTGTCTGGCATGACCTATCCTTCATAAAGTCATGCTGATTGCTGCTCATAATGCCATTCCCTAGGACAAAATTTTGAATGTGATCCCTTAACAAGCCTTCAAATAATTTGCCCACCTTTACTAAGAACTGAGCTAATTGTAATTGCAAGTCCAGTAGGACTAGGACAAATTCTTGTACAGTATAAACAGGATAACTCATCCCCACAAATCATTTCATATGCAAGCAGAAGTTTAACAACCATAGAAATGAAATATTCCCAACCAGAAAAAGAAAGTTTGGCTGTTGTCTGGTGATGTGAGCACTTCCACTTGTTTATTTATGGAGCACCATTCACAATAATTACAGATCATAAGGCGCTCATCCCCATCTTTGGGAATCCAAGAGCAAAAATGCCTGCAATTATCGAAAGATGGGGCCTACAAGGATATGACTACAAAATAGTTCACAAACCAGGGAAAAACAACAATCCTGCTGATTATATTTCACGCCATCCAACTGCATCTCAAGAATCCCCAAAGTCCATTGCAGAGGAATATATTAACTTTATGGCAGCCCATGCTGTACCAAAGGCACTCACAATGGACATGTTTGTGGAAGCGACAAAAAAAGACAAAACTCTGGCATTAATAAAAATCATTCGAACCCACAAGTGGCATGAAATTCAGAAAGCCAAATTTCCAGATGCTGAAGTAGATATTTGTGAGCTGAAGTCCTTCTCTACTGTCAAAAGAACTCCTGAGAGAAAAAATGTGGTTTCCTAGCATGGATCAGTATGTTGAGAATACTATAAAACACATTCTTCCAGGCCTGAGCCACTACAGATGTCTCAGCTTCCATCAAATGTTTGGGATGAAATTGCAATACACATTTATGGTCCAATGCAAAACAGTCAATATATCCTTTTTGTCATGAACGAATATTCACGCTATCCAGAAATTTCATTTATTTCATCAACGTCAGCTGCAAGTGTACTACCTTCTTTGGACAGTATCTTTTCAGCCTATGGTATACCACAGGTAGTTAAAACAGATAATGATCCTCCATTCAATGGACACACATTTCAACAATTTGCTGGATACCTTGGATTCAAACACAGGAAAATAACTCCACTGTGGCCACAGGCCAATGGAATTGTTGAGAGATTCATGAGCATTCTAGGCAAAAGAGTTAAAACTGCTCAACTAGAGAAAATTCCCCTAAGACAGGCACTATACAAGTTTTTGCGTAACTACAGAAACACACCCCATTCAACAACTAATATAGCTCCAGCACAACTTATCTTCAACAGACCAATTCGCACTCGCCTTCCAGAGATTGCTGCTACAAGTACTCAACCACAAAGAGACTTATACCCAAGAAACACAGACTTCAAAAATAAAGAGACAATGAAACACTATGCGGATAAAAGATGACATGCTCAATATTCTCCTGCCCAAAAGGATGACACCATGGTTGTCGTATGAAAGAGATATGATCACAGCCACACGTGATGGACACAGCATGACCCGCAATGCTTCACATTTTAAGGTGGTTCCATTACCATTGGGCATGACAAACAATGGAACAGCAGAGTGTACTCACCCCAAGAAACTGAGCAATTGCCTAGAGGAAAAGACACACCTCTAGATGTATGTTCCTCACAAAAGAGAGAAAGTGGGCCTCAGGAAAATGAGGAACCATGTTCAACAAGACGGTATCCCAGAAGAAAAAAGTGCCCTACATCATGATTGAAGAGATTTAATCTCTGTTCATTACTTGAGTCACATATATGCAAATATGTTTAATTTCTGTGTAACCCTGTGAGTTTTGGATACTCTGTTGTGTTAAGGTTGAAGTTAATGCATATTTAAAAAAAAAAAAAAAAAAAAAGGGGATGATATAATGTCTGCATGTTTAAGTTACAATGTACCTTTAAGGCAGAGAGGAAGACTGGGTAGGAAGCAGGAACAAAGAAGTAAGAGGAATGGCATGAGGGAGAAAGCAGAGGAAGGAATGACAACTGTACAATGAATAAAGTTGGATCTCCACTGCAGGCTGAATGTGTAATCCTTACATTAAAGGGGAAGGAAAGGCAAAGAAATAAAATCCCATTTTTACTTTCTTTAATGAAAAAGAAATCTATCTCCAATATACTTTAATTAAAAAATGTGTACCGTTTTTATAAGAAACCTGACTGTATGCAGTGAAATTCTCCGTTCATTTAGTGCAGTGTATAGGAATTGTCAGACGGTCCCTAACTTCTGGCAGGGAAACAATCATACTTATGAACAGCAGGGGGAGCCCCTGCCTTACTTACCAGCCATGCAGAACTCAAGCAGCTTTGTTTTTTTATCATTTATGACGATCCCTAAGCAGCACAGACAATACTGAGCATGTGCAGTGCCAGTGTCAGGCAAAGATGTATAACAAAGTTACAAGATGACAGCCCCCTGTGGCCAACTTTGAAAGCATAAATAATTTGTTTGATTAGGCTTGTGGTGTAGTAAGTTCATGTTTATGTTTAGTATACAAAATACAGCATTTCTAGCTTTAATCTATTTTAGACTTTCCTTGTACTTTAAGAGTCATCATATAGGTAAGCCAATAATAGCCAGCCTCACACTGCACAATCCCAGTCAGTTACACAATGGGTCTGTGTGGGAGTTCCCCTAGCCTAGCCAGATCTTTCTGAGGCCATTACTCATCAGACAGAGGGAAGAAAGCCAGAGATAAGTTTTATGGAAGCAGAGAAGGCCAAATAGGTATTTAATACACTTGTGTTCCCCTATTGTTTAATAGTAGAGTAGGTCTATATATTGAACCTGTATATGTGCTTACTTACAGTTCCACCAATTACAGACCAAATACAGATGCAATTACAATCCAATCCGAGTGCAATTACAAACCAATCCGAGTGCAATTACAGACCAAATACAAATATAAAGGCGAATTGCTTGCTGCTGCTATAAAGCAAATGCACAGTGCTATATCAAAATGCTATACCTAACTGAGAGTCAATTACATCCACCATCTTATGTTATCTGACAAGACTGAACTGTTGAACCACCTTTTGTGATTTTATTCACCACGTGTTTGTACACAGAAAATCCGCTGCACAAGAAGCAGTGTTTTATGAAGAAAGTTGAAGTTATTAAAGAAGTTATTTAAAAAAGTATTTGGTGTGCTCTTTAAACCTACTGTTTCCATAGAACGGCGCTAGAGGAATTACAGAGTAATAGACAGTCTGATTAGACTGAAGAGACAGTGATTTCATAATTCTTCTAATGCCATAGCGCACAAGGCACTACGTGGTGCTGCGCCTGCCACACGCCCGTAGCCTTAGATGCCTGCATGCCATCATTCTCCTTGCATTTTTGAGACACCCACCGACTGCTTCTGTGTTTACGAGTCCCAGCACTACGACGTCATTGTGCATTGGTGCAAAATTCAAATCCTTAAAGGTGCAAGTGCCAATTGTACAGTGCCCAACTTAAAGGTTTTTTCATAAGCTCCTGGGTGCTATTTCCTTGTGTATTTACTTGTTACTGATCCTGCGTGGCCCTGGTTTCTTCCTGCCTGTCCTGAGCATTGCCTGTTTTGACTACTCTCTTGGATTTCTCCCTGGTACTGCGATATTGGTGTGTTTTGACCTGGCTTGTGACTCCAATCACTCTCTAGCGTACTGCATCTGTACTGCCTCTTCCAGTCTGTGACCCCGACTACGCTTCTTGTTCTCTGTTCCTGCATGACAAGTGATTCCCTTGCCTGCATAGAACTCTCTCCCTGGTGGCACCCCAGTATCGGAGGGCTCCTCTGAAGTGAAAGGTGGCTGTTATAGGCAGAAGCCTGAGTCGTAAGCAGGACCTTGGGTTTGTTCTGGGTTTGGGTAACACTTTTCTTTGGAAACAAATATGGACTTTTTTGCTTTGATGTCTAAATGGATTCATTTTCTGTACTGTTGTTATTTAACAGTGATGTAGGTTTTTTCATATTTTAGAAGAGAATTGAAAAGGATTTTATGTCTTCTGATATGACTGTGCTTTAAATAACAGCACTCGCTATTCTCTTATGTACATCCTGCAATGCTTTCATTGGAAATAATCTACTTTGTTCATGAATATGCATTTCATTCATGGTACTCTATGGTTTTTCCAAAGAAAACTTAAATAAAACAATGCTACTAAATAGTTTTCTTTAGATTTAATATAATTACTTCAAGGTTTCACAGCAATACAGCTCTAGAATGAAGTGCTGCTGCCAGACCAAAACACCCCTGCCTGCAGAAAATAGAGCAAATCTGCCAAGGAAAATACTGTAGATCCAAAAAAGTATGCAGTCTTAAAGGGGAACTATGGTGAAAATTAAAATGTTAAATAAGCTTCATCTGTAAGGATTGGCTCTTACCCTGGTGGTCTAGCGGTTGCCCCCCGAGCACGTTGGAGCGCCCGCCGTGCCTTCGGCGGGGACGCTCGTTGCGTGCATGCTGCTTTCCCCAGCGCCGGTCTTCCTATGGCGCGCGCCGGCGCACTTCCGGGTTTATGCGCCGGCGTGATGGTGTCACACGCTTTGGCGCGAAATTCAAATAGTATTTAAAGGGGTTGTTTGCTGCTAAACACTGCCCGTTGTTAGGTTCGATTTGCTAGTTCCTGGGTGTGTTTGCCTTACTGTTCCTGATTGATCTACTGGTATTTGACCCTTGCTTTGCCTGACTATCCTGCTCTCTCCGATCCTGACCTTTGGCTTCTCTGATTATTCCTGTCTTCTGGTATCCTGACCTTTTGCCTGTCCCCTGACTACTCTTCACTCTCTAATCCTGATCCTGGCCTGTCTGACTATTCTACGCAGCTTGTGCTGTTCCGGCCTGCCTACTCCGCTTGGTGGTATTCTTCACTCCAATTCCTTGGTGAGACGACCGTGCCCCTGTGCTAGCCAGAACCTTTGCTTTACACCTCTCGTTAAGTCCAGGTGGCATCTGAGTAAGCCGAGGGCTCCTCCCGAGGCCAAAGGTGGTCACTTAACTGGTGAAGCCGAGCTGAGACAAAGGTGTTTTGCAATTGTTCTGGTATTGGGTGCCGTTCGTGACATCATCATACTGAAATAAGAAATGTTCAAAATATAATCAGTTAAAAAGTCTGGCCTGTTTCTCAAATAATCAAGTTACCCTTCATACTCCCCCTCTCAGCATCTGTCTCTCTTCGCTCTCTCTTCATGCAGGAGTTGGGAGTCTGATTTTGAATGACAGTTGGATACAATGTATCTTTTAGGCGTGGGCTTCTTTTGACTAGAGATCGCTCTTTCAAAATCAGCAGAAATTCTATTTCTCTACATGCAGGATTTGTGCCAATGAAACTTATTTTGTTAGATTTTGTGCTGGAATCAGTTCTCATACATTTGCTAAGAAAAGGACCCCCTGAAACAAATATTGGATCAAACTGTCAATGAAATTCTGACATCCAACTCCTGAATGAAGAGAAGATTATGCTGAGAGAGGAATAGCGAAGATGACTTTCAGAAAGGATACATATTTCTTAATTGATTATATTTAGAAAGTTTCTTATTTCAGTATAATGACATTTATATTTAATTTTAATATCCGTGATAGTTCCCTTATACTTTAAAAACGTTAGCCATAAATTGCATCTGATTTGCTACCAGTTCGCTACATGCAATTACATTTGTTAAACTCATCAGACACAATTGTGGCATGCTTATTGAAATAATCTGGAATTATAGGGGGTGCTGCATTATGGGTAAAACACTGCAATTTGCAACTGAAGTGGCAAACTGCAGTTGCTTAAAGGAGAACTAAACCCTAAAAATGAATATGGATAAACATGCCATATTTTGTATACTGAAATTATTGCACCAGTTTCAGCTTCTAAATAGCAGCAATGATCCAGGAATTCAAACTTGTGACTGGGAGTGTATGCCACACTCAGTGGGCTTTGAGCAGCTGTTGAAAAGCTAAGCTTTAGGGCTGTTGCACATTATCAAGCAGAAAATGAGGTTGGCCTGTAATATAAGCTGGTGCTACAGGGTTGATTATTAAATTATCATGCTAGTTGCACTATATTGTGACATTTATGTTCTATGTGTTCTGTATATTATGAGTCAGTCCCTAAGCTCAGTAAGTGACAGCAGCACAGAGCATGTGCAGCGAATAAGCAGAAAATGGGGAGCTACAGGGGCATCTTCCTAGACACATATCTTCCCTGCTAAATGGCTTTGGTTGCCTTCAGCTGGTACAGATGCCCAAAGCATAATGTACAAAATGTGCAGCCTACTTCTTTAGGTAAACTTTAGTTCTCCTTTAGGTGCATCATTTGGGCTACATTTCAAAAGGAAAAAGCTCTTCATATGTAGTTTTTTTTTGTGTGACTCTTTGCCATATGTATGCAGATTTGGAACAAGCGTTTCAAACTGCTTAGCTTGGTGGTTGTGAGCAAATTGCCACTTTAGAGGCTCAAGTTAGAGCACTAGAGCAACAAATTGCAGCACTGCAGTTGATTGACAATCTTGAAAGGAGTTTCTTGCTCACTGAGCAGGAGCTAGCTGGGTCAGATAGTTTGGGGGGAACAGAACAGCAGCAGGATTATGAGGCAATTAGCTGGGTGACAGTTAGAAAATCTAGTTTGGGAAAAAGGAAAATGGAGGCTTGCTACGGGGTTTATACATACCAACAGATTCACCAGATTGTGTGAAGAAGATGGGAGAATGAACTCTGGATTGGCAATTCTATATGGGGCTGATTTCTCAAACAGTCAGGAGACCAGTTTCTGGTGGTAGCAGTGGTGGGGAGGAGAGCAGAGTCAGGACAAAGGAGATTGTGATTATAGGGAATTCAAATATTATAAAAATGGATAGGGTAATCTGTCATCCAGATCGCTACAACCAAACAGTTTGCTGTCTTCCTGGGGCCAGGGTTTGGCATGTGGTTAGTTGGGTACACAAATTATTGGGTGGGTCTGAGCATATCCCAACTGGTACTAATGACAAAATAAATGGTAGATACTGTAGAAGACCTTAGAGAGTGAGTCCAGGGATATAGGCTCTAAGATTAAGGGGCAGATTTATCAAGGGTCAAAGTGAAAAATCTAATGTATCATGTACTGTCTCTTTAAAAATTCTACTTTGACCATTCACCATCTAAAACCTGCTGAATTGCTGTTTTAGCTTATGGGGAACCTCCTAGAACCCGTTTGGAGTCAGTTGGTGGAAAAAATTGCACTATTACTTCAATTTGAACTATTCGAATTTGATCGAATACAGACCTATTTGATCGAAAACGGAACTATTCAAACCAAAAAAACAGTTTGAACGAATTTCGGTTGGTCTTTTTTTAAATCGAATTACGAATTTTTTGAAATTCAAAATTCGACTATTGATAAATGTGCCCGTAAGGGAAGGTTTTCCAATGTAATTTTTTTCAGAATTTTGTCCATGCTACGTGCAAGTTTAGGAAGACAGCAGGAGCTTAGGGAGCTAAATGTGTGCCTCAAGTCTTGGTGTAGGAAGGAAGGGTTTGAAATTTGAAAGAACAGCAAGAAAACTGTCAGATTATCGAAACCATCTACGCTTTAATCTTTATCAGGGGCTTCACCCCTTGTAGCCTATGTCTGGGTTCCACTGTAAAAAGTCACTGAGCCAACAAGATTTTACAAAAGCCCCAAAACATCTATTAATTGAACGCAATTGAAAGCAACCATTGATCTGTCCATTGAGGCCTTAATGCAGAAAGATGAACATTTGAAACAGAGGCAAAAAAAAAACTACCTAACTCTGGAAAGGGTGGTTATTTTGATTAAACATGCACAGATGGCCCAACACATAAAGAGTAAGGAGAGACAAATAAGCAATTTCACCAACTTACTGTCACAAAGTAGCAGTTGAAAAAGGACAGAAAAACTAACCTGAAGGCAGAAGGATGGGACACCAAAGAACACCAAAGACACGAGGGTTAAGATAGGGTACTAACTCAGCCAGTTAAAGAACATGCTAGAGAAGGGATTAAAATATGCAGTGACACCACAACACATCCCAGTAGTAGTAGAACTCATAACAGCCACAGAATCTGCCATCAATAATAATCACATAAAAAAAGAAGAAGTGGAGCAACTCAGGCTAAAAGTGTCAGCTGCCTTGTCAAGTGTCTGAACACCTCCCTCTAACCTTACTACACAATAGAGGAGAGCTCTCTGTTCTCTGAGTAAGGACCTGAACATCACTATCCTGCCAACAGATAAAGGGTGATGCACAGTTGTGCTCAACACAACTGACTATCACTGCACGATAACCACCCTACTCAGTGATAGCAATACATATGAACCCCTAAGGAAAGACCCAACCAGCGGTTAAAAGAAAAAGGTGATAGGTTGCCTACAACAACTTGAAAAGGAAAAAGCTATCAATCGAGTTTTATACCGCCGCCTGTACCCCAGAGAAGCCACACCATGCTTATACAGTATGAAGCTCCCCAAGATACACAAAAAGGAGCCCCACTAAGGCCCATTGTCTGCAGCATAAATTCAGTGACATACATCATTGCAAAATTCTTGGCTAACATCTTAACCCCTATTGGTTGGCAATACAGTGCATCATTTCCAGAATGCCAAAGAGTTTGTAACCAAGATTCATGACGTTACACTAGAGGCAGACGAAACAATTGTATCATATGATGTCACTTCATTGTTCGCATTTACCTACAAGAGAGGCAATTGAGACTGTAAGAAAGCAAGCTAACTCTCTCAGCAGCAGAATGAAGCTCAGTCCTAACCAAGTATGTTTGTTACTGGGGGGGGTGTGGCTAGCCGAGCGTTGGTGTGGACATGTTCTGGGGAGCTCCTGGGTTCCAAGTGGAGTTTTCCCCCATCTAACTGCTTAGCCCTCCAATTACCAGTGCTCCCGGTGGTTGCCTGGATAACAGGGACGGCTAAAGATCCTACTGAAATCCGGTCTCCCAGCACGGAGTGGAACCGGAGCGCAGTGAGGCCTAACTGCACAACGGAAGCCGCGGCCTAAAGTGCGGACAGCTCCCCGGATACGGCCATCTAAGAGCGAGATTCTTGCGGGGGATACGATCGGATCCTGTAGCAGCTGGCATTAATACTGTGTCCTGGGGTGAGTGACTTAGGAGCCCTAGAGGCCCTTCTTTAAGAACATTACTCCTCAAATAGATCCCCAAAACAGACACCATCAACACACTAAGAACTAACAGCACCCATCTAAGCTGCTGTAACAGGGAGCCTCCTCTAATTCGTATAAGTGTCTACCAACTTTACAGTACCTGAGTCCAGCATAACACGTATTCGCAAGGCACTAGTTGTTAAAGGAGACACGTGTGAAGGGGACATGTCTACATCTAGGAACACAAGATCCCATTATTAACCCTAAGTAGCAACACTGTGGAGCTATTATTTGGGACTGCACCTTCTGTAAGTGACTACCTGTACCTCCAGCTTCAGTGGTCACTGGACTGTTGTGTAGTAGTGCTGGCAACTAAGAAAAGGACCACTATCCCACTACTTAAAGGGCAACTAATACCACTGAACTTATCCATATGATAATTTGAGTTATCGCATCTAGTGGTTGATCCATACACCATCAGACATCCTGCATGTACTCCCTCCTCTGACTCTAAACTGCAGAAATATAACACAAGTGTGGTGGAACATTTTATTGAGTACAAAGTACTATAAAAATGGGAAAGAACTCTCAGAAACAAAAAGCCGACAGCCGCGAAGCTGGAACGCTTCGCAAGAAAGGCGTCCCAGGGCCCATCACAAGAATACGATAGCACTTCACCCCCATCATCTCTGGCTTCCCCTCATATGGAACAGGAGGCAAGGGAACCAACTGCATCTGAGCTGCTGGCAGTAATAATGGAAAGCCGAACCGCAACAACGGCACAACTTGATCTCTCTCATGTAAGACATGATCTCCAAAACATTAAAAAACGCACTACTGATCTGGAGACGAGGGTCTCTACTCTGGAAGACACAGTGACCCCTCTTCCAAATGACATCTCAGAGATTAAGCAGCAATTTAAGACAGCATTTGACAAAACAGATGACTTGGAGAACAGACTGCGCAGGAATAATATGCGTATTATAGGACTGCCAAAACCCAGAAATATTTGTTGAAAACTGGCTTAAGGAACTGCTGGGTGGAGAAACCTTTTCCAGCATGTTTGTGGTCGAACGGGCGCATAGAGTGCCGACCAGACCTTTACCAACGGGAGCCCCTCCTTCTCCGTATATTAAATTACAGAGACCGCGATGCAGCGTTACGGGCAGCCAGAATAAAAGGACCTCTCTCTTTTAATGGGACCAGTGTGTCACTATACCCGGACTAGTCCCGGGTTATACAAAAGCAAAGAGCTACTTATAATGCAGTGGAAAAGAGGCTCAGGGACGCAAAGATCCCATACAGTATGATCTATCCGGCGAAGTTATGAGTGCTGAATGGGGAAAGAGTCCAAATCTTTAACTCCTCGGCAGAGGCTGATGAATGGCTCTCCCGGAACCAACCCAGAAGATCGCCACCACACAACTAAGAGGAAGGAGCTTTTCAGAGACCGGTATCTATCTTGCATAACTTAAGTTCCAATTCTGTGACTTGAGCGCACTAATGTACTGTCATGAGGTTGAATAGATGCTTTTTTCATTCCTCACCAGTCAGTCATGTTACTCACCATACTTCCTTTAAGGGTCCAGGTGTAGGGGCTAATAACGGACCTACAAGGAGCTGCCTCTCAACTAACCGACTGCGGCTCCCACCTGAGAAGTACAGTCAGGGTAAGACTCATCTCATATTACACTTCAATGGCACCTAAGAGTTCCCACAAAGCCCCGTGCTGGTATATAAACATTCCTATGTGGACTGGAACCACGTCACAAGTTTCTGGTTAAGGAATCAATTTTTTTTTTAACTTATGCTGAACTCTGCACTCATCACAAACTGTACTGGTCAACAAGAAAGGTGTTTGGACAACCACAGTTTACATTCATCTGAACAAGTATTTGAATAATTTCTAATTGTATTTCTTATTACTTCTTACTATAGGTTATAAATGCACAACAAAGTTATACGTTGATAAGGAGTGCTGCCTAGGCTGCCACGGTAAAACTCCCCATGTTAAGTGATAGTTATGGGTACAGGCTCACCCAGGTTTGGGGGGTGGGCAGGGTGGGTAGGGTGGGGTTTTGATTTCAGTTAACATACTGGCATTTGTCTAATCGTACTTCATTTAATTACCTAGACTACTGGGGCGATTTCCCTAGAGCTACATATCATGAATATGCAGTGATTGTGTTAATGCTATACAATGTAGTCAACAATGGGGATAGTTAAATTATTGTCCTGGAATGTATGGGGGCTTAACTCCAAGTTCAAGAGGGCTTTAATTCTCAACCACGTCCACAAATTAAAACCTGATATGTAATTCTTCAGAAGACACACCTAATAGGACAGAAGCTATTAGCCTTAAAGGAAAAGTAAATGTTTTTCTTTTTCTTTCTGTAAATTTGCTCTAAACAGCCCCCGAGATTAATGTACCCTAGTCCCTGCTGCAAGTCTGCTCTGGTTTCTGTGTTATCAGCAGCTTGTTTCCCCTTCTTCCTGGTGCAGAGTGAAGCCCAGCCCCTTAGTTTACTGAGCAGTCCATTTGCTGCTGTTCCACAATAGAGAGGAAGAGGGAGCCAGTGTGTGCATTAGTAAGCTAGTTTCCCCAAGCAAAAGGTGCTAAACACACTGGTCTCTGCTCTGTCACATTATGCAAATGATCTCCTGGACTAGTCCAAGAGATAAGGTCAGCTCAGTAAGCTATGGGGCGGGGCTTCACTCTGCACCAGGAAGAAGAGGAAACAAGCTGCTGGTAACACAGAAACCAGAGCAGACTTGCAGCAGGGACTAAGGTACATTAATCTGGGGGGCTGTTTAGAGCAAATTTACAGATAGAAAAAAAAAAGGTTTACTTGTTCTTTAAAGAAATTCTGGGTTGGCCATGTATATCATGCACTGTTCTCATGCTACTCTAGAGGAGTATCTGTATTGGTGAAGAAATCACAGACATTTGAATTGTTACAAGTCCACATTGACTTTTATGGCTGTTATGTAATATTGCCTCATCAATAACCAAGCGTTAATTTTGGTAAATGTATATATTCCACCTCCATTCTCTATAGAAGTTTTACACACCATTTTTCGAAAGATAGCTACATTCCCTCTTGATCCATTGTGCATGATGGGGAACTTCAACGCCACTACCAATCCTACACTGGATAGAACAGTAGATCCAGCAACCCCACAGCTAGTTAGGTGGATGGAGGCAGTAGGCCTTTCTGACATATGGAGAGAGAGAGACACCCCCTGGAACGGCAATTTTCTTGCTACTCCTCCAATCAAGCAACATTGTCAAGAATAGAACTGGTGTTAGGTTCAGCAGACCTGGCTCATTTGGTTCAAAATATTTCATACCTACCTTCTGACCACTCCCGAGTATGGGTGTAACTCCAAGTAGGTTTACCCTCAGGTAGGAAGATATGGCACCTCTCCCCATTATGGCTTGCAGAGCAAGCAGTAGCAGAGGCTTGTGTGAAAGATTTTGAAGACTATTGGGAAACTAATCAAAATACAGCTTCGCCCTTAGTAATTTGGGATGCTGCAAAGGTACATTAATTGCTACCATACATACAACAAGGGAGACAAAAAAGGCAGACATCAAAGCAGCAGAGAAAGTGCTGCAGGAGGCAGAACAGACATACTGTCATACTAAAACCCAAGAAAATCATGATACACTATCCTGGGCTCAAAGGGAACTGGACCTCCTTGTGTCAGACAACGCTAGGAAAAAGCTATTATATAGTAGACAACGAGGGTTTGATCTTGGGGACAAAAAAGCAAAACTCTTGCATATATGGCGAAACTAACGGACCAGATCACAGTTATACCTGGGATTAGGAACCACAGGGGGGAGTTAGTTACAGAACCTTTAGCTATGGCCAACATGTTTCCGGACTATTTTAAGCAGATTTACTCTCCTCAACTTTGTAGCCAAGATACAAATGTTGGTCAGTACTGGGAAGATATAGAGCTTCCGAAACCTTCACCAGAGGAAAGACAATTTCTTGACAAGCTGCTAACAAAGACAGATATCACATTAGTGATCTTAGATCTCCTTGTGAATAAAACACCAGGCCCAGATGGTTTACCAACTGCTTGGTATAGATTACTTAACAATCAAATTTCCCCTGGGTGCTAGATACATTCACCCAAGCAATTCTAAAAGGAGAACTGCCCCCCTCATGTTATGGGGCAATTATAGCTCTGATACTTAAGGAGGGAAAAGACCCATACTCCTGTGAATCATACAGGCCTATATCATTGATTAATACTGATGCCAAAATACTGGCAAAAATACTGGCTAACAGACTAGTAAAAGTCATTACGTCCATTATACATCCAGACCAAACAGGCTTTATGCCCAATAAAATAACTTCCATTAACCTAAGACGCTTGTACACGCAGATTCAATTGGCCAGGCAATACCAAAGCACTGGGGTAGTGGCATCACTGGATATAACCAAAGCATTTGACTCGGTCAATTGGTCCTATCTGTGGCAGGTTATGGAGAAATTTGGGTGTGGTCCCAACTTCATTGCTTGGATCACGCTTCTATACAAAAAACATTACAACTAACATTACAGTCTATACAAAAAGCACTTGTATTGCGCTGGTGGTATAGCGAACTGAGGTGTTGGTTGGCCGAGAGGGCGCACGATGGAACTTGTGGTGCGTGATGAATACGTGGGGTGATGTGCATCTCTAATGCTGATGCCACAAGTCTTATTTTACTGGCACCTCAAAAGCTATCTATCAGTGCAATTTTTGTTTCTGTCTGTATTTCTGTCTGTATTGTCTGTGTTTTTGTCTGTATTTCTGGGCAAAATTTGCATTTGTTTTTGTAGATTTAGGAATCTCTGGATTTGCGGGTAGTATGTCTTCAGTTGAACACAGGGTGACAAAAACACCAAAAGATTTGTTCTTAGTGTAGTCATCCAGCATATTTTTCCTGAAAAGTTGTGGTTGGAAAAAAACAATTTTTGTACATGTAGCACAAATTGCATATTTATGTGGTGTTTAGGTTAGACTAAGTTGCAGTGGCTCTCTGAATTGGAATAGCACTTTGATCACGTGCCATGCCTTGTTACCAGTGGGGTATCCGCTTTTTTACAAACTTCTGGTGGGCATAATTTTATCTTAGCTGCTTATACCCCAATCTTTATTGTTGGTAGCTAAACTTCTTAGGACACTTGCATAATTTATCGTCCAAATTTACTATGGATTTTGTTGGTAAATATATCTGAAAATGTGGTACAGATTTTGTCATTGGTGAAATGTAGGAAGAAGCAAACAATTGGTATTCTAGCACCACAGGACGGATGAAACGTAAAGACACTCCGCTGAATGGTGAGTGAAATATATTTTGGGGTTAATGTGGTAGCAACCAGATGCAGATCCATAGTGTAGTCCAAAAATTATCTGGGAGAATTCTTGGGGATAAATCTAATTTTGTATAATGTATTTTCCTTTATTTCAGGTCACAGCACAGTTTGTGGGGGTTGCAATATTATGCATTGTGCCTGTTTTGGGGTGTTTGGTAGTTGTGTCTCTATGTGTAGTTATACTGTACATATGGGGTATCGTTTTATTTAGGGGAATGTGCAGATTGCTATTGAGCAGGTTTTTTCCATTGCCATGGAAACATAGGGGAAAATCTAACTTTGTATATCTTTCTTCCTTTATTTCATACCAAATTGCGGACTTCTACGAACGACTGTGCCCACAATTCTCCATGTAGAAAAGCAAGAATGGCATCTTTGAATAGCTGAAGAAGTGTATTTATCAGAAATATATCGTTTATGGGGGTAATTTCACAGGTAAGGGTTAGTTTAGGATGAAAAATATTGAGAACTGTAATATATTTGCAGCCCCAATATTACTCATTGTGCCTATTTTGGGGTGTTTGGTGGCTGTGTGTCTTTGTGTATCTATACATATGGGGTATTGTTCTATTCAGGAGAACTTACAGATTGTTTTTGAGCAGGTTTTTATTAGTTGCCATGGAAACATAGGGAGAAATCAAACTTTGAAACTCTTTTTTCCTTTATTTCAGACCAAATCGCTAACTTCTACAAACGACTGCACCCACAATTCTCAGTGTATAAAAATTAGAATGGCATATTTGAATAGCTGAAGAAGTGCACTTTTCCGACATATATGGTTTGTGGGGGTTATTTCACAGTTTGAGGGGTGTTTTGACTGTAAAACTGCAAGTAGTACACATATAGCGCAGCCCCCAGATTTTCGACTGCAATTGCCCTTATGCATTGCTCCTGTTTTGGGGTGTTTGGTGGCTGCGTCTCTATGTGTATCTATACATATGGGGTATTGTTCTATTTAGAAGAACTTACAGATTGTTTTTAAGCAGGTTATTGTTAGTTGCCATGGACATTTAGGGAGAAATCAAACTTTGGAACACTTTTTTCCTTTATTTTAGACCAAATCGCTAACTTCTACGAACGACTGCACCCACAATTCTCAGTGTTTAAAAATTAGAATGGCATCTTTAAATAGCTGAAGAAGTCTACTTTTCAGACATATATAGTTTGTGAGGGTTATTTCACAGTTTGAGGCGTGTTTTGACTGTAAAACTGCAAGTAGTACACATAGAGTGCAGCCCCCAGATTTTCGATTGCAATTGCCCTTATGCATTGCTCTTGTTTTGGGGTGTTTGGTGGCTGCGTCTCTATGTGTATCTATACATATGGGGTATCGTTCTATTTAGAAGAACTTAGAGATTGTTTTTGAGCAGGTTTTTGTTAGTTGCCATGGAAATTTAGGGTGAAATCAAACTTTGGAACACTTTTTTCCTTTATTTTAGACCAAATCGCTAACTTCTACGAACAACTGCGCCCACAATTCTCAGTGTATAAAAATTAGAATGGCATCTTTGAATAGCTGAAGAAGTGCACTTTTCAGACATATGCATTTTGTGGGGGTTATTTCACAGTTTGAGGGGTGTTTTGACTGTAAAACTGCAAGTAGTACACATAGAGTGCAGCCCCCAGATTTTCGATTGCAATTGCCCTTATGCATTGCTCTTGTTTTGGGGTGTTTGGTGGCTGCGTCTCTATGTGTATCTATACATATGGGGTATCGTTCTATTTAGAAGAACTTAGAGATTGTTTTTGAGCAGGTTTTTGTTAGTTGCCATGGAAATTTAGGGTGAAATCAAACTTTGGAACACTTTTTTCCTTTATTTTAGACCAAATCGCTAACTTCTACGAACAACTGCGCCCACAATTCTCAGTGTATAAAAATTAGAATGGCATCTTTGAATAGCTGAAGAAGTGCACTTTTCAGACATATGCATTTTGTGGGGGTTATTTCACAGTTTGAGGGGTGTTTTGACTGTAAAACTGCAAGTAGTACACATAGAGCGCAGCCCCCAGATTTTCGACTGCAATTTCCCTTATGCATTGCTCCTGTTTTGGGGTGTTTGGTGGCTGCGTCTCTATGTGTATCTATACATATGGGGTATCATTTTATTCAGGATAAGTTTGTCTTTCAAACTTTCTGTAATTATAACATTTATAATGGTGTTATTTTGTCAGATTTACATTTGATCCCATGTCTTAGTTTGCATTTTAGAAAAAAACTAAAAATGCTATAAAAAAGCTCTAAATATTACAATGCACTGGTAAAATGTATTTGAATTTTGAGCGAAAACTACAGCATCCCTAGTAACCTGAAGGTCTGTAGTTTCTAAAAATACCAAACTTGAAGGGATAATTTAGATTTACATATAAATTATGCTGCATCAACTGTCACATGTGCTTATCCACTTTGCTCTGGTGTAAAATTCCAGAAAATGCTGTTTTAGTTTGGGAGTTACTTCTGGACAAAGAAAGTGTGTTACTGATACATATTGGGTATCATTGGACTTGTCAGGATCAGGGCTTTTCCAAACACAAAAAAATTTATGAAAAACTTACTTTTCTGTGGAAAAAAAACTCACTATATATACAATTTTTTAACAATTTTTTTTTTTTACATATTTCACCCAAAATACACAGTAATAGTGATGGGCGAATTTATTCGCCAGGGCCGAATTCGTGGCGAATTCCCGCGATTTGCCGCTGGCGAATAAATTCGCGAATCACCAGCGAAATTTCGCTTGGTGAAAATTTGCCGAAAAAACGAGTCGCGCGACTTTTTTTGACGCGACGTCGCGTCGTTTTTGACGCGACGCGGTCGCATCGTTTTTGACGCGTCGCGATTTGACGCGACGCGATTTGACGCGACGCGCGTCAAAAGCGTCCCGCGACTCGTTTCGTGAATTTTTCCCCGATTCGCGAATTTCGCTAGAAATTCGCGAATTTTTCGGCGAAGCGAATCTCGGGAGATTCGCCCATCACTACACAGTAAATCTCCAGAAATGTCACAAAATTCCACTTGCATGTCAAAGCTATGGGGTGCCATTTGTCCCAAATACATTCTGTATACAAAACTATCCCTGATACACAGAACGAATGTCTCTCATGGTATATTACTATTTCTGACCATATACACAGATAAAAAATATACAAAAGACTTATTTCTATTAAAGAATGAGAACAAAATATTATTAGTGCACAAAAGGCTGTCATTATATTACAAACTCCATTCTGTACATTTTAACAATGAATCTGTCTCACAAATATATAACATCCATGTAACAGACACACTGATATGCAAAGTTACTTACAGAATGAATTATGTAAAAAAAACTTTTGTACAGAATATATAATAGTATAAGTATGATTTATATAATTTATATTTATATGATTTATATAAGATATGATAAATATAGATTTGAATGACAAAATAGATATTTGTGACAGAAAGCAAGATTTTATAATACAGGATTCATTCTTTCGACAAAATTAAAGTTTTGTGTCACAAAACAGATAAAATAACCATTCTGTGAAGCAATACTGTCAGTTACTTTCCTGAGCCAATAAGAACAAAGCTTACTGGCCTGCTTGTGTGCCCATTTTGGTTAAGAGCATTCCTGCTGTTTTGCCATTGTCTTATGATTCATATTCCTGTTCCTGTTTCCCTCTTCCTGTCTAAACTAAGAGGAAAAATGAAGCAGCCACACTCAGCTACCATTTTGTAATAAATATAGTGTGCTTGTGTGAGTGCTTTACCTGAACTAACACAGCACAATCATTGAATCCACTAGCAGCCAGTTTGTCACACTTATTATCTTGCAGCCTAACTGTAACATCATTATAATAGGCATAATATCCATTCAATGAGTCACTTATATATAGTGATGGGCGAAACGGGCGCGTTTCGCTTCGCCGAAAAATTCGTCGTTTTTGACGCGCGTCGCATCGTTTTCGGCGCGTCGCGTCAAAAACGACGCGCGACTCATTTTTGCGCGGCAAATTTTTTTGGCGATTTTTTTTTACAGTTTTCGCAAATTTATTCGCCAGCGGCGAATCGCGGGAATTCGCCGCGTATTCGCCCCTGGCGAATAAATTCGCCCATCATTACTTATATATTGTGTATATGATGTTAGGCTCTAGTGTCTCTTCCTAGCTCTAATCTTGCACCACTTAGCTTTTAGCACTCTCTTAATATTGTGCTTAGCTATAGCTCTGTTACTACATAATAGGTTTAGCCAAAATGTGGGACTGATCACATACCTCCTAACTGTCCTGTCCAGTCCCTCTTTTAACAGCTCAAACCCCAGTCCTGCATTTGTACTGGAAAGTCCAGACTCTCTCTGCACTGAACAGCCAGAAAAAGAAACAAAGTTTGTAACTTCATTGGCTTTTGGCAGAAAGCCCAGAACAGCCACCAGGTGCAACTATTTTTTACTTTTTATAATTTTGAGGTAATCAAATCTCTCTTGGGAGAAGTTAGAATTACAGCTTAAACGGCAATTCCCCTTAATAACAGAAAAAACTGCTGAAATATGTTCAAATATGTAACACAAATTTTGTAACGCGAATATGGTAATTAGGGGTGTGTGGCCACAAAAATTGGGCGTGGTAAAAATTGCCATGCTATGCACATGCATTTTTTTGTCCCTCTTTTTCTTTCCAAAATGTTGGGAGGTATGTCTGTGCACACATTCTGTATAGTATGATGGATGGGTTTTATGAAGTTCAACTACTACATAATAGTTTTAGCCACAGATGTGGAACTGATCACGTGTACCCACTCCTGAGTACTGTGTGCAAACAATATGGGTCATTTAGGCAGGGGCAATTTTAGGGGATCATAATTTATTCGCTCTATGAAAAATACTGTTTTTTTTATTATTTTATTGTATGATATGCACCTGGATTGCCACTGGAGAAGGAGCTACACAGTTCACATTTGGCAGTATTAATTATGCAATGTTTTCTTTTGGTACTATTGACTATGTGGAGAGGGGGTCTTGCCAGTCTGACCCTGCCTGCCCCTGACATCATGGCTTCAACCCCATTGCAGCAAGACCTGCCCCTTTGCATAACAGCCCTGCCCCCTGTCTTGAGATACAAAAATCAAAAGCTATCAACCCTGACACATGTGACATGTGTCTAACATGTGTGTGTGACGTGCGCAGTTGTGCTCTCTGCTAGGGATGGGCGAATTCCCGCGATTCGCCAACAGCGAATAAATTCGTGAAACGCCCACAAAAATTCGCCTGGCAAAAATTCACCCGGCAAAAATTTGGCAAAAATGATACGACGCGCGTCAAAAACGATACGCACATCGTTTCATTAATCTTTCACCAATTCTCGAATTTCACTAGAAATTCGCACATTTTTGGGTGAAGCGAATCTGGATAGATTCGCCCATCACTACTCTCTGCCCACTGTGAAGTGAAGTGGTAAGTGCTGGGTACATAAGGGGGCGGCATCATTAGACCCTTTTGTTATAAATCAGTGTAAAGCACTGTGCAGCTTGCTGTTTTATATAAATATATTATCATCCCCTAAAATTGCCCCTGTATAAAGGGCCCCTTTAGTTTGCACACAGTACTCAGGAGTGGCTGCTCATAAGTCCTACACACATGATCACTCCCACATTGTGGCTAAGCCTATTATGTAGTAGTTGCACTACAGCTAACTATGAGACTTCTCATAAGACCCACACATCATACTATACAGAATGTGTATGCACATCACTCCCGTGTCTGTGGCTAATAGGGATGGGTGAATTTGACCCATTTCGTCAAACATTTGCCACTGGCATGCGACGCCATTCAACTCTATGGGCGAAACAAGGCGAAAAGATTCACCCATCCCTAGTGGCTAAAACTTATATTGTAGTAGTTGAGCTACAGCTAACTATGAAACTACTCATAAGACCAACTCATCATACTATACAGAATGTGTGTGCCCATGATTAGTCCAATATCTCTGGCTAAATCTATTATGTAGTAGTAGAACTATAGCTAAACAGATTATTAAGAGAGTGCTAAAAGCTAACGGTGCAAGATTAGAGCTAGGAGGAGACACTAGCCTAACATCATATACACAATGTATAAGTAACTCTTTGAAGGGATATTAGGCCTATTATAATGATGTTACAGCCTGCAAGATAATAGTGGGCATGTTTACTAACATTGGAGATAAATATCTGGAGAGATTTCAGGAGATGTTGCCCATAGTAACCAATACATTTTCTAACATAAAGTGGCTGTTTAAATGTAATTGTTGATTGGTCAATGTAGTTGCCGGTAATTTGTAATAACCTTACAAAAAGTACTCGGCCCTTCACGTATTTGTTCCCCGACGCTGCAGTGGCTCTGCCCCTTAAGCGTCACAGCCCGCCCCTTTTGGGTGTCATTTTCATGACTCCACCCCCTTTTTGTCACTCCCTGCCCCTTTTACATCGCTCCCTGCCCCTTTTTTTCCACCCCCCAGCACTAGCCGATATTTTTTTTTTCTTAAAGGTGGCAACCCTATGGGCAACAGCTCCAGAAATCTCTCCAGATATTTATCTCCAATGTTAGTAAACATGCCCCCAGCATGCTAGTGGATTAAATGAGTGTGCTGTGTTAGTTCAGGTAAAGCAGTCAGACAAGCATAATATATTTATTACTACATCTTCCCTCTCATCTTAGACAGGAAGAGGGAAACAGGAACAGGAAGAGGAATCATAAGACAATGGCAAAACAGCAGGAATGCTCTTAACCAAAATAACCACACAAGCAGGCCAATAAGGTTTGTTCTTATTGGTTCAGTAAAGTAACTGACAGTATTGCTTCACAGAATGGTTATTTTATCTGTTTTGTGTTACAAACTTTAATTTTGTCGAAAGAATGAATTCTGTACTATAAACTCTTGCTTTCTGTCACAAATATCTATTTTGTCATTCAAATCTAGCTTAGCATGCACTAGTTACTTACACTATTATATATTCTGTACAAGTTTTTTTTTTACATTCTGTAAGTAACTTTGCATATAAGTGTGTCTGGAGGTTATATATTTGTGAGACCGATTAATTATTAAAATGTACAGAATGAGTTTGTAATATAATGACATCCTTTTGTGCACTAATAATATTTTGTTCTCATTCTTTAATAGAAATAAGTCTTTTGTATATTTTTTTATCTGTGTATATGGTCAGAAATAGTTATATACCGTGAGAGTCACTCATTCTATGTATCAGGGATAGTTTTGTATACAGAATGTATTTGGGACAAATGGCACCCTATACAAAGCCCAGTTTGCAACGAAAAAAACAATATATAATTTTCCTAGTTTCATGGAGGTTTTCCTACAATAAAACCTTGTTAAACTGAACAAGTACAAAATGCTTAAAAACAGCTGGCATTTCACGTGACCAAAATGTGAAATTCTTCTGGCACTTAAAGGGTTAATGCTTTTAACAGATTGTGATACACTGTATAATTTATGTGAAGGTATGGAGGGGTCAGTTTGTGTGTGTATGCTATGGGTTTCATTTGGAGGGGTTAAACTTGATGAACTTTCTTTTTTCAACCCATTTAACTCTTGTTTCAGTGGACATATTTGCCTGTAAAAATGCTTCTGGTATTTCATCTACAGTATGTATCTGTTTATATAGATTACAGGTACAGTGTTGACTTATAACTGTTAGCATTGAGGGGCATACTAAAGTAAACAATAAGACTAATAATATGAGATGAGGACAAAATAAAGCATCTACTGTACATGTTATTTTTTCCATAAAAAGTTTGATGTCAGGTAAAATCAGTTTGCTTTGATGAGTCACTCATCAAATTATCATGCTGAAAGCTCACAGGTCGCAGATTTACAAACCATATTCTGTTCAACATTTATCACTGAACTATGCATTTGTTCTTCTCACCTTCAGATTTACTTTTATTTTTTTTACAGGAAACATTATTTCCACATTTCCTCTGTACTATATATCTGCTTGTATTTCTACGACTTCATTGGCATTCTGAACATGCTCTGTTAGGTTATGTCTTGAAGGTTAAAATTCTGATAGCAAGCAAGATTCTTAATCGGAAGATTCCTTTGAAGACTTGCTTCTTTTTTTCTTTCTTTCTATAACTCATTGGGGGAAGTAGCTTGGCAATGAGCTAGTGCATAGAATACAGACATTACAACTGGTTCATGAACACATGGGAAGGGCTGATTTTTGCATAGTATAGTTGGGACAAGAGCCAAAGAGGACACATTTTTAAATGTAGCATTTAATAATCCACTGATTTAATAAGTCTCACTTTCCTACATTGACATTATGTCATTATTAATAATAAAATTGGTATTAACTGAGAAAAACTGAGTACATATATATTTTGATGATTGGAGTGCCCATTATTTTGTAATATTATAATAGTCTGTAACATAAGGTATCCCAAAACCCAGAGCAAACCACAAGGTCCCGGTCTCGGCTTACACTTCTGCCTATAGCAACCACATTTGACATCAGGAGGAGCCCTCTGCTACTCAGATGCCTGCCATGACCTAAATTGAGAGGACCAAGGGGGAAGCTCTGGCAGGCTATGGAACTGTTACGTACGAGGAACAGGGAACAGAGAGTGCAGATATGCAGGGAGAATACCAACAAGTGCAGTACAAGATCAGGAACCAGGAGCATAATCAGGATAAACAGACCAGATCAATACTAGGCAAACAATGAAGTACAGAACCAGGATCTAGGAGTGTAGTCAGAATTGCCAGAATAGGTCAGTACCAGTCGGACAATTCAGTACAGGATCAGGAGCCAGGAGCGTAGTCAGAATAAACAGGCCAGAGTCAAAAGCAATCAGTAACACGGGCCAAGGTCAGGATCCAGACAAATGGTTAAACAGGCATAGGTCAGGAAAAGATAATCAGACAGGACTCACACCCAGGAACTTTCAAGAAATAGACCTACGTTGGGCAATGTGTCAGTGCAGTGTAGGGTTTTTTTAAAGCCATACTAATGGTTTACCTGGGGCCAGATTGGCAATAGGTGAGACAGCCTGTGCTTAATTTAGTTACAAAGCATAGCCATAGGTGTGAAGCAGGGTCTTCACCGTCTTCTCATATAGATTAGTGGCCATGCAGACAGCACTGGAACACCAGACCCCTGTTCAACTGCAGGCAGGTTATTTGCAGTTCTTAGACAATTTCACCCGTTAAGGAAGAGAAAGCTTGAGTGAAAATGTAAAATTAAAATGATTAATATCAGTAAAATGCATATAGAGTCTACTGTTGGTCTGTATATTACAGCAAATGCAATATTTTTGTACCAGATGTTTGCCCTGAATCCTATTTGAAAAGTACACATTTGTTTTTGTTTTCTGCAATTGGAAATGTATCCACAAGACACTCAGCTTTTTTCCCTATCATTATCTTTTTATTGTCCAGTGTTAAGTTCTATAAAAATCTAAAATAAACAACATTCATAGGGCTCACTGAAAATCAGATTTAAAAAAAAAAAAATGAAGATGGAAAGAATGAAAGCTGAATAGTTTTACACCTGGTGATTAATAGTAACTTTATGCTGTGCTTGTGTAAACTGTACAAAAAACTAAAGTATATAAAAAAATCTCAGGGCTCATCTATCTTCTCTTTCCTTGATGTACACAAAATACGGTGTACCTGTTGGCAAATAACATAAAAGGAAAGCCCTGGAGTTATAAATGCAGGGGCTGCATGACAAGGGATCAGAATGACCAGCGGTCAGATTATACTGGTTCATGTTTAGATATTGATAGAATCAGATTCAGCTGGGTTTGGATGAGAAGCAATGAATTACAGTAAGTCAAGGGAAAGCCAGGCTGGGGGGGGGG
>CM044433.1:69250794-69266076 GCA_024363595.1 Xenopus borealis | reverse complement strand
GATTTCATGTTTAATTTGAAAAGGACTTTTATTATACAGATTTTTGTGTCCACTTTAAAGAGAATGGTGTACATGATGGCTAGCACATGGGTGCCCCATGGACCCAAGAAGAAGGTTCAGTGGACAAGCTGCTAAGTTAAAAAGGAATTCAACCCCTCCAGAGAGTGGCAGATTTTTACTGTGATTAGCTCTTATTTGTCATATTATACAATATAATATTAATAACACTTTTCTTTATAAAGCGCCAACATATTCTGTATTGCTGTATATATGGGTATATACACTGAACATACAGATTTACATGCAAAAGCAACCAAGCAGTCCTATTGGACTTTTAGAGGCATGCTTTTCAGTCATTTGATAAATACTGTATGCCTCAAAAAATCCTGTAAGAATGAATAGATAGTGGTAGAATTATACTACGGTGAGCTCTAATTTCACACTTTGATAAATCTGCCCCTTAATATACTGTTTAATAACACTGGACCATTTTGCAAGCTGATGCCAAGTAAAAACAAGAACTACAAAGCAAACAAAATGTACTTTATTAAAAACAAGGATTAATAGGATTTAAGAACACATTGGTAATGCCGGAGAAAAGAACAATGGCTATAGAGGCCTTAGCTTCAGATGAAACTTTACCTGTCATAAAGTACTGTTATTCAAATAACAAACTGAACAATGTTGAAATGATATTTGTAAAACTTTGAAAACAGACAATAAAAATAAGAACACATTGGTAAAATGAATGCAGGGGCAGGCAATCACAGTGTATCTATACATTTTTTAATGCAATCATAATAAATATATATTTTTATTATTAACATTTTGGGGGCTAGAAAAAGTGCAGAAATATTGCAAAGAAAGTTATTTGGTGAAAAAGAGGAAAAGCAAATTGATTTTTGGGATGCTGATCTTTAAACTAAAGGATTTCATCCCTGCTTTTAATTCAGAGCATTTTTGTTATATATGTAATATATATGCTTAAGTACATTTTATAAACGCACATAAAAGATTTGTTTTCTAGAGTCTAGTAATCTATTTTTAAGAAACTTTAAAAATACACCCATTCTTCTAGAAGTGAAGCTGTCCAGTGTGACTTTTCCTTATAGAAATGCCATCCAGGATTAAGCCCTGATCTCCAGATTTAACTGCTTCCCCAAAGCAAAATGGAGATGTGATTCTTGCATAAGTGCTCCATCATGATGACAGCCTAGAGAAGAATGTGCTTACTAGCTGCCTTACATTACTCAGCTCCAAATAGTTGTATCAATCTATGTGTGTCAGATTCTATAGTCTTGAGATTCACTCCCTTTTATATCTATATTAAATCACTGATTTTCCCATGCAATTAACTTGTATTTGGCAGCTGGCAGGATTATAGCAAGTAGAGTTGGTGACCCAAGAAATAATAAGGTCTGACTTTTGAAGAAACTGAAAGTGTATTTATTTTCCAAATATTCTTGAGCAGGCCCAAGGCCTTTTACACGAAGTGGAAAATTGCCCATCTCTTTAGAGACATCAAGTTCATTAGTGGTGTGTCTATATAGATACATGCATTTAAGAAGTGATTTCTTTAGCAGGAGCAGGTGGCACATATAATGCAATGTTTCATTTGTTTTATAGGGGAAAAATGTGATAAAGTTTACTTTTAAAGTACAAATGCACTTTGAAAACTGAATCATTTTCTGATTACCTGGAGTCACATGAGAAGAGCCATATAGAACACAATTGTTTTCTGGATGCTGTTGTTCACTTGCAGTTTTTATATTTTACATGGTTATATTAATAAGCATAAAATAGCAAGGACTTACTTTACAGTGGTGTTGTTAATAGAACAATTAAGAAAAAATGCATAAAAACAGACATGTGGGAGTAGAAAAAATGCCAGTAGTAAATAGATTTCAGTTATTTATCTGTGCAAAAAGTCATTATTGTTTGTTCTTATCATATCTATCTGAATATTTCAAACATTCTAAATCCTTTTACAGCTTCAGTCTTTATTTATCATGGTCAGTATGAATTTAAAGTATTTACTGTCAGCAAAATAACAATCCCTGACATTACATCGGAGCTTCTCAATGAAATGAAAAGATTTGCATGAATATCAAACTGATAATTTACATATGCACATTTGAGCAAAAGAAACATTTTGCATTATCTGTGAAAAAAATGTCACCTTTAGCTGTTCATAACTTTTTACAATGAAATTGTTTGAATCGTGAAGCATATCTTGGAATTAGCATGTTTTGGTTATTTAGTAAACTCAGAGTCTGTCTCATAATTTTATTTAAAAAATTGCAACCAAACTCCCATACCTGATTTGACCTTACTTATTAATTAAAAACTCAATAAAATCTAGTGGAAACCAGAATTATCCAATTTTTTTTTTTTTTATAATTCCTTCCGAAACAATGGATTTTTGGGTTTTTTTTGGCCAAAAACACCCTAATTTTTCGGATAATCTGGCTAAAGCCAGAGCAAACCATGATATCTTCATATTGGGATAGGTGCATCTCCCATTGACTTATACAGGACCTTGATATGTCTGAGATGATGGATTTTCAGATTTTGGCTGTTTGCAGCATAATATTTAATAAATCTATATATATATAATCAGTATAATATATAATAGTATAATATATAATAAATCTATATATATATATATATATATATAATCAGTATAATAAATCTAGAAAAACAAGCTTTTTTCCACTCCGTACGTACTTTAATTGTAAAACCATTATCCTTGGATCGCCTTATTTTATTTGAACCAACTGCAAACTTCGACAGTATAAGGGCATCTCTGCAACATATTAAGTGGGAGGAAAGCTAAAATAGATATGAAAAAGGATATAGCAGTAAGCAGTAAAAAGAATCCAAAATAATTTTTCAAATATATTAATAGTAAAAAATTGAAACAGGAAGGAGTAAGACCTTTATTATCAGAGGTGGGGTCAGCTGGTTGATGAGAACAAGCAAAAAAGGACGGTTTCTATTTTTGCAGACGATACTAAATTGTGCAGAATTATAGGCTCCATACAGGATGCGGCCACTTTGCAGAGTGATTTGTCTAAGTTGGGAAACTGGGCAGCAAACTGGAAAATGAGGTTCAATGTTGAAAAATGCAAGGTTATGCACTATGACAAAAATAATATAAATGCAAGTTATACACTAAATGGCAGTGTGTTGGGAGTTTCCTTACGTGAGAAGGATCTTGGGGTTTTTATAAATAACAAGTTGGGGTTTTTATAGATAACAGTGTCATTCTGTAGCTACTAAAGCAAATAGGGTTCTGTCCTGTATAACAAAGGGCATAAACTCAAGGGATGAAAACATAATCAAACCTCTTTATAGGTTCATAGTAAGACCTCATCTGGAATATGCAGTGCAGTTTTGGACTCCAGTCCTTAGGAGGGATGTATAAAAGTTGGAGAGAGTGCAAAGACATGCAACTAAACTGGTTAGAGGGATGGAAGACTTAAATTATGAGGGTAGACTGGCGAGGTTGGGGCTGTTTTCTCTGGAAAAAAGGCGCTTGCGAGTGGACATGATTACACTTTACAAATACATTAGAGGACATTATAGACAAATATCAGGGGACCTTTTTACCCATAAAGAGGACCACCACACCAGAGGCCACCCCTTCAGACTAGAAAAAAAGGACTTTCATTTGAAGCAGTGTAGGTGGTTCTTCACAGTGAGGACAGTGAGGTTGTGGAATGCACTGCCGGGTGATGTTATAATGGCTGATTCTGTTGATGCTTTCAAAAGGGGCTTGGATGATTTTTTGGACAGACATAATATCAAAGGCTATTTTGATACTAAACTCTACGGTTAGTATAGCTATGGGCAAATATAGTTTGTGTGATAGAGTAGGGGTGTGTGAGTATGCTGGGTTTTAATTTGAAGGGGTTGAACTTGATGGATTTTGTCTTTTTTTAAACCCAATTTAACTACGTAACTATGTAACCGTTACCATTGATTTACAAAGTATTACCCCAATCTGTGATACACTGTGAATCTTAAATAATTCTTGATAATTTATTAAATAGCCAAGGCTAATCCATGATTTTCAAGACTAAACAACTCCAATGATTTACTTATAACTATGTGTGCTCCAAGATTAGATTGATAAATCTATTAAACAATCAATTAATTCACCAATTCTAATCAATTCAATACATGAAAATCACAAAACTGTGAAATTAAAGTGCTATGTGCAGAATAATTTATCTAATAAATTAACAAATTGAGAATAAGTATAAATCTAAATTCATCCAATCAATTTGCCATGATTTATTGAAAATTAAAAAAAAAAAAAACCCTGTCTTTGTTGGTGATCCCACCCCCTTCAAAGTTAGTTGGTTTCAGTTATAAAATTAGATCCAAGGAATTAAAAACACAATTATACACTTAATTCAATAGTTAGAATATTATATATTAAGAATATTCTTGAAATCCAAGTTTCCTAACAAATAATTTCTAAAACTGTTTGTGTTGTGTTTCAACCCACTGTCCTTAGTTATAGTTCCCTTAGATTTGGGCTAGGACCTTACAGAACACTACTCACTGTTAAGAGCAGATCTCCACATACAGCTAAACTCAACTCGACTGACACGAATATGCGGATTTCACTGAAGTTTAATCCAAAACCTCCTATATATTGATCAATTCAGTAGGTCAAAGAATATTGTTATCGCCAGGGTTGGTTAGGCAGTTGGAGAGCACCTAATATTGCTATTAATAATCACAGCATCTTCCTGGACTACAGGGGGAGCTGAAGAATAAATATGGGAATATGCAGAAAACAACAAAAACAATATATAAAGGCAAGTTGTGTGTAACATAACACTCCCTGTCTGAAATCTTTAGATTTCACAATAAATATATCAAGCAAGTCCATACACATTGTGATTCTTTTACACCAGAACCTGTAACAAGAACAAAGAGCAACAAAAAAAACATGCATAGCAAACTGGCACTAGAGTCCCTTGGAGGCACCTTCTGCCAATATTTATTAGTCCTAATGCCTGAAACATCATGGTGTTGAAGCGTCAGGAGAAGTGGATTCTCCAGCTAGGAGTAACAATTCAATAAAGAGTCTGAAGAAACCCAAGTAGTGACACTTGGCTACCTTTACTTCACCCTTTTGTAGCTCCCCGCCATCAATCAAGTTCCATAGTTCCCTATGACGAACCAGATCCCTTGTGGGTGAAGCTTAGCCTCTTGCAGCCTTTCCTTGGTTTGCAGAACTGCTAAAAATTCCTTTCTCCAGTTATTCCACAACACATTGGAAATATGATGGATGTGTTTCCACTCACTTTCGCAGAGTCTGCTGCAATCAAAGTTTATTGAAGGAATCAGGAGCATAACAGTCTCTTGTCTGAGAAGAAAGTTTGGTTGGTAGGTCTGGGTCTATCAGATCAAATGTATCATCTAGGAAGTCTGAAGCTGCCAACCATGTTGCTTTACTGTTATGACTGGGTGCAGATTATGATCTGATTGTAAAGTCTGCTGGTATAAGTTCAGTCAAAATATGTGGCCATGAAAAGGGGGTATTCCTGTTGGCCACCTTAGAAGTCAGCTTTCTAGGCAACAAGTTTCCTTTGAAGGTGACTGGAGCTGAGATGCTACTTTCAACAGACTGATGAGCTTTAGTTTCGTGTTCACTTTCACCCTCCTGAGCAGTCCTTCTCAAACCTGGCAAAGGCAGGAGAGACATAAACCCTCATGAGGTAGTCAGTCACTTGATCATTTTCAGCATTGCTATGATACCATAGTAACGGACGGTAGTTCCTGCTATCCTCATGAACTTTATCGACACAAGTTCTTGTCTGAAATGGATGAGTACTTATATGAGGCTGCTCTTCAAGTTGGGCCCATTGAAGAGAATGCTGAACAATGACAGACCTTCATACTCAACTCTAGGGTTAAATGCTACCCAACTCTGACCTGGCCTCTGAGGGTGGTAGATGCCAAAGGATGAGAAGAACCAACATTCGTCTCCTTCCTTTGATGGTGGTGTAGGTTCAGCATGGTTGTCAAACTCCTTTTGCATGAAGTCTATGAAATGTTTTCTCATTTCTGGTTTCCCATCTAAGGTGATTGTCAATGATGCAAACTTGGAGATTGCTTGTTGCTTGTTATTAGGCAAATGTTGATTTTGTGTGCAGGAAGATCGAGGGGCTACCCAGACTTATCCTGAAAGCATTATTTGTCCATAGTTTTAAGGGATGCTTTATCCTCAGTTGTGAGCACTATTTTACTGTCATCACTGGAAGATTTGAACACAGTGCTACCGAGAGTGTCTCCCTGAGACTAGTGAGCATTCACACTACTCTGTGTGATGTGCTGAAACTCAAGTCTTTCTTTCACACAGTAATGTTATGGGCATGGTTCCAAATAAGTGTTGCATCCATTTGGGAATACATGAGTTTTGTAAGAAGTAATGTTAGTGGGTTTCTTCTTACCATCTCTACAGACATTTCCTACAATGACCCATCCTACAGATGCAGCCACTTGGATTTGTGTGTTAAAGGGGACATTTTGCATAGCGTTCATATTCAGATATGTAATCAATCTTTTTTCAAACAATGTAATAATGCAGAAGAAAAAACGTTTTGAATGCATTTTACCTGCTAAAAGTGTCATTACATCAGAGCTGCAATGAGAACCTCTCAGGTCAGAAGCTAGGCTGAAATGAGAGATGGGAGTGTCTGTTCATTCTCTCACAGGAAGTGGTCACAGTACTGACTGACAGGCTGAGCTATGCTTTAGCTCGGAGAACCCCTCCCCTCCCACTGCCTGTGTCTGTTTGCTGTGGCCATGGAGAATCGGGCATCAAAAACGTTATCAATCCTATGTTGGTATGCGCCTCCATCCACTAGTTCTACTACAACCTAAAGCACCTAAAGTTGAGCTCTACAAAAGAGCTGCGAGCGCCGGCGCTTGACAGACAGGGAGCGTTACCATGGAAACCTCAGATTGGCCGTATAGGCAGCCAGCAATATCTCTATAGACAGATCTTGAGAGTCCAGTGGAGCTTGTGGCCCCAGGGCCCTTAAGGACTGACTGACTGCATGCCACGGCCATGGAAAATCGGGCCATCAAATACTTTATCACATCTCTCCTAGGTCGCGCCCCCTTCAGCTAGTTCCACTTATACCTAAACCCGAGCTCTACAGAAGAACTATGAGCGCCGGAACTTCATTGACAGGAAGCATTACCACGGCAACGGCAGATCTCAAAGCTAGGCAGCCGGCAAGGTCTCCGTCTGCAGAAAGTGTAATACAACACTCCCATGCTGAACTCAACGCTTCCTGTCAATGAAGCGCCATGCTCGCAGCTCTTCTGTAGAGTTCAGGTTTAGGTAGAAGCGGAACTAGCTGAGGGGGGGCGCGACCTAGAAGAGATGTAATAACGTATTTGATGGCCCGATTCTCCATGGCCGCGGCATGCTGTCACTGAGTCCCTAAGGGCCCCATGCTCCGCCAGACTCTCTCTGTCTATAGAAATATTGCTGGCTGACTATCTGGCTGATCAGCGGTTGCCATGGTAATGCTCCCTGTCTGTCAAGCGCCGGCGCTCGCAGCACTTTTGGAGAGCTCAGCTTTAGGCACTTTAGGTAGTAGTGGAACTAATGGATGGGGCACAACCCAGGATAGAGGTTTTGATTGCCCAATTCTCCATAGCTCCATAGCATGGGTGGGGACGAGCTCAAGCAGCCCTGAGAAGGACCCGGCTCCTCCCCTATGCACACCCAGTCCTTCTCAGTGGCTGCTGCTAGAAGAAAAAAATACAAGGAAAAAAAGAGACGGCCGGCGGCCGTCCTGGCATGCTGCACAGCTACCAGCACAGGAAAGCAAGAGAAAGGGAGGTGCTAGAGAAGAAATACAAAGATATCAGAGAATGTAGACCCAAAAGGTATGTGAGACACAACATTTTATTCAATTTTATTACAAAAGGAACTGATTAAGCCTAAGTTCAAAAGTATGGTATATGTCCCCTTTAAATGCGTTGTAACTCGGAATAAATTGAAGAAACAGTTATCTAAAGTCATCTTAACTCATTTATTGCATTTAGCCTTTTCATTAGCATACCAAAGCACCATTGTTTTCAAAGGTGAACGCTTTAATTGGATGGGATGCTGTGACACAATATTCTGTGTTAAGTGGGATACATGGGATATCTGGGTTTAGTTATAATGTGTCAAACACACAATCCAAAATGGCTACATCTGTAGGTCAAGGCGTTGGGCATAAGGAGCATCATGAGGTCCGTTGTGATGCTGGGGTACCTTGGGTACTCTCAAGATATCTCTGCCAAGCAAAAGGAGAATGTCAGCATTCTTGTCAATGCATTTAGCTATGCTCCTAAAGTGAGGGTGATGAAGAGCAACTTTGGGTGTAGGAATTTCTTCTCTGTTGGATGGTATGCGGTTGCATTCAACCAGTGTAGGCAAAGGTAACTTTGTCTTGTCATCTAGAGATGCTATCATAAAGCCATAAGCTCTTCTTCCAGACACTTCAGAAATATTTCCAGTCTGACTACACCCTCATCTCCCTGTTCCTTACCTGTTCCCTAGGCACAATCCACCCTTGCCTAAAGGACTCATCCCTTCCTCTTCTGACTCTACAGCACCCCCTACCCAATCCCTGACAGTATCTACCCTTAAAATCAGTTTTGAGGCTGCTGAAGCGGAATGGCGGCAACTTACAAATTACAATGGAAATTCCAGAAGAGTAGGAGGAGTAGGGGGAATGGTAGGCCCAGCCGACCTATGGCCTCTTCAGTGTCTGGGTTTTGGAACCTGTGAGGTGGGTCTCCTGTAGAAATGCTTTGGCTGTGGAGTAGTTCTTCAAGTAATCGAATACTAGTCTGCGTTTAATTTGGCAGTTCAGCCCCCTCACATTCCAGCTGGTACAGTACATTTCCCCAGTGAGTTGTTATTGTGCCATACATTTGTTGGGTTTCTGCATAGTAATACATCAATGCATTCTTGAGCTTTACATGTTAACATAAACCAGTAAACAGTGCCCCAAAACTTTGTCCTATAACAGAAAAATGTTTGAACATCATTGTACAGGGTGGGTCATTCAACTGTAGTGAGACTTAGTGAATAAAGGCCACTTACGATTCCTTGTTGGCTAGGACTGTGTCTTGGCCTGGTCTGTGACCCCTATATATTAATAAGGTATGCAGCCCCTTTAATGCGTGGGTTAAAGGCGGGTTTTTGATGCGTGTGGGGCATAGGCTGTTGGTGCAGGGGGGTTATCATGTGGACTGAGGACTTTGCTTTCCCAGCTAAGGTTAGCTCTTTACTGCATTTCTTAATTTATATTTTAATCAGAGTACCCATTTGCTATGTATGGGGATATGCAAGGAGATAGTTCCCAGCCAGCTTCCTTTAGTAATGTGTAGGGGCTTTGCTGGGTCTTGTTGTCAGGGCTGTCCTTTGGCGCCTAGGGGTAAGGGAGATGGATAGTGCATGTACGGTCCTATACTCATAGTTCCCGAGAGGCTGGGATGATTAAGGCTGTCTGTTATTTCAAGCGGGGACACCTCTTGTATCAAGCCAGGCACTCAGCTCCTGCGAGGAAGTGAAAAAATGCGAGGAACCTCCCACTTGGACTCGGAGGCGTGCAGGGTACAGCATGGTGTAGGTGATTTCAGCCTTCTGTAGTCTGGTCTTGCTGCTTTTGAACATTGCTCTTTGCCATTTTACTTGATGGAGTTCTCTGTGTCCGTCAGACTGACACATCAATCTCTTTAGTAGCTTGTTCTAAAACTTTTAGTCCTGCCAATGCTGCTGCCTGGTCACGTTCTTTTTGCAAAATCTCCATTTTGGCTTCCATTTCAGCCTTTTGAAGAGCAGTTTCTGTCTCTTGACGAGCAGTTTCTGCTTCCATTTCTTCTTTAAAGAGATACTAACACCTGAAATTAAACTCTATTTTACATCTATTATAATATTGGTTTTGAATGCTACTTCTAACTTTGCCATAAAGTATTTGCATATTACATTACCTGTCTGATCCCACCCATGTTCCTATATGAAGGGGCTGCCATATTTGTGCAGCAGGAGTCCGTAAGTATTAGAAACTGTAACTAACAGGCTGAGATGGGACAGCCAGGGTGACAAAGTCCGAGCGTCAGAGTGTCAGAGAGTCAGGCTTAGGAACTTCAACTAACAGTTATAAACAAAAACAAACCTCTCGGCAAAAAATTATCAACATGACCTATAGGTAACATTTACTGTACATTCATTTGTTAAAATTCATTTTTTGTCATTTATCACTGACAGCTCCCTTTCTAGCAAATTCTGCCTTTATTTTAGCAGTTTCTAAATCAGCACGAGCTCTGAGAAGTTGAAGGCAGTTGAAGACCTAGAATGTGAAGATCTGGAAGATCTTTTTGTGTGACTAGAAGATGAAGAAACATGGGATGTGGCGTCATCCAGTTGTATGATTTTTGCTTGAGCCTTCACCTTGGTCTCTTGAATTAGGCAAATTCTTTGCTCATTGAGGTAATTGAATCTACCTAACTCTTCTAGAGAATCCTCTGCGTTGGTGCTCTTTAAGAAAGATGAATATTTAATACTCAGCACTTTTACAACAGTTTCACCCACTGTAAAAGCACTTAATTACCCCTCCAAATTGTGTCCGTAAGTTACCCTCCCATTTAGACTGTAAGCCCCACAGGGTAGGGTCCTCCATCCTTTTGTCTCCTCGACACTGTGTAATTATATTTTATATTTATGCAACTGTAATGCACTTATTGTTACTTATTAATGCAGTGATCCCTTGTTTGTTACTACTAATTTATTGTTGCTGTACAGTGCTTTGCCCTCAAGGAGCGATATACAAATAAAAACATACATACATACATACATATATACTCAGACTCTGATAAGGTTCAAAGGCAATATTGAGACCTTTGAGAGTGCCCTCTAGGTGCAGTACTTCACTAACCACAGACATGCAGTGTACTGATTTGTTCCATAGCTCAGTATAACTATCTGTGAGCTGCTCTTTAGTAGCTTTAGAATTCTCCTTTAGTTTAAGAGTAGGTTTGATCTTCCTTTTGGATCTGACACTTTGCTCTGGCAAGGTGGTGCTGGGTTGTACATCAGTGAGCTGTGGTTCTTGATACACATTTTCTGAATTATCCTTAACCAAAGCCATAGGGCCTGACTGAGACATAGCAATGACTGTGTTGCTTGCAAGGTATGCAGTGTAAAGTCTGTGTAACACACAGCTAAGAACAGGAGAGAGGCAGGTGCTGAGCAGACAGACAGATTACAGAAAGTTCATGCAGGATATATCCCTCTTACGTATGTTTCTATGCAGAATATGGATAGCAGTATTGTGTGAACAGTGGTATGTAGAGAAGCTCTTCTTGACTGAAGCAGATCTGTACATGTGTTTATTCACACTGGATGCTGAGAAATCCTGATGAGAGAACACTGAAGTGTGCAGATATATAGCTGTTTCTGTGTTAAGCACATATACTGTGTTGCTGCTGCTGATGATGGCTGACTGTTCCTCTCAGGCTCAGAATTAATTAAAACTTGAACTTGCCTGGCAATAATATTCTTTGACTGTTGTGTTTCAACCCACTGTCCTTAGTGATAGTTCCCTTAGATCTGGGCCAGGACCTTACAGGACACTACTCGCTGTTAAGAGCAGATCTCCACATACAGCTCAACTGGACTGACTTCACTGATTTCACTGAAATTTCATCCAAAACTGATGAAAACCTCCCATATATTGATGAATTCAGTAGGTATTGTTATCACTTGGGTTGGTTAGGCAGTTGGAGAGCCCCTAATATCGCTGCTCACTGTGACTGGGAACAGTTGAAGATGGGAGGGGGGTTAAGGGTCACATCATCTTCCTGGACTACATGGGGAGTTGAAGAACAAATAGGGGAAGATGCAGAAAACAATGAAATCAATATATAAAGACAAGTTGTGTGTAACATAACAATTGCTCGTATATACAGTAGCTAAATAGTTTGCTTACTTTAATATGTCTAGTTTGTATAATGTTACTTCTAGTTATTTTCAGTGCAGCATTTGACAAACAATTTGAAGGCTTTAAATTACCAACTAAACTTTTTTAACCTTACAATCATTTTTCTTTTCCATAATGAATTATGTCCCTGTTACCTGCAAGGATTAGCATAATCAGTTTAATGCTTGAAGTCTAGTTAAAGTTATTGGTTGGATTAAAATGTAAAAATGAATAACAACAATTCTAAATGATATACACTGTATGGCAGTTGCTACTTCCTGGATCTCAGTAACAGAAAAATCACACAGTAGTATTTAACAAACCGTTATAAAAAGTGGCTATCCAGCCCACAAACCAAGTAGAAACAGAGACAATAAGATGGAAAAACCATTGTAGCTCAAAAATAGCATCTCCCTACATGTAACAGATATTCCAGTCCTTCTGTTTTTAGGATATACTACTTCCTGATTCCATTTGAAGTGAACATCGATTCTAGCCCCCTCAAATTATGCCTCTATCCTGTATTTTATGCATAGATACCATGATAAATTCCCTCTTTGAACTGTGTACTGAGTTTTCAAAAAGGCAAGGGAATAACATGAACAAGACTATAGTCAGTTGTATGACTATAGAGCTCTATAGAGGATTTCTCAGCCTGCCTTGTAATATTTCTCAGAGTAATGTATTTCTCTAAGCCTTAAATTGTTCAAGAACCACAGAAAACTCACATAAATTCAGTGGGATTGTATTACAGTATTTATAAATGAACCCCTGAAAATGGTTCAAAAACGTGTTGCAGGCTAGAGGTATTATTGGAAAGGCATAGAATGGATCCTGCTTGCAGGAAAGGATCATATAAATCCAGAACCAGACAGGGACTCAAGGATCAGATAAGGACTCAGGAAGCAAGGCAATGTATCAGGAAGCTGGGCAAGTTATCAGGCTGGGTATATAGCACTATGATTGGATTTGTGAAGCCATTGCGGGGGTTCTAAAGCCAGCAAAGGGTTTTTGAAGCTAGTGTAGGCTATCAGAAAACAATGCAAAGTATCAGGGCAAGGTATTAGGACCTTTAGGCAAAATGAACAGGCTGGATGAAAGTAGTTGAGGTGGCAGTGGCATGAGACTAGTTTGTAAAGGCCCTTCATTAAGTAACAGCAGCTGGTTTATTCAAATTAAGACAAGGAATGGCATGTTTTATATACTGAACTTATTGAACAAGTCTGAACGTTTAGTCTCTAAAAAAAAAAAAGTAGAAATGATCCAAAAAAAAACTCTAAAAAACTCTAAAAAAGTAGAAATGATCCAAGTTCAGTTTCCCATAATACTTTTGTTAGAAGTGTCTAAGACAGGTACTGAGCAGCTAAGAGGTCGTCACAAATCATCAAGTAGAAAATGATGTTTGTCTGACATATAAGATGATGCTACAGGACTGATTGTTGAATTCTGCTAACTGAGCTGGTTTCTGAGCTGTAATTTGAACTATTTACTAATCAGTCTTATATTGTCGCATTTACATTACTATATATATGGAGACCCCAGTTACTCCATCCTGCCAAGCTTTAAAATGCATGAAACCAATAAAAAATTAGACCCACAGGTCAAGTATCTTTTTTTTTATGCTATTCTAATCATGTGAGGTGCTTCTTATTAATTATATCCATTCCCCTTTGACCAAGAGGGCCTCTAAATGTTGTCCATGTTTCAGCCCAACATCATCTGGAAACAGGGGATCCTTGCTTCAAGATCTAGTTGAACTTCACAGACCTTGGGTCTCCAGTCTGCTGTCATGATAATTATAGCCAAATCTGTATTTTTGTCTGGTCTGGGAATTGAAATAAGCCTCTTCATATTCGTTCCAGGTAAAAAAAAATGTAGAAACACTAAAGATGTGGACAAATCTCTCTGTTTGTACCACAGGAAAGGTACAACTTTCTGGTTAATAGCAACAAATCTTCCAGTTTTTTCCTAGCAGGCTGGCTTTTCTTGTCTTAAAACTTGACTGGGGCTGAATACTAACTTCTACTAACCAAATTCTTGTTCTGACTAAGTAACTCCCCAATTCAGAAGACCCCAAAAATGCCAATGAAAAAGCCAACCTGAACAACTCAACCCAGGGCCGGGCCAGGGCAGCTGGACGCACATGCGCACACAAACAAATGGGAGGAAGCGGAGGTGCACTGACCGGCCGCATCAGCCCCTTCCTGCACACTCTCCCCCTCCCCATCGTGTGTGCGCGCGTGAACACTCGCACAAGTGGGCGGAAGCGGAGGAGCAGAATCGAGGAGGACTAGGGGTAGGCAAGTGCCTACTCTGCCTACCCCTAGTTCCGGCCCTGACTCAACCTCATGAATTGCATGAATTGTCCAAACAACTCCTCTAACAAGGCAAAAGATTTGGCCTCCTATTGTCAGTTTGAACTCCATTCCTCTTTAAACCTCTAGCAACCTGCCTAATAATTAAGTTTTTGGTTGCATCCTTTCCACCTCACAGTTTAAACAGAAGGCATTACACTGCCAGTGCCCTATTCAAAATAGTATGTCATTGCTTACTCATGCCTATGTCCACTAAATACTACAACCAATTCTGCCTCTCTGCATCCCCAATGGTGCCTTGTGCATACCTCTCTGTCATGTCCTATTGCTGCATCCCATGTGGAGGGCACTAAGGATCTCCTCCCCAATCAGCCCCATACCAAATGGAATCTTCCCCAGGCAGATCAAAAATAAATTGCCCACTGCTCTTCTCCCAGTGCAAGCTCCCTAAAGTGGTCCAGCTGAAATGGAGAGAAAGAGTCAACTCTCCAATTAGCAACTCCTGGTACTTGCATGGCCCTAAAACAAATATTAAATTCCAAATGTTGAAGAACTAAATGCCTAAGCAGATTAATTACTGGTACTAAGCTGGCTGTAATATTGTTACCTGCCTAGACCACTTCCACATTATCTGAATGAAAGACTATTCTTCTATTGGCAAATTCTCTCCTCCATACTTTTATGGCAAAAACAATTGGAAATATTTCTAGGCATGCTAGATTCTTTGTAAGGTCTTGGCTTGCCATGTCCCAGGCTTATGCCCTGCACACCACTGTCCTTTGAAAAAGGCATCAAACCCCACTGCTCCTGGTGGTAAATGGAACATTTTCTAAATGGACCAGTGTTGTTAGTGGGGTACCACAGGGCTTTGTACTGGGTCCCTTCCTTTTCAACTTGTTTATTAAAGGGGAATGAAACCCCCCGGCGCTAACCTAAACCCCCAGCCCCCTGTA
>CM044433.1:69124794-69243791 GCA_024363595.1 Xenopus borealis | reverse complement strand
CTTTGAGCCTCCTTTCCTCCCCCTCACTTGCTGCTGCCCTCAGTGCTGCAAGTTCACCCCTTAGAGCAGGGATCACCAACCTTTTCAACCCGTGAGCAACGCTCAAAAGTAAAAGGAGTTGGGGAGCAACACTAGCATGAAAAATGTTCTAGAGGTGTTACATAAGTGAGCTGAATGGCCATTTGGTAGCCCCCATGTGGATCGTCAACCTACATTGAGGCTCTGTTTGGCAGTGCACCTGGTTTTTATACAACCAAAGGTAGTCTCCAAGTGTGGAATTCAAAAATAAGCACCTGCTTTAAGGCCACTAGGAGCAACATCCAAGGGGTTGGAGAGCAACATGTTGCTCACGAGCTACTGGTTGGGGACCACTGCCTTAGAGTCTGCAGTTCAGATTCCAAGATGAAAACCCACCGACATCTTTCACATGTATATACTGCAATTCCTCACAAAAGCCTTTTTGGTTTTAAATGCCTTAAGGTTCTTAACGCTACTTAACACTTAATTCACATGCAACGCTTAGATCACATGCAACACTCGCTTAACAGCTCCCACACTCACTTTGCTTTAACAGAGATAAAGGATCAAACCACAGAACACAAAGCCTGATCAGAATTTACCTGATTAACACCTCCCCCTAATGAGAAAGAGAAAAAATGCTGTTTGCTACCAGCAGTAAACCCCCCTTTTTTTTTAATGTTCCCTTTAGAAGCTCTCAGACTAAAACACAAAAACAAAAAATAAATGCACTAAATGTATCTACTAGTTTACCCCAAACAGAGAAAAGAAATAGCCGTTTGTCTCAGTCAGAAACTCTCAGAACACACAGCAGTTATTTACACTTGCTCCCTCTTTGCACCCAGCACTCCCAGCAAGCACAGCAAACAGCAACGCCTTAAGGTTTTTAACGCTGCTTAACACTTAATTCACATGCAACACTTAGATCACATGCAACACTCGCTTAGCAGCTCCCAAAACTCGCTTTGCTGTAACAGAGATAAAGGATCAAAACCCTTTATCTCTAATTCTCTTTGTAGGCAAAATGTATTTATGTCTCCTCCTCATGTTAGAGGTAGTATTACCTCTAGTACTGTCCATTTCAATTGGGATCGATTATGATTCAATGTTCTTTAACGACACATTCAAAAATGAAATCACACAGTTTATGGACTTCGAAATTCGATTGAATTTTCAAAAAGATTAGAATTTTGGAATATCTGTTTTGGGCACTTCGACCATCAAATTGAAAAAATTTAATCGATTCAAATGGTTCGAATAAAAATCTATTTGATCATTCGACCATTCGATGGTCGAATTACTTGCCCTTTAAATTTTTATTCGAATCCCTAGTTCGCCAGATTAAACCTACCGAATTGCTGTATAACCCAATGGGAAGCTCCCATAGGGTTATTTCAGCATTTTTAGATCAAATAAGAAAAAATTTTATAGAATGGTTAAAATCGGTGGATTGAATTGCTAAAACCCTTCAAATTCGATATTCGAATTTGAAGGTTTAAAATTCTACCAAAATTCGATTGGTTGAATTCGAGGGTTAATTAACCAATAGTAAATCTACCCTTAAGTGTGTAACCAGATAATTTATTCACAAAATGACACTGCCCAGAATTAGACAACTTGTTATCTACAAAAACCCATAGATTTTTCTCAGTTAAGGAAATGCTCAGCACATTGCCCTTTATTGTAAAACTTGCATTTATATTATTTATGCATAATCAGCATTGAACCTCACTTTCAAATTGCTTCTCAGTTTTCCAACTTAGTCAAATCACTCTGCAAAGTGGCAGCATTCTACAGAGAATGTATAGTTCTGCATTTTTTTGTATGATCAGCAAAAATAGAAACAGTACTTTCAAGGCCCTCCTCCAGGTTATTAATAAACAAAGGAACAAGAACAGAGCCCTGCATTACTCCACTAACAACACTTAGTCTAATTACAAAATGTTTCATTTGCTACCACTCTTTGTAATCTATCTTTTAGCGAGTTTTCTATCTATCTATCTAGAGCAGTGATCCCCAACCAGTAGCTCGCGAGCAACATGTTGCTCTCCAACCCCTTGGATGTTGCTCCCAGTGGCCTCAAAGCAGGTGCTTATTTTTGAATTACTGGCTTAGAGGCAAGTTTTGGTTGCATAAAAAACAGATGTCCTGCCAAACATTCTCTCCTGTAGGCTGCCAGTCCATATAGGGGCTGCCAAAAAGCCAATCAGAGCTTATTTGACATCCACATGGACTTTTTCATGCTTGTGTTGCTCTCCTTGCTCTCCAACTCTTTTTTAAATTTAAATGTGGCTCACGAGCAAAAAAGGTTGGGGACCCCTGATCTAGAGGCACCACAATTACAAAGAGGTTACCAGAGAGCTAAACTCATTAAGTACACTGGAATGAATACCATCAATCCCTGCTTGGCTTTGCCTTGCCTTTGTCTCTTAAAGCTCCCACTTCCTGATCATTTGTGACAAATGTGCAAGCCACCCTCCACTTGCACCATTTTTTGGAAGTTCTTGTTAAACTGGTGGCACCCTTTTTGCTGGTGCTTTCCAGAAAGTGGTTTTGACCTGCCCCAAAAACAGTCTTTGTTGACTAAGCTTTTTGCACAGTCAAGGTATGCATCCATAAGGCAATATCACTGGTAATCTAGCCAGAATTAGCCTGTACATTCTCCTATCCTCATCTTCCTCTTTATTCTCTTTGCCTCTCATTTCTCAATGTTAAAACTTTCCAGTGGAAAAAGGGTAAGCGTATCTATATTCTCCTTCTTCCATATTTTATCCCTAATCTCTGGTTTTAGATACACCCCAAGAGGAAAATTTATGTACTGTTTTTTTTGCTGCATATGACACTGGAAGGACCTTTGTTCCTTCTTTTTTCCCTCCTCCTTTTCCTGCTTAGTCCCACCTTTTGGTTCTACCAAGCCTGCCACCAGCTCTGTATCTATTGTCGAGCCACTGCTCCTGATCACCTCTTGCGCTGGCTGTAAACCCTGGCTCATGTCCTAGACCCACTCCTGAAACATGCCTGGCTGAAATCCTACATAGAACCACAGGATAGATAGATACTGTACTGTAGATAGTGGGAATAATGAAAAGCTAATGACTAGGACAGCTTGTTTAACTTGTTCAGTGGCCCACAGTATAGAAATGAATTTCTGGCCCCTCAGGCAGAAAAAGGTTGGTTTTTAATTTTTCTTTCTCCTTCTAGTCATTAGATCTCATCCCATTTTTATAATACAATCCACTAATGCAACAGATAATAGTGTAATTTACAGGGTGTAATAGGCTTGTCTGGTGAATTTGCTTAACTGCTCAGCTGGCATAATATGAATGACTATATTTGGCCTAGCAGAAATAATAAGGAAACTCGTCTCAAATACATTAAAGAAATAATATAATGATAATGCTTTCAAACAGTAGGATAATTCTCTTGCACATATTATGTAAGGTTTTCATTCAAGATGAGATTCTTGATGTTTATTAAATGATTGTAATTTCTAGAAATCTAAAATTAAAATGCATCCACACTGTATTTCAGTGCATGGGACAACACTAGCAATGATGAACTGTCCATTTAATGGTCAAAACTAAGAGAGAGTCTCATGTTTTTACACTTCTTTTACTATTCTCTCCCCTTCTGCTGTTTCATGATATGCCCGTCTCTGACCATTCAGTTATCTGTCCGTTTCTTTTTTCTAACATTTTTCTTTTTTATTTACAGTTCCATTCTTTCCTTTTGCTATTAGCTCTTCCCATTTACCTTCCCACTAATATTTGGCCAGTCCACTAATTTTTATTTTTCCATCAAGCTGTTATGTTAACCTGAGGCATTAAGATACCCTAGGCCAACATTAATCAATTTTATCCTATGGTTATTTTGTTAGTAAAAATGTTCAACTGGTGTTATAATTTTCTACTGGTTCTACCTAACATTTTAAAATATTGATCTTTATTCATATTGGATTCCTTTTATTTTTCCTTTGGATTACTTGCCAGTGAGACAAATCAGTGAAATGACACCATCACTTATACATTTATAGACTGTCTCATGTGTTGTACAGCTCAATGAACATCATAATAACATAGGTAACAGCCTCATCAAATGTGGAACATATAACAGCCAGTAAGCACAAGACAAGCAGTAAAATAAATTATGAACAAAATAAACAAGTTTGTTAATGACATAGTGTTGTACTTCCACCTCTTATTTTAACAAACTTCACAATGCAATGGCATAGTTCTGAATTAAAATATGTCTTTACTAACGAGAGCTACAGGGAATTGGGATGATTAAATGAGCATGAAACACTGATTACACAACATGGTGTCTTTTTTTAGCTTCTTATATGTTACAAAAACAAAATACTGAAAAAGTACACTGACACTATACTGGCATTTGCATTACCATCTGAAAACAGCACTTTGCACACTGCACATAGCTCATAAATGACCCCTATATTTTATTAAATAAAGAACTGAAGAGCAGCAACAAATGTATTTGTTTATTTGCACCTCCTAACAAGACACCAATACTGTTGATACATCCAATCTATTAAGAAAGTGCTGACAACTCTGTGCATACAATTGAAAAATAATCCCAAAAGAAAGGGGCTGCCAAGAGTTCTTATCGTCTCATCATCCCAAAACTTGTGAAACAAGATTGATAAGTGTGGAAAAGAAACACTACTGCTAGCGATCAATTCATTGCTATGTAAAATTCATTGTAACTTTCATTAAATAAAGTGTATGTGTGTATTTATGTAGGTATGTATATTTTTATTTGTATAGTGCTCCTTGAGGGCAAAGCATATGCTTCACCAGTAGTGTGACCGCCTTTGGACCGCCACTAGAACACCAGGGTTAGTCTTCTTTCTTACAGCCAGTTAGTAGAAGGTTACAGTAATCTAGTCAGGATAGGATGAGAGCTTGCATGAGCGTCTTGGCTGTAGCAGGTGAAAGGAAGGGACTAGGGTCGGACTGGAAATTAAAAGCATATCATAATCATAAGGGATTGGGTAGATAGCAAGCAACTCTAATATTACTAACTGAAGTTGGTCAGAATTCCAGGTTCCACCCATATGCAATAACAAATGCAGGAACTGGCTTAGCTGTGACTAGCTGTTATGGACAGCTCATTTACATATTAAAGATAAACCTCAGTTGCATTTTTAGGTGAGCAGCCCATTTACAGTTTAAAGCAAGCTGCCCATCTGGCATTTGCCCAAACCCACAGATTGCCAGTCCGGGCCTGGAAGGGACGGATTTTGGCATTATTACGTAAGAAAAAGTGACAGGTTTTGACAGTGGTGTTAATATGATTAGAGAAGGAGTGAGAGGAGTCAAAGATTACCCCCTGACAGCGTGCTTTGACCGGGTTATAAGCATGCCATCAACAGAGTAAGAAGGGGAGTAGGGCCAGGCTTAGGTGGAAAGATGATTAGTTCAGTTTTTTTAGGTTGAGCTTGAGTTGGCGCTGGTTCATCCAGTTGTAGATTGCTAGGAGGCAGTTAGAGATTTGAGCCTCTGTTTCAGGTGTTAATGATGGGGTGGATAAAAATATTTGGGTATCATCAGCATACAGATGATAATTAAAGCCAAATTGATTTCATGAGTCCTCCCAAAGACAGAGGGACAGATTTACGTTTTTTTTTTTCGAAAATGGTAATTTTTTTATCGAATTGAAATCGCTCGATTCGAACGATTGCATTGTTTGAATCGAATGATTCGAACGATTTTAAATAAAAAAATGTGATTTCCAGGGCTTAGAAAATTTTACAGGAAAGCTTCGAGGAGGTCCCCCATAGGCTACAATGGCAATTCATCAGCTTTAAAGCGGCGAATAGTAGAATTTGAATTTTTTTAATTCAAATCAAATTTTGGGCTATTTTAAAAATTCAAATTTTATTCAAAAATTGACCAAGTACAGAGCTTTGTTGCACTCCTACATTAAGTGGAACTGGAGATGAGGTTTTGTTAGCATAAATGACAGTGAATATTTGGTTAGAAAGGTAAGAAGAAACCCAGGATGCAGCTGTCAGTGGGGCCTATTGGCTCCCAGTGGGAGTTTGTCAGGACCAAGGAGGAAGCAATAGGGTTAAAGTCCAATACAAGGTACAGCAAAGGTTCAGGCAATATTCAGAGTCAAATTCAGGCAAAGGGTCAATAGGCAGGTGGCAAGGTCAGGTTCAGGCAAAGGTCAGAAGTCCAGAAATCAATAAGGAAGTAATTAAGGAACAAACCCAGGGATAATTATCTAAAGCTATACTTGGGCATTGAAACCGGGTCTCCGGCGTCTTTTTAGATTTGAAATTGGCGCCACAGGCGCAGACCCTGAGATGCACCAGTCATGGGGCTGTGACGTCATCGCGCCAGCACCGCTACCCACGTGGTGGCCATGGGCGCCACCAATGTGGGAGTGACGCCGGCAGAGCAGGACGTGCCGCCCGCAGCTCCCGGAAAAGCTCCTGGCGGCAATCGTGACAGCAGCCTGGTTACGGATGCCAAAGTAATACACAATCTGCATCAGGAGAGATGTGTGAAATGCAGATCACCATGTGAGGCCAACCACCATCCTTAGACCCAATCCATTTCCCTTTCTTGTATAACACAAGTTTGTGCTTCACCGGAGCTCAAAGGCCTTCACCGGAGTTCAAACGCCTGACGCGTGTTTCACCACGAGGGCTTCATACCTGATCCATACATCAAGTATTTTTAATTGTTTATAACTTAATTTATTTTGCCCTTATGAATAGTGATGGGCGAATCTCCCAAGATTCGCTTCGCCGAATTTCTCTGGAAATTCTCAAATTGGCGAAAAATTTGCGAAACGAGTTGCGGGATGCTTTTGACGCGCATCGCGTCAACTTTGGCGCGTTGCGTTGTTTCCGACGTGCGTTGCGTCGTGTAATTTTCGGCGCGCGTTGCGTAGTTTTCGGCGTGCGTCACGTCGTTTTCGGCATGTCGCGTCAAAAACGACGCGCGACTCGTTTTTCTGGCGAAAAGCTAAATTTCGCTGGTGATTCGCTGATTTATTCGCCAGCGGCGAATCGCTGGAATTCGCCGCGAATTTGCCCCTGGCGAATAAATTTGCCCATCACTACTTTTGAACAATTTTTTAACACAACCATTAAATGTTACGTTTTATTATAGCCCATATACTATTTTTGCGCTAGTAGATTGGAAACTGCCCACTACAGACTTGGCACTAATTATTAATTTATATAATTGATGAATTATCCACCAATACTAGTTTCTCCTGCACACAAGAAAAAAAAAAGAGAAATAGATATAAATAACCTTAAATCTTTAATAAATAAACCTTAAATCGTCTATTTAATCTCTCGCTCTCAACTGGACTGTTTCCGTCTCAGCTAAAACATGCTCTTGCCACGCCTATTCTGAAAAAACCCTTTCTTGATCCCTCTAATCTTGACAATTAATTAATTTATATAATTAATTAATTATCCACCAATACTAGTTTCTCCTGCACACAAGAAAAAAAAAAAGAGAAATAGATATAAATAACAACAGTCTTTCATTATCGTTTCAAATCACACTTTATTCAATGAAAGTTACAATGGATTTTACATAATAATTAATTCATCACTTGCAGTTTTGGGATGGTGCAACAATAAGAACTTTCTTTTGAGATTATTTTTTCAAATCCACTTATTTACTGACCACTGTCACGGACGCTGCACGGAGCCGTGTCAGACACGTGCTGCGTTCCCGGCGTCGCTACCACAATGGCGGCTCCCAGAGCCGCCTTGTGGGTAGCGGCGCCGGGTGATGATGGCATCGCGCAGCGTCAGGCCAAAATTTTTAATTTAAAGGTGCTCAGGACGCCTGTATGGCGCCCAAGTATAGGCTTTATTTTCTGTGAGCCTGGGTGTGCTAATTTTATGTCCTGAATCCTGTTTCTGATCTTGTGCCTGGTCTTGACCCTGATTCTGCGCTGCCTGCCCTAGTGACTATTGGAGGGCAAACCGCTTGAATGGGCAACACCTCTCTGTGAAATACATTCACCTTTGACTTTTGATGTTAATGAATTTTTACGGATGTTCAAAACCATCTTTGATGCCCCTGGTCAGGTCGCTACTGCTTCTTCACGTCTGCTGCATATCAGTCAGGGCAATCTCAGTGCCAGCGAGTATGCCATAGCCTTTAGAACCCTCATGGCTGAGACCTCCTGGAATGATGAGGCATACAAGGTAGTTTTTTATCAAGGTATGTCTTCTCGCCTGAAGGATGATCTAGTTTCCAGGGACCTTCCTGACTCCCTAGAGGATCTGATCAATCTCGCTATCAAGGTGAGGCAAGAAGTCTCATCCAGTGCTGGCACCGCACTTTCAAAACACTTTTATACTGTACCTCCCACCTCTCTGCAGCTGACCAATATTCCTTCAGAGGAGCCCATGCAACTCGGGAAGGCTCGACTTACTGAACAAGAAAAACTCCGGAGGCGCCTTTCTGGCCTATGTTTGTACTGTGGTGGAAAATCCCATTTGGCTGTTTCCTGCCCTGTCAAGCTGAAGAATTCTCCTGCTCCACGTAAGGCTGGTGTTTCTTTTGCTGATGGCGTTGCTTCTAAGCCTTTGCAGATCCTGTTGTCCTCGGCCTTCCTTGACTCTGGAGCTGCAGGAAACTTTATGGATTTGACATTTGCTAAAAAGATTGGCATTTCTCTGTTTCCAGTGTCTCCTCCCATAAGGGTCTTTGCCATTGATGATAGACCCCTCTCCACTGACATCATTACCCTATCTACTGGAGAATTATCCGTTCAGACTGGGATTTTACATCTGGAGAAACTTTCCTTCTTGATCATTCCTTGTCCCTCCACCCCTGTTGTGTTGGGGTTACCCTGGTTACGACTTCATAATCCCTCCATTGCCCGTTGGAGTCAGTACTGCCAAAGACATTGTTTGATTTCTCCTCCTCTAAAGCGGGTTACAGTCTCCACCACGGATCTCCCGTCCTTGCCTTCTATCTATAGGGACTACTCAGATATTTTCTGCAAAAAGTCAGCAGAATTCCTTCCCCCGCATTCGGCGGTATGACTGCCCTATAGATCTCCTTCCGGGAACCATGCTACCCTGTGGGCGGACTTACCCTTTGTCTCCTGTTGAGACTGCTGCCATGAAGGAATATATCTCTGAGAACCTCCAATGTGGCTTTATCCGTCCTTCTACTTCTCCGAGCAGGTTTCTTCTTGTAGAAAAGAAGGACGGCGGACTCCGTCCTTGTATTGACATTTGGGGCCTTAAAAAAATTACAGTTAAGAACAGGTACCCCCTGCCCCTTATCTCTGAACTTTTTGACCAACTCAAAGGGGCTAAGATTTTCTCCAAGTTGGAGAACAACCTCATCAGGATCCGAGAGGGCGATGAGTGGAAGACGGAGTTCGTTAACGATGTCTTTCGGGAACTCCTGGGGAAGTATGTGGTCGTGTATCTGGATGACATCCTCATCTTCTCTCTTTGCTAAATTGGAGAAGTGTGTTTTCAAAGTTCCCACAATTTCTTTCCTTGGCTACATTATCTCTCCAGAAGGGTTTGAGATGGATCCTGCCAAGGTTTCTGCTATCCAGAAATGGCCGCTACCCCTGAGTACAAAGGCGATCCAGAGATTTATTGGCTTTGCAAATTATTATCGCCAGTTCATTAAGGGTTTCTCCTCTATCCTCTCTCTCATCTGCAAGGGAGGGAAACCCAACTGTTGGCCTCCTGCGGCCCTTGAGGCCTTCCAGTCCCTGAAAGATGCCTTCATCTCTGCCTCTGTTCTCCGGCATCCTGAACAGCACCTACCCTTTTTCATTGAAGTTGATGCCTCTGATGTGGGAGCAGGGGCTGTCCTGTCCCAGAGACATTCTGCAGATGGTAAACTTCATCCTTGTGTGTACTTCTCCAAGACGTTTTCCTCCGCTGAGCAGAATTACGACATTGGGAATCATGAACTTCTGGCCATTTAACTTGCCCTCAAGGAATGGCGTCACCTCTTGGAGCGTGCATCTTACCCAGTCACTGTTTATATTGACCACAAGAACTTAGCGTTCATTCAATCCCTCAAGAGGCTAAACCCCCTTCAGGCAAGATGGTCTCTCTTTCTCTCTCGTTTTTTATTTTGTCTTGACATATCGTCCTGGGACCAAGAACCGGAAGGCTGACGACTTGTCTTGCAGTTTCTCCTTGGAGAATCGCCTTCCTATAGAGCAAGATCCTATCATCCCTCCATCCATGATCATCGCTGCTGTACTACCCGATTTGTCTCATAGCTCTAAACAAGCTGGCCACCCTGGTTCTGGAAAAACCCTTGAACTCCTTCGTCGCCTTGTCTGGTGGCCGACCATCCATAAGGATGTCAAAGACTATGGGGCAGATTCAATAAAGCGCGACTTATTCGCTAGCGAAGTAGATAGACTTGTGCAACTTCGCACCGTTACGCCAGGCAAAGTTGCGCACATACGAAGGATCGTAAATTCACAAATTCACTAAGATGAACATTTTCCTCAACGTTAGCACTTACGCTAGACGTTACTACGCCTAGTCAGACCAGGCGAAGTTCAATATAATAGATAGGAGGTTGAAAAAAAAATGTAAAATTTTTTCTAAGTCCCAAAAAAACGCCAGCGTATTTTAGCATAGGAAGGTGATAGTCTGAAAAAGATTGATAATTTTTTTGGGGGGTTACCCTTCTTCCCCCCTACATTTCCTAACATATGGCAACTCAACTAAACAGGGGGCACATGTAGGGCAATAGGACAACTTTATATAATTTATTAAAGGTTTCCTGGGCTTGTGTAATGTAGTGGCTGTAACATATACTTCTATTATAAGTTAAAGTTCCCGCCCTATGCAAATGAGGCTTCGCTAGAGTAACAGCGCTCTGCCTAGCGAAGTAACACTAGCGCAACTACGCTATCATTCGCCGACCTGAGCATAAATTCACATTTAATGGATTTGTGTAGCGCTGGTGAAAATTCGCCTGGTGAAGTGCGGCAAACGCTAGCGAAGCCTACACTGGCGAATTTTCGGATCTTAGTGAATCTGCCCCTTTGTCTCTGCTTGTACTGTGTGTGCACTCGACCCTGTGGTCTTCTGCGACCACTGCCCGTACCCTCTCATCCATGGACTCATTTGGGTATGGATTTCATTGTCGAGTTACCTCCCTCTGGTGGGAACACTGTCCTCTGGGTAGTGATAGACCGATTTAGCAAGAAGGCACACTTTATTCCCTTGAAGAAACCTCCCTCTGCTGTGGAACTTTCTCACCTGTTCATAAATATATCTTTCGTCTGCATGGCTTCCCTGTGGAAATTGTCTCCTACAGAGGTTTCCAATTTGTCTTCAGATTCTGGCGCTCCCTTTGCAAGTCTCTGGGAGTCTCTCTCCAGTTCTCCTCTGCCTATCACCCTCAAACTAATGGGGCAGCGGAGCGAGTAAACCAAGCTCTTGAACACTCCTTAGAAACCATGTCTCTCTCTGTCAAGATGACTGGTCAGATCTTCTCCCGTGGGCGGAATTCGTTCACAATAATGCCTGTCACACATCCACCGAAAGATCTCCGTTCCTGTCTGTATACGGCCAACATCCACTAGCCTTTCCTCAGGAATTCCTTCTCTCTGACGTTCCAGCTGCTGAAGATCATGTGGCTCATATGTCTGCTATCTGGGCTGCAACCATGTCCTATTTGGAAAAAAGCTCCTTTGTGCACAAGACCTTCGCTGACTGTAGAAGGAAGGCATCCCCTCCTTAAAAGGTCGGAGATAAAGTCTGGCTTTCTTCTAGAAATATTTGCTTGAAGATTCCATCTACTAAGTTGGGTCCCAAGTTCATTGGTCCCTTCTCTGTCTCTGAGGTCATTGGTCCTGTGGCAGTCCCCTACAACTACCCTCGGAGATGCGGATTCCCAAAGTATTTCATGTCTCCTTAGTGAAACCTGTTGTGTCCAACCATTTCTCTTCTGAGCAATCACCTCATCCTACCATCTCCGTGGACGGCCGGCAAGAATATGAGGTCGAGAAGAAGAAGTGGAAGGGCTTCAGCCCTGAGGAATGCTCCTGGGAGAAGGACTTTGATGTACATGCTCCCTGTCTTGTGAGGGATTTCCTTTAAAACCCAAACCTGGTGGTCATGGGGACCCCCGTGGGGGAGGGGGTACTGTCACGGACGCTGCCCGGAGCCGTGCCAGGAGCTCTAGGCGGTGCGTGCTGCGTTCCCGGCATCGCTCCCACAATGGCGGCACCCAGAGCCGCCTCGTGGGTAGCGCCGCCGGGTGATGACATCATCGAGCAGCGTCAGGCGCGACAACGTTGCTCAGGACGCCTGTATAGCGCCCAAGTACAGGCTTTATTTTCTGTGAGCCTGGGTGTGCTAATTTTGTGTCCTGAATCCTGTTTCTGATCTTGTGCCTGGTCTTGACCCTGATTCTGCACTGCCTGCCTTAGTGACTATTGCCTGGACTTTTCTTCTGTATTATTCCTGAACTGCACTTTTCCTTGTATCCACTGGAAGGCTTCCTCCTTGATCCTGACTACCTCCCTGAGGGAGTCGCTAGCCCCCTGACAACCACATATTTTACATGGCCAGCCAAAATAAAGCAGATTGGTTTATTCTAAACAAGATTAGGAGTACAAATGTGCCAAGCAATGCACAGCATACCTGATTGCAAGGGTACAGGGACAGCTTAATAGAAATAAGATCACCTAAGTAGGCATCAGCCCCAATTGTTGGTAGTACATTGAAAATTCATGTGAGAAACATATGAAAACATAAAAATATAAAAAATTATATTACAAAAATAACAACTAAAACAGTAATAATACAATAATAACTAATAAACAGTAACAATATAACAGTACCTTGTTCTTGACGGTAACTAAGCGGTATGAATCCATACTGGTGGCAAATAATTCTATTGGGTCTATGTAATGTAATGTAATTTTTTAGCAGATTTAAGGTATAATTATCTAAATAATCAAACATCCCTTATCTGGAAAATCCCAAGTCCCAAGTACACTAGCTAAAAGATCAGATCCCTGCATGTTAAAATTTTGTGGAAAATTGAAAAGCCCACAGAACTCCTGGCAAAACCTGAGCTAAACTATCATTATTATAAGCTAAACTATCATTATTATAAGCTATTAAAGTAAAAAGGGCAAATTTTATAAGCACAGATCCTTTAGATTATTATAACTGAAAAACAATTCACAACGCACGCCACCTGTGTGGAAATTCTTCTTTAGACCCAAATATGACTGTGGGACCTGCTCTACAAAGCAAGGTTGCTGAGGTGAGAGAACGTCCAAGCCTGAGTAACCACTAAATATCAATGGGAGCACTAAGTCTTAATTGAGCTCATGCAAGGTATACAGAGCATTGGCAAACAAATTTAGAAGCTATGACTATAATGGTCTGACAAATATGAACAGTTGTTACCATAAATACATACGCTTCTAAATAGGCCCATGGAAAAGCCAGGCCAGAAAACTTGGCTATAGAATTTGACAGAGCATGCAGGTCACCGTCCGTTATATGTATGTGTGATCTACATTAACACACCCTGAAAACATTGAACATGAGATATTTAATAGTGTCAATAACAGAACAAAGGAGAATGCAACAAAGGAGACAGCTTAAACCACTTTTTAATATACTTTTGAAGAAATTATACAGATGATTATTCTCTTTTTACAAAGTAAAGATTATGCTCAAGAATACTAAAATACCTTATAAACTCCATGCCATTCTATTAAAATCAGGACCTATAATTGATTTAAAAGACTAGAATTATCCATTGGCCCCACAACCTCTTTCTACTTTATAGGAGCAACAATTAGGTAGAAAATGCACCAGCCTTACAGACCATGAATGGAAAGGTCTTAAAGTTTATAGCTCTTAAAGTTTCATATCAGTGGCAAAGATTGTGGGCAACATTTAAAGATTGTCCATCCATGAGCTTCTGGTTTTGGGATGAAAAAGCTTGGCAGTTTCCCAAATTTTTACTGAATACACTATTCTTAAAAATGTCAGAAAGTTAGGCTGTACACATACATTATGCACACTTGTGGGGAATCAAGCATCTGATGCAGGTTCCACCTCTTGGTGTGTAATACTGCACAGTGACTTTTCAATAAAAGAATGTTTAAAGCAGCAAGCCTAGGCAACACTAGCTATAAATACACAATTCATATACTAAATTCATTCAAATTACTGCAGCATGATTTGAAACTGAAAACAATGGAGACTTATGTGTGAGTTTATTGTTTAGGTGCCCATTAATGTATGTCATTTCAGAACATAGATTACAAGTTGGACCCAACATTCACCTATCAAGAGTTTGCCATTCGCAGCTTTAGAAAAGTTATTTCCTAAATATGCAGTAGCTGGAGAAGATGTACTGTTAAAGACTGAATATTTTTTCACTATGAGATACTGTATTGATTAGGATGTTATCGTGCATGTTTTAGCAGTGTTGTTGCCCATAATTTGTACCAACGTTACCACATATAAGCCTAGAATCAAGAATTTAAATCACACACATTTACCACTGTATGACTACGTGTCCCAAAGTGTTACAGGTGTATGAGTTTTGGTAGTAATATCTTGATATCTTGTTGAGCATGCTTTATGTCACTGTATACTGAAGTTAGTTTGGAAATGAAAAGTGTCCAGTAGTGTAATTGTGCCTATTTAAATTTAAATGATTATCTTTTCTAAACATTGAGACAACGTGATTTCTTGCATTTAATGCAACCAGCAGACTTATCTTGATCTGTTAAAGAGCACCAGATACACAGTGCCTTCTGGCTTCATCTTCAGCTGCACAGTAAGATTTCACTAACAACCTCCCCATCTTAGGGGCAGTTTTATTGTTTTCGTTTTTCGTTTTGCTAGTTGTGACTAATGTTCAAATACCATAGGTGTCTAAAGTCTGTTAAGCTAACTTGCTATATCTGCCGAGTGTGCCATCACCTTGGTATCACCCACAATGCACAGTAAGTTCTAGCCTAAAAAGGGTTAGGGTTTCCACAAATTCTTCAAATTCAATAATCCTTCTTCTAGAATCCACATTCTGAGGAAACCTCCCAGTAGGGGGAACTTCCCAAATACCCACTAAATGACAGGATGTCTGGCTAGGGGAATGAAAACACAATTATCATACCTGTGCTATAGTGGAGTGGTCTGTCTCAGGGAAGATTTAAAGGTAATATTGTTTTACTAGACATTAAGCCCGTTAAATTAACGGGCGCTAGAACATATGTAGTCAAACATTTATAAAAACAGACTTGTTCCAGTCCAAAAAAAAGTGGACAACCATGGTGGACACCTAGAGTGCTTCTCAGTAGTTTTAAAAATACTACTGCTTCCTAAAGAGTTTGGGCAATGTTTGTTTATGGTATAGATCACACCAGTGTTTTTTTTCCACAAAAAAATGTTTGTCCTACAGAATTGAGGCGACTCTGCCTCAATGTTATTTTTACATCCCTGTTGCCGTAGCAACGTCGGGGACATGCGCTGAGTGAGCAGGTCTCGCTTCTAACAACACGAGATTAAAGATAGGAACAGTTGGCACCGCCTCTTGATCATTTGCGCTTCACGTGCGCATGCCCATTTTCAGCCAATCATATTTTTTCCTTGGCGTCCTGTAGGCGGAGTTGAGTGAGTCAGAGAGCGGGAGGTACTTTCACAGCTATAGGAGGCCAGACAGTAGCTGCTCCTCTGTCACCCGCCGGTCAGCAATGCTCTATCCCTCTGCCATTGGGCAGCACAACAAAGAGGGGCGGGGCAGTGCACTGGGATTGGCTGCAGCTCTCCCATGAGGGCGGGGCTTTTAGGCAATAAATAAAGAGGCAAGACGCTCTGTGAGGAGCTGGTGGAAGTCTCTCTCTACCCTGACCCCCCATTTACCTTTACTGACTGCGCCGCGGACTCCCCGGGTCACACATCCCACAGCTCGAGCTGCTCCTCTGTCACATGGTGCTTGGGCATGTGTACAGCTGGCGGTGTAGCGGTGAGCAGAGGAGTGGCACACCGCTATGTAGCGCCGGTCTTTCCATAGATTGAAGGCAGCAGATTATAAACCACTAACGGAAGTCTCTGCGCTCCAAGTGGGACATTCACTAAGATCAGAAAAATCGCTAGCGCAGGCTTTGCGAGCGTTTGCCGCACTTTGCCTGGTGAATTTTCACCTGCGCTACGCAAATTCACTAAAGTGCGAATTTACGCTCTGATCGGCGAATGGTAACGTATTTACGCAAGTGTTACTTCGCTAGGCATAGCGCAATTTAGCTAGCGAAGCCTAATTTGCATACGGCGTGAATCCTATATAATAAAGTTCAAGTGTCTCTGCGTCCAGTCCCTGTGTCCGTGATCTTAGTGAATTTGCGTAATTACGATCCTTCGCCAGTGCGCAACTTCGTCGCGCTGGTTGTCCGTGGGGCACATGCGCAGTAGCGCAATCCCACGGACACAGGGACTGGACGCAGAGACACTTGAACTTTATTATATAGGATGCTCATAACTCAAATATCCTCTAAATATAGACAGGAATCACCACACCCATTAGTTAACTTATAGCTAGGACTTCTCAAGGAGTCCAAACACTCCCACATTATGATGATCCCTGTCAGTGTTACTGGATATTCTGATAAGGACAGAATAATATATGTTAGTCTTGGGGTGTTTGGTCTCTATGGACAGAGAATTAAATTTACTAGCTGATATTTATTTCATGATTTTGCTATACAAACACAAATAGTTTAGGCTGGTTGGAAAATCTATGTCTCCAGAACAGCCTGTTGTAAATTGGTGACCTGCCCTCACCTTTCTCATTGGATGGGGGTGTGACCTATCTCTTTCCAATCTGGATATTAAGGGTCCAGGCAACTGAAAAGATAAATGCCTTTGGGGACCAAGCTGCTTGGGAGGTATATGTTGTTATTTCTTCTGTTCCCCTGGAACAGGACTCGTACAGTATAAGATTGTTTTTTTGGGGATGTATGTAGGTTTCTGTATTTGTATACCTTTTTATTTTATAACTGTTTGCTGCTGTGTATGTTATTTGTAACTGTATCTGATTTTTTATATTTTATGCAATTTCCCCTTCAGACAATTAAATCTGCAATTTAATGAGTTTGTCTTTGCTGCTCTAGAACTAACCTTTTACCTGAGGAGAAGTGTGTATGTTAAATGTATGTTAACCCCTCTTGCTAGTTAGAAGGAAAGTTGTGCATGTTTGATCCTTTGTCTGCTGGTGTGGGAATTTTGTGTTGTCTGTTGATTGCCTTGACCTTTTTACTGGAGTGAATGTAATAGTGCTCTTGACACTCTGACGCTTACTAGAGACTCACCCCACTATGCTTTCTAAAGCATAGTGGGATAAGCCTCTAGTAAATGTCAAGAGTGTCAAGAGTGTCAAGAGTTGGGTGCCCTAAAGCGCGGTGGTGGCAGCATGTATGTTTTGGCATGTTGGGACTGTTTGGGTGTGACGGTGTGTGAGTTCTGCACCGGTTAGCAAGGAACAGCGTAGGGCTTTACAGTTGCATGCTTTGTTTTTGAGTCTCTGGTGGAGTCCGTGACACACTTATTCTAGCTTAACAAATAAAAATAATTAAATAATTTATAGCTATTGTCTTGGCCTAGTCTTGGCATTCTTACCACAGAATAACATGGCAAATTGCAATAAAAATGTCATGCATACATTGTGATATGATTCCCAGCGCCCGCCAGTGCTCTTGCACGTGTCACCCAGGGGCATTTTAAATTACCCTCATAAACTCGAACCCACTTCAGCAACCATTTTGAGTGGACTTTTACCCTATAACCTGCCTGGCTTTGAAATTGTTTAAGTGCCTGCAGGCAATATGTTGCATACCTGTGCTTTACTATCAACATGTAATAAACACACATAAAATAATTATACAAAGACACTAAATATGATTTTTTTTATGTTAAACTGTGTTTCTTACATGTAAACATGATGTGGTTAACAGAATATTTTATTCTCAGTCATTTTAAGATTGCTTATCTACATAGCAAAATGTTTTATTGGTCCAAGAGCAGGCTTGGGTCATCATATTGGAAGGGTGGCTTATCTGCTTATTAATAACATTATTATGATCTACAAATTGTCAGAAATTAAGCATGTATTACTATGCTAGGAAACCAGATATGTAATTATGCAAATATGGCAAAGCTTTGGTTTTACAAACATCTGGTGCTTGCCAGATCTTTTAGCTTAACTGGACCGTATTGAGGTTTAAGCAGTGCTGAAGGATTTTAAATGCAAAATATCTAAGATTATAGTGCAGACATGAGGTATACAAAGTACTTTCTACATAAGTTCCTCCCAGATCTTCCCCTTTATGTTGGTGAAACTCTGTAATATATTACATCTCTTTTGGTATTGCCCAGCATTTCAGCCACTTTGGGCTGAAATTAACAATCTTATTCAGGGTTGAACTGGGCGGGACACCAGGATGAAACCTGTTGGGCCTAGGCACTCATGGGCCCTCGTCAGTCCAGATCTGCTCAGCCAGCTGCTCCAGAAAATAAATTTAGAGCTATGTCGCGCATATCCTGTGCATGGGCATAGAGTCTTTTGCACGTGCATGGAGGTGGGCTGGATATCAGGAGGGGCCCCAGGGACTGCTGAGAGAGGGGCAGCAGTCCAACACTGATATTATTGATTATGGCACACCATGTCCTCAGAGATATACCTACTTTTTTAAACCTATACTGCTTGTACACAAACAGAACCAAGCACTGGTTAATCAGATACTAACAGCAATATGTATGGCAATAACAACCAACTGGAAGACACCAAACATTCGTACTATACATGAGATAATCAAAAGAGTCGGTACCAATTTGACAGCAAATGTAGCTTTTTTATAGATCAAGGTACCAGGCCACTTAAATATTTTCAGAATTTGGGAACTCATTTCAACTCTCACTAACTCCCTCCTCACCCCCTGCTAATCCCCAAACACGTACCTACCGTGACTTGCAAGCTATTGGATGTGTCGCATCTCTCTTCTTCCTTTGACTCTCTTCACTCTAATATGTCAGCTATCTCTTGTCCTAATGTGGCTACCTCTGTCTACTACAGCACACTTACCACTGCCCTTAATGAGCTTGCTCCTGTAAAAAATAAACGTGCTAGACCCAAACCACTTCAACCTTGGCACACTGCTCATACTAAAGCGCTCCAAAGACACTCACATGCACTTGAGCGTCGCTGACGCAAATCCCTCAGAATCAGACTTTTGGCGCTACAAATCTGCCCTGCGTTCCTATAACACCAGCCTTTCCCAAGTCAAACATAGATACTTTACTTCACTCATTAACTCCCTTTCCAAAAAAACGGCACAACTTTTCTCCACCTTTTAACACTCCCTCCATGCACATCTGTCTCTGCACAAGACATTGCTGAGCATTTCAAAAACAAAATGGACACTATCAGAAGGGACATTTCATTACTCAACCCCCCTAGGGTTCCACCACTCTCCCTCCACACTCCCCAGTCTCTCCTGTGCTCCTTCACCCCTGTTAATGAGGAAGTCTCAAAACTTTTGTCCTCTTCTCACCTTACCACCTGCCCGCTTGATCCTATTCCTTCAAAACTAATTAACTTATGATCTTTTAACAGCTAAAGCCAACAAAAATGTCTCACTATTAATACTGCTTGATCTCGCAGCTGCATTTGACACTGTAGATCACCCTCGCACCCTCCATTTCTCCATTCACTTGGCCCTCGTGACACAGCCCTGTCCTGGTTCTCTTCTTAACTCGTTCCTTCAGTGTCCCTTACAAAGGAGTAGCATCTTCCCCCTACTTCTCTCTGTTGGGGTTCCTCAAAGCTCTGTCCTGGAACCCTTATTATTTTCCCGATATACTTCCTCCCTTGGCAAATTAATCAGCTCATATGGTTTCCACTACCGCCTCAACACTGACGATACTCAGATCTCTCTCTCCTCTCCTGATCTCAACCCAGAACTCCTAACTCGTGTCTCCTCCTGCCTGTCCGCTACCTCTACTTGGATGTCACAACGCTACATTAAATTAAACCTCTCCAAAATGGAAATTGTTCTTTTTCCTTCAACTAACACCAGTAACATCCCAGAAGTATCCATCATAGTTAACAATTCCACTCACACTGTCTCCCCAGGCCCGGTGCTTAGGGGTTATTCTAGATTCTGCCCTGCCATTCACTACTCACATCCAGTAACTTGTTAAATCATGTCACTTCCACCTAAGGAAAATATCCAAAATACGATCATTTATCACCCTTGATGCTGCCAAAATTCTTATTCACTCTCTCATCATATCACGTCTAGACTATTGTAACTCTCTTTAAATTGGCCTTCTCCACCAGAGTCTTCTCTCATTACCCACACATGCTCGCATTCAAGACTTTGCAAGGGCTGCACCTCCCATGGTCTATCTGACTTTCTCCCAACATTTCAGCTTTCAAGAAATCTCTTAAAAAGCACTTATTTAGAGAAGCCTACCCACACTCTTAACTACCCAGTGCAATACCACTTACAGTACCACTTTTCTCACCCACTTAACTCTGATCTTGCCCACTCCCACACCTTGTGTTTCATTCCCTTTCCTTTAGATTGTAAGCTCTCTCTGCACAAAGCCTTCCTCACCTTCTGTACCTGTATTTATTGTGATGTATGTAACTTCATATTTATTGTAATGAATTCTTATTGGAAGCAAAACCAGTCTATTAGGTTTTTTTGATGTTTGAGAGATATTCCAGTATGCTTAAGGTATGAAGATCCAAATTACAGAAAGACCCATTATCCGTAAAAAGCCATGTCCTGAGCATTCTGGATAACAGGTCCCATACCTGTATCAAATTGTCAATGTAACAATAATTTGATTATATTTCTCTCAAAGTTGCATTTATTGCCAAAGATGTTGTACCACTCAAACCATTTAATAAATAAATTAGCATATGAGGGTGAAAACTATAACACTTCAGAGCAAATAGCTCCTATCAAATAACTGTTATTGCAATTCAGCAAATATTGAGCAGATTCTCTAATAAACCCATTCTGTTCGGGTATACAGAATGTATTCTCTCTATCCTCCTGTTTCATTTCTCTAAATGTATTAATTACTATATCACAAGTATGAAAGAATCTAAGAACCATAGGTTGCATTAATTTATCAACATATAATTCAGTCTTTTATTTGTAGGCCCTATACCAGTCACTGTCCTGAGTAAAGGGCTAGTATATGAAATCTCTTTTGTATCATTTGGTCATACGGAGCCCAATTCATAAAAACTGATTGGTTCCCTGTTTAACAGCTGGAATCAGCCAATGGTTCTTTAAAGCTGTCTATGCAATAAGGCTGTTATGCCAGCATATTTAATTTTTTAAGAAATTGCTATAATTTATATTTATTATTATTTTGCAGCACAAAATACAATTAATAAATATAAAAACCCTCAACACATTGGCACATGAAGGGAACGTCGTGGTTGCTTCAATCTGGTTGCTGGTCAGCGTGTTGTATAAAAAGTAGACAAACTGCTGCTTCTAAAGCTAAAATATGAAGGTATAAAGGAGGAATACACAAATGGTTACAATATGGCTGAATCTGGAATTTGCACTCACCACACATTGTTCATAATCCTCTTCTATGTTTTTATTACTCTGTTAGATTACTCAATGAATTTGCAGGTAAAGTTGCTGTAACTTGTTAGCCAGTGAAAATGTTATAGGACAACTCTTTTGAAACAAAAATTAACAAAGTGGCAGAAGGTGATACCTTTATTGGATAACTAATATAATCGTATATAATCATAGCAATCATCAGAACATTTTAGTTCTTTTTTCCAGCTGGTTACAATGAAGCTTGAAGCTGAGTTTAAATTAGGGCTGAATTATTGGAGTGTAGAATCAAAGGAATTCCATATAATCTCTTAGTCCAATCCCAGACATGTTGGAATTTCTGACCTGGTGCAGTCCTTTCCTAGTCCACTTAATTAGCCATAAATCCAAGTCCCAGGTTTAGTCCCTTCTCTAGAGAATTGAAAGTTTCCATTAATTTGTATTTCCACACTTTTCTATCATTATCTGTCAAATTGCCCTTAAGAACCAAAATTCATAAATCCTTCATGAAGTGTTGAGCACCATTTAAATGATTTCCTATTGGTGTGTCCAGTTTTTTTATTGGTTACAGTGAATCAGTGGTGTGTATTTCTCTGTCAGACTTTGCTCAGTCTCTCCCATATAAAGTTCCCCTGTTATGCATTTAGTGCTTTGTATTAAGTACACCACATTGGAAGAACAGTTGTAGTGACCATGGATGCTGTATTCCTCTAATGTGTCCTGAATTAGTATTTTGTCTGAATTCAGGATGTGTGGGCAGGTTCTGCATTGTTTTTTGCCATAGGGGTATGTTCTATTTTTGGTGGGGTGCAATAAGGCACTTGTTATTATTAGTGACTTTAGGTTGGGATGAATGCTAGCAGTGGTGGGTCTGGGAATATGCTTTTGAGCCTTTCGTCCTTATGAAGTGTACCTTGTAGGTCTTTGGCTATATTTCCGAGGGTACTTAGCTGTGGATTGTATGTGACCACTAAGGGAATCCGATTTATTTCAGATTTTTGTTTATACTGTAGAATGTTACTTCTGGGAATCCTGCTGGCTGCAGGAATGTATTGATCTACAATCATGGAGTTTTAGCCCTGTTGATGAAGTTTGTTTTGAGTTTTTGAGGTGGTGGTTCCTTTTAAAAGTGTTAATGCACAGGGTTTTTAGTGTTTTAATTAGCTTAGGCTAGCAGATAGGGACAGATTTACTAAACAACAAATTAACTAACTCTGGAGATCATTCACCAGCGTTACAGTTTTCAGTCACTTCATCGATTTACAGGCGCAGGCATTAATTGCACTCTAACGTCGCAAATTTTCACTCTGTCGAATGGACGCAACACCACAAATTAACCAAGATGCGGATTTTACTGAACATTACTTGTATTGCCAGACTTGCTTTCACCAGCTCTGGCCTGGCAAGTGGCAATTTTTTACCCTTTAGTAAATTTACCCCAAAGTCGGGTGAGTACCAACAGGAGTACCAATCAGCTGGAAGTTGAGAGTGTGTCAGACTGTGAGAGATCTGCGGCTAATGTCCAACAGCAGATCACATCTGCAACAAGAGCAACATGGAGAAATGCAGCCAAGATCAGGAAGAAGGCGATTGCCAAGACCTCCTCCAGAAGCAGATACGAGGAGCCAGCAAAGCCAACAAATCCAGCGGAGGTGAAGCATCATGGTCAAATACATCACCTACTCTGCTCATCAGCTATTAAGCCAGCACTGCCATTGGCTACCATGGCCAAAAAAAGCACCTACAGAAAGTAATTCAGCGGCCTCCTCAGCATACTTTCCTACCATCTATGAAGGGATGACACCAGCCAACTTACATGCACCTGACCAGTCTTCTCTGTCTGCACCTTTGCTTTTAGCAGCAGCTGCTGCTCACAACATACACACTGCTGCTGCCTCTACCCCTCCCCCTCCTGCTTCCTTACAGTTATGGCAGCCTACATCAACTACGACATGCCCTGCAATAGCTTCAACAAACCAGCAGCTAGCAGCCCTCAACTTCAACACATGAATCACCCAAGCTACAGGACTCCAAGATACTGCAAGAGCTGGGTACAGCCACAACAAACATATTTATTTTAGGACATTCTTTACTTCATTATGCACTAAGAAGAGCCCAGGAATGGAATTATACATCCAACCTTAATTTTGACAAGAAATAAAATTCATTGGCTTGGTTTAAGAGGGGCAAAATAGGGTAATCTATGGACAGTGATCTCTCACATGAATTCCAAGTTTGGTACCCTAAACATAATAGTTTAGGAGGCAATGATTTTGGTAAAGTTACATCACTTGAGTTGGTTAACCACATTAAGTCAGATCTGGCACAATTGCAATTTAATTTTCCTAATGCAGTCATTGTTTGGTCAGAGATTTTATCCAGGCTTATATGGCAGCAGGACTATAAGCCATTAGACAGGGCAAGAATAAAGGTTAACCATGCCATTGCCAAGATATTAGGATTTAGAATCTGGAGGAAAAGGCATAAATGTATCTGTTCAGGTTCACTTTTCAGATATAGGTGTAGATATTTTCAATGTAGGTTTGCAAAACTCAGTTGAAATGATAATGATGAAATTGGGGGGGGAAGACAAATGAGGATTTTTTCTTTGCTGTGGAGGAAGTCTGTTGAGAAAGAGATTTATGTATGATTTTGTAAACTGCTTCTGGCTGGCGACAGGACGGAAGCTTTAAATAATTGTTAAGGAGGCCTGGGAACAAGGGACCAGGCTGGCTAGTGGAGACATAATTGTTCAAGGATTAGTATAAATGTAAAGACTAAAACAAGTAATTATTGTTGATTAATAAATCAGGTCGCAGCCTTTTCCTCCAGTTATTTGTGTCTTCTATTTATTTTTTTATTTGGTACTACTTACCATTCCATGTGTATGAATTGCTAATTTTTAGACCTATTTAAACAAATATAATTAGGAAATATATTAAGTTTCAAATCAATTTGCATAAATGCATGATGAAGTTAATATGTCAGAAGAAGTGTTTTCAGTACAATATATATATGTAATATCAGAGCCAAGACATGATATTATATATACAACTGTACACATGTATATGCTTTTTTTGCTGCATGCAAGAAAGAAAAAATATTTTAAAGACCTTTAAAATTGAGTCTGTATTAATTAACCAAGTCATGGAATTGCATGATCTTGACATTTACAGAAGTCATAAAGAAGATAGGCATCATAATTTAGTTCTCGAAGACAAACAAATCCATGTGTTAAGGTCACACAACATCAATAAAATGTCAAGAAATGTAATTATCAGACATTATGTGAAAAATGCAAGACCTGTACCTCAGTCCTGAAGTACATAATGGTATTATGTTACACAATCCATTTTTTTAAGTTACAAAAGACTCATATACTTAAAGACACAGACATGTCTTCTGCTAGCATGTGCTTAATCTAGCACAAACCAAATGATTAATTAAAAGATTAATACCTGGCCCAGTTTTGGGATTTTATTTACATAGTAATTTAGCTCAAAGAAAGCCACAATAAGAATGTTTCTACTTTGTTTTGCATTTTACATTTTATTAGATTTTAACACATAAAAGAAGTAAATATACAACATAATATAGAATAAGAATAGTAACAAAGTAGGTGAAAAAGGAAATACTGTTATCAAGAGTCTTTGCACAGTATCTCATACAGTATGACAGAAAACAAATTATTTCTTAACATGACACAATTTAGTAAATAAACTCAGCAAGTCTATGATAACAATGGCATAAGTATACAAATAAGCTGAAATATCTATTGTGCTGCATTTTTGTATGGTTTTTAATAGTAAGAAAGAAAAAGGAGGAATAAATCTATCAATGTTAAAAGCAAATATCGGTACTGTAAGGAACAATGTTTACAATATCAATACGGATGGTAGGTCGGGTGTAGTTTGAGTTCTAGGTACAGGTAGAAATGGTATGGATACATCAGGAGATGAGGAAGCATAACCCCTAATTATTATTTTATTATTAACATGTATTTCTATAGCACCAACTTATTTCATAGTGCTGTAAAGTGAAAGTGATTATACAACTAAATCACATGAATTACATACATAGAACATATGAAGTTACATACATCACAATAAATATGGAGTTACATACACCACAATAAATACAGGTACAGAAGGTGAGGAAAGCTCTGTGCAGAAAGAGCTTACAATCTAAGGGAAGGGAATGATACACAAGGTGTGGGAGTGGGCAAGATCAGAGTTAAGTGGATGAGAGAAGTGGTACTGTAAGTGGTATTGCACTGGGTAGTTAAGAGTGCAGATAGGCTTCTCTAAGTGCTTTTTAAGAGATTTCTTGAAAGGTTGGGAGAAAGTCAGATAGACCATGGGAGAGAATTCCAAAGGAGAGGTGCAGCCCTTGAATGCGAGCATGTGAGGAGGTAACGAGAGAAGAGTTGAGTAGCAGGACAGTAGAGGAGTGTAGTAAGTGGTTTGGTGAGTATATAGAGATTAGTTCAGAGATGTAGGGAGGGGCAGAGTTATGAAGTGCTTTGAATGTCAGTGTTATGCCCCCAGCATTGCTTTATAGTTTATTTGCATTGCCTGTTATTCATTTACTGTGTGGTATGCCCTTTTATGGTAATGTCCCTACCATGTCATCCTGTGTCATATTTAGGCCCTTTCCTTTATCTTACAGATGCCTCTGTATTTATACAGTGTTTATGTATTTTATAGATTATGCTATATTATACAGTTTACTAAGCATTGTCACTTCTGTTTTCCCTAGTTTTACACCTTGGCCTTTGTTAATAAAACTGAAGCTTTATATCCTGTGTCAGTGGATTTATGAAGCAAGGAGTTTAGCTGCATGTCATACTACACACTACCCCCGGGTAATACGTAGTGAGGACAGAACAGTCATGGTGATTAATTTGAATTTGGAAGTGACATGAATTAACAAGTTACTGGATGTGGTAGTGAATGACAGTGCAGAATCTAGGATAACCCCAAGGCACCGGGCCTGGGGAGACAGGGTGAGTGGAATTGTTAACTATGAGGGATACTTCTGGGATGTTACTGGTGTTAGTTGGAGGAAAAAGAACAATTTTCGTTTTGGAGACGTTTAATTTAAGGTAGTGTTGTGACATCCAAGTAGAGATAGCGGACAGGCAGGAGGAGGCACGAGTTAGGAGTTCTGGGTTGAGATCAGGACAGGAGAGATAGATCTGAGTATCGTCAGCGTTGAGGCGGTAGTGGAAACCATACAAGCTGATTCATTTGCCAAGTTATGAAGTATATAGGGAAAATAATAAGGGTCCCAGGAAAGAGCCTTGAGGAACCCAAACAAAGAGAAGTAGGGGAGAAGATGCTACTCCGTTGTAACGGACACTGAAGGAACGATTCGTGAGGTAAGAAGAGAACCAGGACAGGGCTGTGTCACTAAGGCCAAGTGAATGGAGAGACTGGAGGAGGTGAGGGTGATCTACAGTGTGAAATGCAGCTGAGAGATCAAGCAGTATTAATAGTGAGACATTTTTGTTGGCTTTAGCTGTTAAAAGATCATTAGTTAGCCAGGTCAGAAGAGTTTCAGTGGAGTTTTGTGGTTTAAAACCAGATTGTAACGGGTCCTGCAGGTTATTGTCAGAGAGGAATGAGGTTAGTTAGTTTTAAGTAGTTTAGAGATAAAAGGTAGCAGAGAGGTAGGTCAGAGGTTGTCAAGATTGGAGGGATCAAAAAAGGTTTTTTTTTCAGAATGGGGGTGAAAAGAGCATGTTTTAGCTGAGACGGAAATAGTCCAGTTGAGGGCAAGAGATCAAATAGATGATTTAAGGCTTTGATTAGACTTGGTTTGGAGGATTGGTATTGCGGAGAAGTTTTGAAGGAATAGGTTCAAGCGGGCAGGTGGTAAGGTGAGAAGAGGCCAATAGTTTTGAGACTTCCTCATCATTAACAGGGGTGAAGGAGCACAGGAGAGACTGGGGAGTGTGGTGGGAGAGCGGTGGTAACCTAGGGGGGTTGAGTAATGCTGAGTAATGTAATGTCCCTTCTGAATGCTCAGCAATGTCTTGAGCAGAGACAGATGTGCATGGAGGTGGTGGAGAAAGGGAAAGGAGAGTGTTAAAGGTGGAGAAAAGTTGCGCAGGTTTTTTTGGAAGGGAGTTAATGAGTGAATTAAAGTATCTATGTTTGACTTGGTAAAGGCTGGTGTTATAGGAACACAGGGCAGATTTGTAGCTCCAAAAGTCTGATTCTGAGCGTGTTTTGTGCCAGCGACGCATGTGAGTGTCATTGGAGAGCTTTAGTATGAGCAGTGTGCCAAGGTTGAAGTGGTTTGGTCTAGCACGTTTAATTATATTAGAAACACTTTTTATTTTGCACAACCTATCAATGTACCCAGTTTTTATTTTTACCCTGAACTGTACCTTTAAGGCATGAAGAAAAGACCCCATATCTGAAAAATATCTAAATCCCAGGTATATTTTAGGGAGACATACTGCCAACTGTAGTTGGCATTACAAAAAATATTGTTGTAATATCCTTTTAATTATAAATTTGGTACCATCCTTTGTGATCATCTAATTCTAGCAGCATTCAATTTTTTGTTTTTGGCAATTATTTTGCCAAACACACTGTTATAGCAAATAAATAGTCAGTGAGACAGTTAGAACTAAACAACATGATAGACTTCCATATCAAACAGCTTCAAAGTTCTTTAGTTCAGGACGTTTCACAGAATTTTCTGCATTTCAAAAGTTTACAGTAAACAATTATCTATCAATATGAAGCATGTTTAAAAGCTTCTTTCATCTGCTTTTCAGAGCAGATGAAAAGGTACACGGAAGTTAAATCTGTTTAAATAAAAGAGGAATATCTGATTACTTTTATCTGTCTTAAATTAATATGCCAGACTATTTTGAAGATTTAAACAAAATGTAAAACTCTGAAATGGCAACATGATTCTTTCTTGCAAGGTCAGGGTTTCAGAAAAGGCTTTAGGTAATACGTAACAACAGCTGTCCAGTTCATCCCTCTGGCTGGGTTAGAAAAATATTTTACACACAGCCAGCAGGGAGGCAGACATAATTGAGATTTTGGGGAGCATGAAGGAACTGAGGGAAAGCTAATGGGGGATTTTAATTACCCAGATATTGACTGGAGCAACAGTACTACCAGATCAGTTAATGGGAATAAGTTTGTAAACTTGTTACATGACCATTTTATGGCACAGAATGTTGAGGAGCATACCAGAAATAATGCTATTCTGGATCTAGTGATCTCAAATGACCCAGACCTTATAGAAAATGTGCAAGTCATTGAACCCCTGGGTAATAGTGACCACAATGTTATATCATTTAATGTCTGGTGCAATAAAAACCATGAATTTTGGAAAAGCTAATTTTAGTGCCTTGAGGGCTACCCAGTATTGACTGGGGCATTAAATTTTCAGCTAAGACCACAGAACAGAAATGGCTGTCATTTAAAATGATATCAAATCATTACTGTTCTCAGTTTATTAAGGAGTAAATGTAGAAGCTCTAAGAATCATCCTATGTGGCTTAATACAGATGTAAAGAAGTTAATAGGAAAGAAGAGAAAGACATTTCAAAAATACAAATCTGTTGGGATGGAAGCTGAATTTAATGAATATAAACACTGTAGTAAATGTTGTAAATCAGCAATCCAGAAGGCAAAGAAAGGAAATGAAGAGTTAATTGCGGCACAGGCAAAAAGTAATCCTAAAATTTATTTATAAATATATTAATAGTAAAAAGATGCAGGTTGAGTGTTGCTCCATTAAATAATAGTACCAGTATGGTTGTAACAGATACAGAAAAGGCAAATGTGCTAAATCAGTTCTTTTCTTCCGTGTATACAATTGAGGAATCTGAGTTCCCAGGTCTGAGTCTGAGTTCTTCATAGCTGCACTAATGACTCAGCTTAATCTAGTCAGTGGCTGACTCAGGATATGATTCATAAAGCTTAAATAAAATTATTGTAAAAAAGGCTCCAGGGCCTGATGGCATACACCCACGGGTTCTAAGAGAGCTTAGTTCAGTTTTAGACCAGCCCTTCTGATTTTCTCAGATTCGCTTTCATCTGGTATAGTGCCTATGGATTGGAGGAAAGTTGATGTCATCCCAAAATTTAAAAAGGGATTACGATCTCAGCCTGGCAATTATAAACCAGTAAATTTGACATCTGTGGTGGGCAAATTATTTGAAGGCTTGTTAAGGGATCACATTCAAAATTTTGTCCTAGTGAATGGCATTATGACCAGCAATCAGCATGGCTTTATGAAGGATAGGTAATGTCAGACAATTTGATTGCTTTTTATGATGAGGTAAGTAAGATGCTGGACAGTGGGGGGGGGGCAGTAGATGTGATCTATTTTGATTCTGCCAAAGCATTTGATACCGTGTCCTACAAATGACTGCTTTCTAAACCAAGGTCTGTTGGGCTTAATGAAGTCGTTTGCACATGGAAAGGAAACTGGCTACCGGATCGGGCACAGAGGGTGGTTGTAAATGGTAGATTCTCTACTTGGAGTAAGGTTCTTAGTGGGGTCCCTCAGGGTTCGGTATTGGGTCCATTTAACTTGTTCATTAATGACTTTGGGGAGGGGCCTTGTAAGCAATGTATCAGTGTTTGCAGATGACAAAACTATCCAGCCTAATTAATTTAATCCAGGATGGATAGTACAAGTTGAACCGGGGACTAGTCCGATTGCCATTTTGGAGTCGGGAAGGAATTTTTCCCCCTCTGAGGCAAATTGGAGAGGCTTCAGATGGTTTTTTTTGCCTTCCTCTGGATCAACTAACTAGCAGTTAGGCAGGCTAAAAAAAGTTCAAAGATTGGATTTGATGGACGTGTGTCTTTTTTCAGCCTAACTTACTTTGTTACTAAGTTACTATGTTACTAATAAAGAGCAGCATAATGGAGACACATACAGAAATAACTTGTGAATGCGCTCTGAGCAATACATACAGAGAAAATCTGTATGACTATTTATTTAGTGGTAGATTAGAATTGTGCGTTTGTGGCATATTTTTTTCTCCAATAGGCCTCCTCATCTGGGCAGCTTTTTCACATACCAAACAGAGTAGATAGGCCAGCTCTGTACACACAATTAAAATCCAAGACACACTGATGACAAAGATGGATATTGAGTCACCCTATCTGTTGTTACCAAGTCACTCCTATTTATTTTAGCTGATTGAGTAGTGCATGAGGACACCATGGCAGCTTTAGGTGGTGGCCCTCGGCGTACACTGATTGGGAAGGGAGCTGTTACTACAATCCTGTATGAGTAAAAAAAAGTTAAAGCAGTCTTCCAGTATTTAGATGATTTCCTGTTCAGGCTCCATTGATTATGGAATCTGACAAAGAACCTGTCCTCCTTCTGGAAATGTTTTATCCATACATTTTAGCAGTACTGGTACTGATAACAATTGCCTTTTACCGAACTGATATTTGTGTGACCTGGCCTTTTACCGAACTGATATTTGTGTGACCTGGGCTTTCTATAATCTGGATCTGCATACAGTATGGGGCAGATTTACCAAGGGTCAAAGTGAAAATTCAAATTAAAAAAATTTGACTTTCTAAGTAATTTTAGGGTACTTGGTCTATTGTATAGGTCAAAATTTTTAAATTCAACCCTTCACCACCTTAAACCTGCTGAATGCTATTTTAACCTATGGGGGACCTCCTGGGACCTTTAAGTAGTGTTTTTGGAAATTTTCGAAAATTAAATTTTTTTGGGAAAAATCATGTGAATTGTTCAAATCGAATGATACGTTCGAACATTTTGAATGGTTTTTATTTGATCGAAAACAGACCTATTCGATTGAAATTTGACCCTTAGTAAATCTGCCCCTAGGTCTACTAAAAAATAATTCAAACATTTAATAAACCCAATAGGATTATTTGGCCTCCAAAAGAATTAAGTATATCTTAGTTGGACAAGTACAATATTGTAGGCTACTGTGATACTAAAATCTTCAATTAGTTTAAATATTGGTAAATACTGTTTAAGTGAGGTATAGATAGCTAGCACTGAGGTTCATTTGGAGACCCAACTTACTATGTATGTACCTATGTAACTTACTATGTATGTACCTATGTAAGTTCTATTCTTTTTTATTTACAGAAAAAAGAGAATCATTTAAAAAAAAAAATTAAAATATGACATGGCCATAATTCAAAACTTTCTGGATAACAGCTTTCCAGATAATAGATCTGATAATGTAGATTTATTTTTGGAACTGTTAGAATGTATCTGTTATGTACATAAATGTATTTATTATGTGATCACTTACAGATTTATTAATTACAGTTATAACTTATCAGCCAATGTTAAATATTGTTTTACTATGCAATGTCATTTTCTGGAGTAATGAACACAAGGAAAAATGAAAGTAGTGCTTAACAGAAATTCCCAACAGAAATTATGTCTTGTAATCTTTTCTACTCTTTGACTTGTTTTGGAAACAATTCAGGATTCTTTGGAATTATATGGCAAAGAAGATCCCCTGAGATTTAGAGAAAACCCTCAGAGTACATGTAGAGTTACTGCCCTTTATGAAGAAGAGTGTGGCATTCATTTTTATCAGTGACAAATCAGAGGTAATGTTCAACCTTTATCCTACTATGTCTGCATCCAAAGTCACATGCTGGTAATTAGAACGACAAGATGACAGAACACTGTGGTTTGCTATGTTACCTGATAACTTAAGCTTTCCATGAACCATATGCTATGTGAGCTGAGAGTCTTACACTGTGATGGAACTCTTCAGGAAGTATTAATTTCTTAATTGCCATTTTGAAACCAGATGATAAAAGACAAGGTGAAAAGTGATGATGAGAGGATGTGGTGTTATGACTCATGCAGAATGTAAAGATTGCTGCTTAAAGATTATGCTATACCTGTGGTTAGTTTTTATTTCCCCACCTTAGCATTTAGCCAGTCAAAAAATAAATCCCAAATTACAGCCTGACGTCATTTTGAAATGTAATTCATTTTACATTTAGTGGTCAAGTATATGTCCTTTATTTACCCTTTGTCATTGGATGCAGTGTGCAGTGCAAAACAATTGCATGCTAGCAAAATTATATATATATATATATATATATATAAATATATATAGACAAATACAAGAGGTCCTCTGCACTCAACCCATTATCAATATATTTAAGACGTTGAGACATTCTGTGCATACAGCTACTAAAAAATGCCTTACCCTTTAAACAACAGGGATTGTTTGTCCATATATTGCAATATATTTAAGATGGCCAACTACGTCAAAGTCATCCCATATCTGGCCAGTCCTACTCTCAATTTTCATCTGATTCATTAAGAATTCTATTGCTTTATTATACATTTTACAAAGGGACTAAGTTTTACCTGCAACTTACTTGGAGCAGTGACCAGCTCCTGGTTGTAGCCCCCACCCTTCCCAGCTATAGTCAGGTGATCCCACTGGTGTCTAATAAAAGGGCAACCATGATTGGGAGTTTTACTTTGAAAGCAGCAAGTAAGTTGCAGGTAAAACTTAGTCCCTTTGTAAAATGTATAATGAAGCAATAGAATTCTTAATGAATCAGATGAAAATTGAGAGTAGGACTGGCCAGATATGGGATGACTTTGACGTACTTGGCTCTGTTGTTTAAAGGGTAAGGCATTTTTTAGTAGCTGTATGCACAGAATGTCTCAATGTCTTAAATATATTGATAATGGGTTGAGTGCAGAGGACCTCTTGTATTTGTCTATATGTATTTTGTTGTCACAGCCTCATTGCACCCCCGCCTAATGTTTTTAAAAATTAGTGGTGAGCACAACTTTTTCTTGTTCATTCTCATTCTCATAATTCAAAATATAATTTGCAACATGTATAGCTATTATATTATAGATATTATATACATAATATCCTATTACAATGTTCAATATAATGTTAAACTGAGGCAGGTGTAGTTAGTACACTAACTTTGGAGATTTAAATTAAACAAAAAGGGCTTATCGAACATGACTAGCATTTACTAATATTCTGCAATACATTCAGTCAATCTTTGATTTAAATTGCATAGCTGTGAGATTATGATTTAAAGGCACTGATGGCAAGGATTGATACAAATAATTTATTTTCTTCCTTATCAGTAATCATTAGATTGAATACATAATGGTGTTTTGTTGTATAAGAATTTTATTACATACACCGTGAATGAATGATGAATGTTTGCAAAAGCCATTTGGTCTCAAACTTTGCATGGAAGGCACAAGGTTCTGTAATCGGTCAAAACAGATGCAAACATGGTCGCTAACATCCGTAAATCTTTGCGAACGCTTTGTATATTCCCCCTATAACATTTTAAAATACATTTTAAAGTGTTCAATTAAAAGAAAGTCTTTATGGAATTTGGGTAAAATATGTATAACATGTCCTATATTTGTACAGTAGTCTTCAGTATTTTCTGGTCTCATTTAAATAATTATTTATCTTGAGAAAAATTATGCAGCCTTAAACTAGGCATGTTGCCTTACAGCCAATTCTCTAATATATTATTAGGTCAATGTTTGTTGACAAAATGCTCCCAGATTTCTTTTGTTTCCATTATAGCTGAAAAACTGGTGAAGCCCCAAGTTAAAGTTAAAATATTGTTACTCAAATATCTGCAACATCTCAGCAACATGAATTTAGCTGTCTGTATTGTCATTTACCAAAATGTCAGTGGTATTACTTTTGCAAATTAGGTTTTAATTATAATGGACTTGTTATAGATATATATTAGTTTAAGATAACCTTAGACAATAAATCTTGTCCCCAAAATATTTGTGGATGGTCTTTATACATTGCTTTGCAAACAAAACACTGAGGAAACTGAGCTGAACCAGTAATTGCTGGACTGTGATTAGATCTATATAATACACAAGATCTGTGAATATCTTGTAAATGATATCCTCATAAACGATGAGTTCTGATGTCATCAGTTATATACGGTGAGTTTTGATATCATTTCTGTCACATGACTCACTGAAATATGTGTATTATAATAAAGTACCCCCAGTTGCAAAATATGAGGATATTAGAAGTCACCAAAATATGAGGATATTAGAAGGCCTCATGTTTTTATATGGCCATAAAACTCATCGGTAACTTATAAAATCCTTATAATTTACAGGAGGGGGTACTTTATTTACTATATAATCTACCGTCTGGTCATTTCCCTATGGAACCAGACTGTAAATTATATTCTTATAAACGGCGCATTCTGACATCAGAACGCATCGTTTATAACAGGTGTCCCCCTCCGCTGAATTTGACGCTGTGCATCCAAATTTTATACTGTGCATCCAAATTTGACACAGATACACCCTAATTTGATGCCAGCGCGCCCGAATTGGATGCAACCATAATGGAATCAGACCCCCCTCCCAACATTTCACTGTCAATTATAATGCATAAAGTACAGTACCCCTCACTGAAATTTATAAAGATATTATAAGTCACTTCAGAATTATATGACCTGCATAACTCCTCGATGACTTATATAATTCTGAAGTGACTTATAATATCTTTATAAATTACAGTAGGGGGTACATGATCCACTATATAAATAGCTGCTACTTGTTGTAGCTATAATTCCACTGAGTTTGCCATGGGATCTGTTATCCATAGCAACCAATAAGATGCTTGGTTTTAAACATGTGACCAGTAAATGCTGCCTGCTGATTGGTAACCCCCATAGTGTCTTAGCAAAGACAATTATCACTATTGTTTATTTTGTAGCTGTAAAAAGCCCCCCTAAATACAGGGTTTCTGACTATAACTTGTCAGACTTTCCTTTACTATGAACCACTATATAAAGGCCCCTAAATACCGGGTTTGCGATTATAACTTGTCAGGCTTTCCTTGTTTATGGACCAGCATATAACATATAACATATGAAGGACTCTGGTAACTTATAGACATACACGTTTATTATTCCTACAATTAACTAATACAATTATACAGATAGAGTCACTTGGATTTGTAAGTTAAATGCGTCATGACTCAGGGCTAATTGAAGAAACTGTGTTATCTAAAGTTATCTTAACTCATTTAATGCATTTAACCTTTTCATTAGCATACCAAAGCACCATTGTTTTTAATGGTGAACTCTTTAATTGGATGGGATGCTGTGACACAATATTCTGTGCTAAGTGAGATAAATGAGATAAATGAGTTAAGTCACGACGCATTAAACTTACAATCCAAAGTGACTGCATCTGTAGCAAGTTACCATAGTGTAATCTTATGACAAAAGAAGCATACAACATACAAGGTTTATGAGGTATATTCTGACTACTCTAACTTAATGTCTTGGTGTGCAGCATAGAGAGAGTTATGTCTAGGTGGCTATCCTTAAAGGTGTTTCTCCAGATACATCACCTGTTCATTTTTCCTTGGTTTCTTCTTCTGTGTGTACACCACATGTAAGAGCTTCCAGTTATAGAACTTTGCCCTCCATGACAACCAGGTAGTAGCCCACTACAGTTTGTTTGTACACATCCTGTAACCAGGATGAAACACTGTCCAGTAGTAGTCACTGTATACCATAAGATCCTTCAAGTCCCATAGGCATCCATTGAACTACAGTAATGTACAGTACTATACTGAATACCATTTATTAGGTGCCACTGTACACTGCATCCTGTGGGTCTTCCAGGTTTACTTAATTCCTGTTAAACTAGTTTTCCTTGGAGATGGTGAGCATGTGTGAGGACTCACCCTGGTGGTCTAGCGGTGACGCAGCGGGGACACCCGCAGCGCCATCCTCCCCCCTCCGTGCCGATTTCCTAGTGCACGCCGCACGCGCACTTCCGGTTTATATAGACGCATGCGCGCTAAATTCAAATGGATTTAAAGGGACATTTTTTCTTTTATCATTGCCCGTGATAGGTTTTGTTCCTGGTGCCTTGTACTTTGTGCTGTAAAGTTTATGGTCTGTCTGATACCTGTGTTTGACCCTGCCTGGCTGTTTTTGACTACTCTGATCTCTGGAACCTGACCCTTGCCTGAAACCGGCCTTGATTTTGCTTAACCCTCCTGATTGACATTCTGGTTTGACCCCTGCCTGTTATTGACTCTGATTCTGCCTTTTCCCATCTGATTGATTACCCGGATTTGACCCTTGCCTGCCTGACGAAACCTAGTTATCCGCCTGCCTCGACCCAGCCTGTCTGACTACGCCTTTGCCTTATCCAATTGTACTGTGATCTTCGGCCTAACTGACTTTATCTGGCCAGAACTCCTGCTCTGCACCTCTTGTTTAAGTCCAGGTGGCATCTGAGTAGCTGAGGGCTCCTCCCGAAGCCAAAGGCGGTCACACTACTGGTGAAGCCGAGACCAGGGTGCTTGGCACTTGTTCTGGTATTTGGGTGCCGACCGTGACAGCATGCTTTACATGGATTTAGTTGGGGGAAGATGACTCTTCTTGTTTTAGTGACACCAACTGTCATCCAAACCTCTCTTTTGTTTCGCATAGCCATGTTTCCAAAGGCTTGCTTGGATAGCTATTAGAGTCTCTTTCACCAATATTCATGAAGTCCATTATAACAGTAGCCATGACAAGTATCTGTTACTATTAGCTCTGTGTGTCTTCACCCTTCCACTGTCTTGCTCAGGTACATCTTATTATTATTTTCTAATAATACTAACAGGAGAGGTACAACAAAAGGGTATAAATGGCAAAAGTGTACAGTATATCTTTGTATTCTGTTGTCTTCACCCCCAACTGTATAGAAAAGCAAAGTATTCTGACACTGAGCAAAACAATTTAGCTATTCCACAATTGATATAAAGAAACCTCCATCTAATCCAGCTCTTAATTGAATCAGTTGCTAGAAGTCCTGAATCTCAACACCAAGAATGGGCAAAAGAGGTGAATATAGACATAAACGAGAATATGTGGAGAGACATTCTTAAATCGATACATAAGACATCTAAGGCTGCCAAAACAAGGAAAGCTGTATACAAACTGATTACACAATGACACTATACACCAATGTAATTGAAAAAAATGTATCTTAACAGTAAAGGAATCTGTTGGAGATGTAATATATCAGAAGGATACAATACTCATGTGTGGATAACCTGTCCAACTATATATGCATACTGGAAAGAGGTTCTTAAGATAATAAATGATGTGACAGAATCTAACATTAGCACTGACAAGCCCAAGACTATCTTACTAAACATGAACCATGATACTAGAAAAATAATAAAAAATCCACTTAACTTACACTTTTTACAGGCAGCTAAAGCGTTTATCCCAATTGAATGGAAATCAATAGAGGCCCCCACTTGTGGAGAATGGTTATCTAAGGTTGAAGAGGTGAGACAAATGGAGGAAATCACATACTTCATCCACAGCAAACATGATAAATACTGGAAAATCTGGCACCCCTGGGTAGAATTTTTGAAATCGCTAAAATTTTAAGAGAATCATACATTATTTAGCCAATTACTGATACAGCTATACTAATAAGTCACTTTTAAGTTGAATAGTAAATTCTTAAGGTAGGATGAGTCATTTTGACAGCAATGTATATTTGAATATCAGACTTGATTTGAATAAGAACTTGTTAAAGTCATATATGATGTGAAATTATAATGTGGGTATATGTTACCCTCCTTTTTTTTCTTATGTATCCCCCCTTTTTTATTTTCTCTGAAACCAAAAATAAAGAATTTATATACATATATATATATATATATATATATATATATATTATTTTTATTACTTGCTTCCAATGCTATTCCTGTGACTTTCCTAAAGTGTTGAAAGAAAACATTTTCTTTCATTGTGTATTAACATTTTTTCCATTTTGAAAATATACTAGTAGGGGCAGATTTATCAAGAGTCGAAGTAAAAAAATTTGGATTTCAAGCTATTTTTGTGAATTTCAACTAGGGACTAGTCCAAATTTGATTTGTATTTGAAAAAAAAAAATGTTATTGAAATTTGGACTTTGAAAATTCAAAGTTGTTTTTTATTTAAAATCCTTTGAATTGAATTTGATCGAACATTTTAAAGATTTGATTTGAACGATTCAAATACAGCCTATTCTCCAATAATTATAAACTTAAAATTGTTTAATAAATTTCGATTGGTCTTTTTTATTTCAATTTTGAAGCTATGGGAGTTCAAAGAAACTCCCATTAATCGAAATTTGACCCTTGATAAATCTGACCCACAATCTCTCTGGCAAATTGTTGGTCACCATATCAGAATAATTATCTGCATTATAAGCATACTGTATTTAACAATGTTTTTGTATCGAGAATCTTACAATTTACTTGGTTATTTATTACTCATTTCCCACTTTGGGGTTGTTAACTTGAAGAAATAATGTAATGGACATTTGTTGTATTACTTTTTAAAAATATGACAAATTTCTAAATTTTCCCATTATTGTTAATCACTTTTCATTGGTTTTAAAGAGTAAATAAGTTTGTTAAACTGTCACCAATGAGGGGATCTCACTTCCTATTTGTGTTCTGTACTTTAGCCTATGATTACGTATCAGGAGAAAGAAAATATGTCAGGCATACTGACATACACTTGGGCTCACAGTCATATATGGTCAGCATTTATATTTTGGCTGAACAGCTTGCGATTTTTTTTATTTACCTTCTGTCGCTAATTTTGGCATACTGCACTTCTGCATTTAAATTCCAGCAGCTTCAACATAAATCATAATGTTAATAGTGCCTTGTAAAGGCTACATTTTCCTGTGAAAATGCTTGTTATTTTGGGTAATGTTTTTGATTTGAGATATATAACTTTCCGCTATGAAATTCCAAGCAGATGCACCGAACTGAGCAATCAGCATATCATGGACTAATGTCCATGATATGCCCTTTAAAAACTGTTTTCCAGAGCTTTCCACAAATCTAACTGCTTTATAGCAATAAAATGAATGAGAGATTGATAAATGGCATGGGTAATTGATTTGTACATAATTTGAATATTTCACACTAGCGAGTAGTACCATCTGATGTACAGGTAATTCAAGAATGATATCTGAAATAACCCTGCTCCCTGTTGTAGTTTATTCAATGACTTTAAGTAAATTTTAATAGATATTTTCCAAAATTATTTCCTTATGTTTTTCAGTCTTTTTCAGACAGCATCAGTGGTATTAGAATATATAATTAGAATTAAACACCTCCATTGTTATTTTTTATTAACTTTTTAGAATAGTATACTGTTTTGATTTTTAAAAATGCATACCTAAAGCTTTTCAAAATTACTATAGGCATCTTAAAAAGGTTTACTATCATGCTGGGAACTATAGTCAGACAACATAGTTACAAATATAAAGTATTTTTGCTGCTTCACATGAAAGTTCCTGAAGTCTAAAAGGAGGCCTCTGGTTCTTTGTTGTTTATGTAATTACCATTGATGATTTTTTTCAAGCATCCATCACGTTTGGTCACAGCATATTAGAGGCAAGCTAACATTGACATAAATTGTTATATAAAAGCAAACTGTTCAATATAAGCAAAATTCTCATCACAGACTCTCTTTGCATCTGTAATAATAGCAATAGCATTCATTCTTATTTTTCAATGGCATCTACACCGGTAAATATCTCTAACACTATAAGAAGTAAATAATGTCTTTCAAATATCATAAAAATTTGTAAATTGGGCAAGGTTGTTACTAAAAGACAATCACACCCACAGAACCCTCACTGGCAGATCTCTGACCTTAGCAAAGTCATTCTGCTTCCATATGCATCAAAAATAACTGCCTCTTTCTTCTATGATGAACATTTCTTTGTACCCTGACAGCACAATACACGTGAGTTAACATTACAAATTAATATTATCTTCAGGCAACAAGGCACCTTGTAAAAAAGGTCACAGTGGTGACTGCAATGCCATTAACATGATATATTATGGTTTTCATACTTTTCAATGAATTGTTGTTTTATCAGTTCAGTATAGCAATGTGGTATAGTTCACTTGATAATTTCTCCCTTTTTGGTATATATTAGGTTAGAAGCATGGCATAATCACGAGTAAAAAGTGATTACCTAGATCTTCATTCATACAGGATTTTAACTGTAATTGTAAAATGACTATTGATCTGTCAGTCTTTGCAAAAGGGCCACAGATGATCAATTTAGCATTTACAGCATTTATAAATCAATCTAATGCTTATTACCACTAGTTATCATCCCAAAATGTATTTTTTCAGGTTTATATAATTAGGAATTTTCACATAGGCAATACAGACCTAGACACGCAACACTTCTAGCCGATTTAAAGGGTCAGTAACATAAAAAAATTAAAATGTCCTAAATTAATTTACACATAAGAAATAACTGTATATGGAAAGTATTTTAATTTGCAGATGAAAGCTCAAAGCAAACACACTTATACCTCATTAGAAATTGTGTTACTAAGTTACCTTTTATTACATATGGGGTGAGTGCTTTCACAGGTTAAGATTGTGCATAATACTAATTTATGAATAGCATTATAGACATTGTATAGTTGTTTTGTATTGTTAAACAAAGTGTTAAGTAAAGCTGGCCATAGATGTAAAGTTTTTTAAAAGATCCGATCATCATCGTGGGACCACAATTATCTCGAAACGATCATACGATTGTATGAATAGTCCATCAACCAAAAAGACCATTTCAGGCGATATTGCCATTAAAACTGAAGGGTAGCTGCCTGCTGGCCCTGCAAACATAGACAGTTTGCACTTGGAGCAATAAAGATTTTTTTAACCTGGCTGATCAATTGTCTGACAGATGTCAGATGAAAAATGGTACGATGTATGATCGTTCGAATCCCACTAACCGCAGGACAATTTGGTCGGTCTTCGCCAAAAATCGGTAGTTCGGCAAGAGAAATCTTTGCGTCTATGGGGAACTTTAGTGTGTGGCCTTTATTTTGGTAAAAGCATTCCTATAAATTTGTGAGCAACTTTTCTTTTGATCTCTTCTATGTGAACACAATCATTTTAGAAGTCAATTAATATGCCTTACAAGAGAAAATGTTCTGATAATGGCAACCAATAACAGCAACAAGTCCTCTGTCTATGCCAATATAAAGTGAACCTAGTGAAACCCAAATGTGAGGAAGTAGAAGTAGTTTCTTGTTGTGAACAACTGGAAACAAATCTCTCTCATCTGTTGACTTTTTAGTTAAAAATCTTTTGAGTTTTTATTGAATTCATTGCACATGCTGTATGTGTACCCTTATGAGGAAGAAATGTTACACAGATATTTACTATATCGTCCATAAGTATCCACCACCTTGGATTCTTCCACATTTTGATGTTTTACAATCTGGCATTAAAATGGATTGAAACCACCATAGAAATACTGCATCATTTTTTTTGTTTGTGCGGCTCTTAGATTTTCTCTCTCATTGTCTTTTTAATGTCTGACATTTTCATTACCTCACCATTCCATTTCCTCTAACAGATACTGTAGAGTTGGAAAATATTTAAATACATTTATACAAGGCACATATGGGATGGCATCATACTTCACAGATTCTGACTAAATTATTTCCCCATGCAGCTTCACCCAAATATTGGAGATATGGCCTAGCAGAAGGAGCTATTCTATTTATTTTCTGGACTTGCTCCACACATATTCAAAATACATTTTGGGATTCAGTATGCAAAAGGTTAAAAGAGGTGATTCTTTCTGATCTTTAAAAGGACCCTATCATTTAGAAAATAAAATTTGAAAGGTTAAATATCCAGCACAAAGACTAACTCAATATTATCAGATGCAAGATGTTGTTTTACCTGTAAATGGAAAAGGTACATCCCACCATCAGAACAAGGATGGGTGGATTACAACCTCAACTCAGTTCTCTGCTAACCTATTACTATACTGGTATCCATAGCTTATCATATTTTCAACCATAGTTGTGTACAGCCATCCTTTGTTTCTACAGTTTTTTATGAAATTTTATTAATAATATTTTTTTTTATTTACAGCCATGCCATTTCTTTATAGGTTGTACTACTTCTCTCTGTTATCATACACCTTATATGACCAATTCTTTATAATGTTGCTTACAGAGAAATTGTATACCTGATAAAATATGAGACAAATAACATTTACAAAAAAGGTAGCAGGGAAAGACAAGTTTCTTAGAAATAGAAATAGGTCTATCAACCATTGAAATTAGTCAGTGTTGAATAACAGTTGCCGATTGTCTCTTGAGTTTCACTTATACTTACAAAACTTTATGACCCAAAAAGTACTCATCCCTGTCACTCAATGGCTCTACCAAGTGTAATCAAGTATCTATTGAAATATTTGACCATGTTACTAATGCAGATACTGTAGTTTGCTGCAAAGATAGTTGTAGCTGTAGCTTCCATTTCAGCTTATGAAGGCCTGTAACACATGATTAATTATTGTTTGTCCATGCATTAGCATGATATATTTATCACTGGTATGCACTAGTTTTCCATTGTAATTCAGTGTCAAGTCATTTGTCCCTGAGCAATAAACAAAAAATTACAGTATTTTAGAAATATATTACATGAAGGCATAAAGGCACCATCGTTTACATAGGATTAAGACTTGGAAATGAAATGGCAGGAAAGGGGGATGGTTAAAGGGGTACCAATGGTTCTCAGTTAGGCAAATTTATTTATTGTGCTTCTGTATGAGTACTGAATCAATTTATAATTGTTTCTCTGAATCCTGGTGTTTGGGAAACTGTCAGGCTAAAGATTTCATGAAAGGCTTATCCTATCCAAGCCTGTGGGTGCTTATCAGAGCTTTTCTAGAATAATGCAAAGGCTTTTCCCCTCTTACAATATAATTGTCTAAGCACTTTTACTGCCACCAGAGACAATGTTTTCTAAAGAATGCCCAATAGTGAAAATAAATTAACAGCTTCGGAAGGTGCAGTAGGAATGAGGGCACAATAAACATACATTGTGTGCCTGGTAATTAGATGGCATTTTTCTCTCAGAATTGTGCAGGGCTGCTTAATATATAGTCTTCCAGCGTGGATAAGAACACATTTTGTTCATTTTCTACTATTTATTAGAATGCTTGCTCTTTGTGCCATCAATGATTCCACATGTAAAATGCATTCTCACAAAGAAATCACTGTTCATGCACTGAAATATAGAACTATAAAATAAAACAGCAATAGTTTTTACTCTAGATACATTTATGATGTATGGAAGAGTCCTGAGTGGGGACAATGTAGTATAAGTGCTATCTAAGAACATGCTGCTACTGTTTTGCGGAATTTTTTTCATTTTAGGGCAAGGTTCATTTTAGAGCTATAAAATCTTAACCCAAGCAGGGATACTATATCTATGATCACATTCCACTATTACACTATCTTTATTGAGAGATACAGTCTAGAGCTAGGACAAATCAAATACTCGTCTGTAAGGAATGGTTCAGTATAAAAATAAAAACTAGGTAAATAGATAGGCTGTGCAAAGTAAAACATATTTCCATTATAGTTAGTTTGCCAAAAAAAAGTCTGGAGTGAGTGGATGTTTTTATCTTTTATCTATTATATTTATGCCTGACTACTATATTAGAAATATTTTTTACTTTGCACAGCCTTTCTATTTACCCAGTTTTTATTTTTACACTGAACTGTTCCTTCAAGGCTACAAAACCTGGATATAAAAAAATAAAATAATTTTGCTAAAAGTAGTTATTAGTGCATTATGGGGTTATGTAATAAAAGTCACTAAGTTTGCCTAGGAGCAGTAACCCATAGCAACCAATGCACAGGAAGCATTTACTGGTCACCTGTTTAAAAGCAAATGTCTTATTGGTTACTGTACCTGGGAAAATGTAGTGCCTTGTATTGCATGCATGGAGGTATTTTTCCAATTAATGATTTGTTGTTACATGAAATGACATATCAGGTGTGACCCCAAGATATTCAGTCAATTGCACACAGGGTTTTTGTTTTCTAAACCAAAACTACTGTATTTGTTGGCATCTTTGTTTATGATAGTCACTAGTTCCTGGCAAGTTTCCTTGCTTCAGTGATGCATCTAATATATTTCTTTGTATAAAAAAAAAAAAAAAAAAAAAAAAAAAAAAAAAAAAAGAGACAGAGAGGTGTATTTTTATATTAAAATAAGCATAGACACACAGATTTCCAGTAGTGCAATGCAATGCTCTAGATAATGGTACATAATTTATATAGACATACAGTAATCAAGTCTGGATCATAACTTTGGTGAAAGAGTTAACCTTGCATTAAAGGGATTGTTCACCTTCCAAACACTTTTTTTCTGTTCAGTGGTTTTCAGATTGTTCTCCATAAATAAAGACTTTTTTCAATTACTTTACATTATTTATTTTTTACTGTTTTTCCAAAATCTAAGTTTAAAGTTGAATGTTGGTGTCTCTGGTGTTTGAGTCTGGCAGCTCTGTAATTCAGGTGCAGACTCTAAAATGTTACAATTTTGCAACATTTAATTGATACTTTTCACAGCAACATCTCTGGAGTATTAGCAACTATTGTATCAATTCTAACAGCTGCCTGTAATGAAACCCAGAGATTCTACTCAGCAGGGACAAAGACAAGAAATGTATCCATTAAATGTATCAGTTTAGAACAGTTGGGGGGTCGGCGACCCCCCCTCCCAGAGCTGCTATAGAAGGTGAAAAATGACACTTTACACTTCAATATTAGGAAAACGGATACAAATAGAAAATAGACAGTAATTGGAAAAAGTCATTATTTCTGGAGATCTATCTGAAAACAACTAGTTGTTTGAAGGTGGACAACCCCTTTAATTATTTTTCTCTACAGCAGAGTGCTACTTTTATGCTGTGCTTTCAGAACAGACACTAAAATCTCTCTCCATCATTCCTTCATGTTTTTTTGGGAACTGAAGATTTATGTTTCTTAATATGCTGCTAGAAAAATGTTGCTGTACAGTTCCTTTATTAAATGAGGCAAGTAAGTAAACATTTAGTAAGGAGAACTATTCCCTTGCACATTGGATATGGGTTGGTAAATGTGTTTACCATTTAATACTTGACATTTTAGCATTGTTTCAATTGGAGCAATGTATCTATGCAAAGGTCACCTATGCTGACAGCATTGAGTACCTTTTTCACTGCCCAACTTGAACTGTTTTGCTATGCTTCTAATGTGAGGTCTTATATACAGTTTTATCTGCAATTATGGGCAAGACACCAAGTAAACTGAAAGAAGCATACAACTTGGGGGGTGTCTAAGAGTCAACTTATGCCCCACCCACACAAATCAATTATCCATAATAATGCAGATGAACTTGAACTTGCACCACACAATTTAGAAACTGGAAAATTTTTTGGGTCTGTATTCCAGCCTTGCTTGCACATAGCACAGCATTGTAAGGCAGAGCCAATCTCCACAGCCTGTGTAATCTGGATGTCAAATCATGAAATCAGCAGTGTGGTGTTCGAGCACCACATTTAAATTGCAGAGATATTGAATTTGCTGGGCTTTCCTATAAAGTTCCTGGGTGCTCTCTTATTACTTCTTCTAATATCAAAGGTTCCGGACTCTGTGCTTGTCCTCGATTGCTGCCTGCCTTGGCCATTGCCGATTTTTTTGATTATGACTTAGTCTTGTCCTGTGGATACAGACACATTTATTAAGGGTCGAATTTTTTAACTCACATGAATTTGATTTGACTCGCAATTTGATGGGGGGGGGATTTATTAAAAATCAAATTTTTAAAACTCATGAATTTTACCGATCCAAATTTGATTTAAATTATACAAAACTTGATTACATTTTTTTCTCAGAAAAAAAACTTGAATGTCTGGAAGGCTACACACATCACCAAATTGATCCCTCGACAACGCCCATACAGTAATGCTGCAGGTTTTAGGTGGTGAATAGTCAAATTGGAATTCTTAAAGGGCCAGAGTATGATAAATCTCTAAAATAAGAATTCTAATTTTGTTAAAAAAAACTCGAATCAAGTTGGGATAATTCCCATAAAATTTGACTGTTTTGAGCATAAAAAAAATTGAAAATTCAAATTGGGGTTTGACTGTAATTTAGAAGGGTAGGTAGGGAGCGGTGTTTTTTTTTTTTTTTATCTTGAAGACAGAAGCTGTGACATACATGATATTAGCCATGGAGGCTGCACAGTTTTAGTGAAGTGTGTTATAGAATGTCCTATTATTATTTGTCAAAAATAGTGGTCACTTACTATTGTTCTGAAATGTTACAAATTTATTGTTATTCAGTAACTTGTGTATTGCTATTCATAGTCTCTTATTCAAACCACAGCCTGGTTTCTAGGCCTAATAAGACCCTAGCAACCAGGCATTTGTTGAACAAAAAAACTATGTAACTGGAAAAACACAAATAATGAATAATGACCAGCTGATTTTATAATTAATTATTTTGTAAGATATATTCAATTATGACATACTGTACCTTATTACTGGCCTTTGGCACCTTGCCTTTAATAAATAAACTGGGGCTGATTTATTAACTGTTGCTAAATTGCTCCAGGGAACGCTGAGTGTCACTCATATATTATAAGGGATAATGTAAACCCTCCCGTAAATGATACAGATATCTATCTATTTATGAAAAAGTTTTGGAACCCCTTTTAATTCTTTGGAGTTTTGTTTATCATTGGCTGAGCTTTCAAAGTAGCAACTTCCTTTTAATATATAACATGCCTTATGGAATATATGCAATATGCATCATAACAAAATTAGACAGGTGCATAAATTTGGGCACCCCAACAGAGATATTACATCAATACCTCCTTTTGCAAATGTAGCATCCAATAGACGCCTCCTATAGCCTTTGATGAGTGTCTGGATTCTGTATGTTTGACCATTTGTCCATACAAAATATGTCCAGTTCAGTTAAATTTGATAGCTGCCAAGCATGGACAGTCTGCTTCAAGCCATCCTATAGACTTTCGATTATATTCTAGTCGGGGGACTGTCACAGTCATTCCAGAATATTGTACCTCTGCATAAATGCCTTTGTAGATTTTGAAGTGTGTTTAGAGTCATTGTCTTGTTTGAATATCCAATATGCAATCCCTTTGTAACTTCAACGTTGTGATTGATGCATGAACATTATCCTGAAGAATTTTTTGATATTGGGTTGAATTCATCAGACCCTTGACTTAAACAAGGTCCCCAGTCCCTGAACTAGCCACACAGCCCCACAGCATGATGGAACCTCCACCAAATTTGACAGTAGGTAGCAGGTGTTTTTCTAGGAAAAACTTTGTGCTAGTGCCCACAAAAGACCAAACAAGGACTCATGTTATAAGGTCATGCAGACCCCCAATGGTTCTTGTTAATCCAGGGTCCAAATCTCAAGTAGCAGTTGGTCACTGAACTATGCAGGTTCCAGGGGGTGTGCAAGTGTAGCACAACCCCCTATCAATCCCAGGACAATGGAGTTTGAGACTTTTAATTGGACATTGCTAAATCGGTTGCTAACTCTGTCGGAGGAGTTCAACACAATGCCAGCTTACAGCAACACAGTGCATGCCATGACAGGATATACCCCATTTTTCTTGCTGTTTGGTAGATAGACCAAAATACACATGCTTTAAAGGTTTTATTACAGAGAAAATGGAAATCATGTTTAAAATTTAGAATTTGTGTTAAGAGAGGGTACAGAGAAGGGCAACTAAGCTGGTAAAAGTTATGGACAATCTTAGCTATGAGGAAAGACTGGCCAAATTGGGGATGTTCACGCTGGAGAAGAGGCACTTAAGGGGTGATATGATAACTATGTATAAATACAGTATATAAGGGGATCATATAATTCTCTCTCTAATGCTTTATTTACCAGTTTTCCAGCTTACACAAGGTAACCCATTACGATTAGAAGAAAAGAGGTTCCGCCTAAATATTCGGAAGGGTTTTTTTACAGTGAGAGCTGTGAAGATGTGGAATTCTCTCCCTGAATCAGTTGTACAGGCTGATACATTAGATAGCTTTAAGAAGGGGTTGGATGGATTTTTAACAAGTGAGAGAATACAGGTTTATGGAAGATAGCTCATAGTACAAGTTGATCCAGGGACTAGTCCGACTGCCATTTTGGAGTCAGGAAGAAACCCCCCACCCCCCGAGGCAAATTGGAGAGGCTTCAGATGGGTTATTTGCCTTCTTCTGGATCAACTAGCAGTTAGGCAGCTTAAAACAATATAAAAGGTTGATCTTGATGGACGTGTGTCTTTTTTTCTAGCCTAACTAACTGTTACTATGTTACTATGAATTATCTGATTAAAATTGAACATGTAATTCAGGACTTTCTGGAAAAATTACCCCATAACTGTACAGTGATGCAGAATATGTTGGTGCTTTTTAAATAAGTGTTAATCATAATAATAGTTTTACTCTCCCTGTTTTCCTGGAAATACAGTAACAAAAATAACTTTTCATGGTTAAAACAAAAGGTAAATAGTAAGTTCAGTACACTCATTCATTCAACATGTTGAACAAGGGGGTATTCTGACCCTTTTTGTAAATGTACAGACCACTTCCTATAGATCATTATTGACTCTGCTGACTTCTTTAGGGAAAGATTGAAAAACAAACCACCAAGGGGGTTCAGTGAGTACTTTGTGGTATCTGGATATTAGTAATCTGAGCTACTGGCTCAACAACATGTGAAGGACCAGATATGCAAGTGTATAAACTGGAGTTGATTTAACAATTTATAGGACTGTCCATAAAATGTCCCTCCACTTCCACCCCATGCAAAGTTTAATGTTAATTTACTAAAACATGTGCAAAGTATTAGGTGCACAAACACACACATTTGTATGTCTATTGCTCATACTGCAGCATTCTTTCCAAGAAGGTCATTTCACAAGCCTGAAAAAAAATGTACAACAACTTCTTCAATACAGGTATGCATTAGCATTTGTTTTGGTAAATTAAAAGTGCCCTGATTGCCCTTATGGAATTTTTTGTACAGCCTTCCTCACTTAGCAGTTAGATAGGTAGATTCAATTTAAACATTAAACTTGATGCACAGTCACTATTAATTGGACCTGTGGTGGCCAGTTGGGTCTCTGTGTACCTGAAATGCTATTTGAAATTGCACACAGGACCTGGGTGCATCACCTTTATGAATAGGGTTTACTCACTTGCATTTATGTGATTTTGTGCTTTAGGGCTGAACTTCACAGCACAATTTCTTTTGACGAGCTTAGAGGAAGGGCAGGCACCGTGTCGGATAAACCGAATATAATGTAAGTAATAGAACTATCGCACCTGCAAACTGCATGCATCCGACATGACACGACTGTTGGATGCAAACGGCGCACATTACATCTTCATCTGACAGTCGTGTAGATGCGATAGTTCTATTACTTACATTATTTGCTTGCTCTTAGCACGTTGGATCGCAAGAAGTCACGCCGTGGATTTCAGCCCTTAAACTCATGATCACATTCACAAATGAGCCATTTTATCTGTAATCTTGAAGAATAAAGTTAAAAGATATTTTGGAATAATATATAGGAATAAACCTAATGTTTGAGACATTGCTATTGTCTTAATAATCCCTATTTATTTGCTACATTTGTCAGATATTTTTTCCTCTGTCACAAAGAAAGAAAACCCAGCATCAACACTATGAATTATGAATGAAATCTCACTGTTTAGCAGCGTGTGTGAAATGCCAAATGGTGTGTATAAGAATAGTGAAGCTCTGTTCTCTCTTTGATCACATGTAGGGCACATGTTATGTGTGTTCTGAAACAGAACTGAAATTGATCTAGCATCCAGTAACTTGCCTGAATAGTGTCCTGAGTATCTTCAGAATCTGCAGTAGGTAACTGGTAGCAAGGAAATCAATCAAAGCCATTTTCTGTTCTCTACAATCCAGATTTAGGGATACAATTAGGTAAACCATTACATAATGTTTTTTATAAACCTATGTTTTGGGGCTCATTCATCAACATTGGACAAATATGTTGTTAAATTAAGCCATGGCATCCAATCATATACTTTCATTGGGCTACCTCTTCAGCTATCTGAAAAAAACAAATTGTGAATTAATTGCTAATCTGTCACAGTTTTATCCTGGAACCAAGACAGTGAAATAAATTAGACTATTATGCTTTCAAAAGTTAATGCTTTTGAAAAGATATGTTTGATAGCTTGTTACTTGCAGTGTGTTTATTTTAATCAAAAACAACTGTCCATTAATTGCTTGCAGTGTGATTATTTCAGAACTTAAGTGTTAACAAAATAAAAATATGTATTGTGGAAAATGGTTAATAAATAAGTTAGGTTACTCATGTGGCCTGAGAAGCAGCCCTTGCATATAGCAATATTTATCTTTATAATATTTTAACTGCATATTTCCTTTCTGGATTATCTAGATATGCTTCATACAATCTGTATTTAATATAGAATATGGAAGTCAATTTCAAGTTAAAAGCATTAAGAGGCTGTTCACCTTCAAAACACTTTTTTTCAGTTCAGTTGCTTTCAGATTGTTCCCCAGAAATAAAGACTTTTTAAAATGACTTTCCATTATTTATTTTTTACTGTTTTTCCAAAATCTAAGTTTAAAGTTGAATGTTCCTGTCCTGCAGATTCTGAGCTGTTTTGTGCAACATTTAGTGGATACATTTCACAGCAGCATCTCTGGACTATTAGCAAATATTGTATCAATTCTAGCAGCTGCTTGTAATGAAACCCAGAGATTCTGCTCAGCAGGGACAAAGATAAGAAATGTATCAACTAAATGTGTCATTTTAGAAGAGTTTACATCAGGGGTGCCCAGGACGTTTATTGCAGTCTACCAGTAGATCCCAGCAATTTTCCTGGTAGACCGCGATCTGGGGTGGGCGTCAGGAGTAAGTGAGTAAGGCACTGCGGTCAGGCTTGGCTGAAGAGAGATCCGAGACGGGGAGACAAGCAGCACGAATAGGGGAGAGGAGACACACAGGACAAACTGAGGGAAGACGGCTAGGGAGGAGACGAGCAGCAGGAGCAAGGGAGAAGAGACACACAGCACAAACTGAGGGAGGATGGGCAAGGGAGGAGACGAGCAGCACGAACAGGGGAGAGGAGACACGCAGCACAAACTGAGGGGGGACAGGCCAGGGAGGAGACTAGCAGGATGAATGGGGGGGTGGGGGGTGAAGGGGAGGAGACGAGCAGCACCCATGAACATAGGGGAGACATGCAAGAGAGATTTAGAAAACACGAGCAGCCAGGAGGGAGAAGAGACCAGCAGGAAGGAGGGAGAAAACACCAGCAGGAGGGAGGGACAAAAGAAGAAGAGCAGGGAAGTATGGAGAAGAGACTATTAGAATGGAGGGCAGGTAGAGGAGAAGAGCCGAACAAATGCAAGGAGGGGCAGCAGAACAGCTGCATGAAGAGAAGGAGAGGAGACGCAGAACAAAGGGAGAGAGGGAAAGGAGAAGAGCAGAATGAATGGAGGGAGAGAGAGAGAAGAGAAGAGCAGCAGGGAGAGAGGGAGAGAGAGGAGCAGCAAGAAAGGAGGGGGGAGGAGAAGAGCAGCACAAAGGGAGAACAGGGAGAGGAGAAGATCAGCATGAACGGAGGGAAAGCGGGACCGAGGGCTACTTTTGAGATCCCCCCTATCAAAGTAGATCTCCTGATGAGTGCTAGGTGTCTAGTCTGGATCCTAGGGTAACAAAGTCTGGGCACCCCTGGTTTACATGGATCGGTGACCCCCCTCCCAGAGCTGGGAGGTGAAAAAAGAGAATTTACACTTCAATATTAGAAATATTAGTCACACAGAAAATAGAAAGTAATTGGAAAAAGTCTTTATTTCTGGTTATCAATCTGAAAACAATTAGTTGTTTGAAGGTTAACACAACCCCTTTAAGGGGCAAAGTCCCAAAATCAGATCTAGAAACTAATTTATGGCCAATGCTGTCTTGATGATGGAATCACTAATGGGCATGTTGTGGAAGAGACAGTTTGCTGATAAGCTATATTCAAAACAAGGGGTCTGTAAGTATCCAGACATTATCAAATATGGATATGCACGTGGAGGCAACATTTTCTACATAAGCATAATATCGTTGTGTCACCTAATTCCTTGGGCCCATACGTATATACAAATAGATGTATGAATTGCCATTTGTCTTATAACAGCTCACTTTCTTGAGATACAATGTTTTATCTGGAATATATATCCAAATTAGCTGCACTCCCATTGTAATTAAATAGATTGCTTTAGAAAAAAAAATCAGTTAGTCAACTAAAAAAAAAAAAAAGCACAGCACTCTTTTAATCAGTAAAAATAGGTTTTATTTTGATTGCTGCCACCACCACCAGGATAGTACTATTAGTATTAATATCTATATTAGCACTAATTGTACTGTAATATAGATATTTTTATTGGGCCTAGACCATATACCTGTATATATTTCAAATAGTATGTGTGTCTTAAAAAATGCAGTTTTATCACAATGCTGAAAGTGATGCTGACTTTCCTATGTACAGAAAATATGAAAACATTTTATAATAACCTTATAGAGGATGTCATTTTGGTAGTTCCACATAGAATAACCATTATAAAATCATTTCAAATCCACTTGAGCAAATAATTTAGCTGTGTTTAAAAGTATAAAGCTCCCAGAGTGCAAAATGCAGACATTTAAAATTCATAAACCTTGCACATCTCTGCACGCTCACTTTTGAGCTTCATAGACTTGCATCTCATTTATACTGTATTAATTAAGGCTGGAAGAACTTCCTTGGAATTTTAAGTGATTTTTTCCCGTTTACTGGCTTTCATATTCTTTTCTTTAGACAAAAAAAAAAAATCTATCCAAACCTATCTGGAGAGCTGGAGAGAGTGCAAAGACGTGCAACTAAACTGGTTAGTGGGATGGAAGACTTAAATTATGAGGGGAGACTGTGGATGTTGCGGTTGTTTTCTCTAGAAAAAAGGCGCTTGCGAGGGGACATGATTTACACTTTACAAATACATTAGAGAACATTATAGACAAATATCAGGGGACCTTTTTACCCATAAAGAGGATCACCACACCAGAGGCCACCCCTTTAGACTAGAAGCAAAGGACTTTCATTTGAAGCAGCGTAGGTGGTTCTTCACAGTCAGGACAGTGAGGTTGCGGAATGCACTGCTGGGTGATGTTGTGATGGCTCATTCTGTTAATGCTTTTGAAAGGGGCTTGGATGATTTTTTGGACAGACATAACATCAAAGGCTATTGTGATAATAAACTCTACAGTTAGTATAGCTATGGGCATAAATGGTTTGTGTGAAAGAGTGGAGGGGTGTGTGTGTGTGTATGCTGGGTTTTAATTTTAAGGGGTGAACTTTGTAATTTTTCAACACAATTTAACTATGTAATTTTCTAGTTTTGTTTGCATTGCTAAAAAAGACATGAAAAAAGCACCAAAGCAGGACAACCACTGCTTTTTTTCCTGCTTGGGTGCTATTCTCATGATGTGAGATATAATACAATATTGTGCTGGCTCCTTCTCAAAGCTCAGAATCAGACAAAATACACTGAGATGGCTGCCTCCACACCAATATTACAGCTAAAAATACATTTGTTGGTCTAAGATTAACATTTTAAATGGTAGAGTGAATTAGTTGCAATATGTAAACAGTATAATTTAGAAATAAACCCTTTCACTGCCAGCCGATATGGTTGATTTGGTACTTTATTGCCAGTCCATTTTGGAACATTTTGTACTCTTTCCCATTTAAGGGCCTTTCCTGGGGTTGGGGGGGTCTTCTAGTTTACCCAGGAAAACAATAATTTTTTCAGGACAACCTGAGCTTTTATAATATGCTAGAATGTTGGTGGAATTCCACTTCTGTAAAAAAAATCGAGGCTTCAAAGTGCCTAATAAAAAAAAAAAACTTGTTTCACGTTTTACAATCACATATATCCAGGGCCGGATTTACATAGCGGGCGCCCCTAGGCCCACTGCCGTTCGTCAACCTCATACTCTGCTCTTTATTTCCAAATTTTCATCATCAGGAATGGAGCAATGGGGATTGGCACATGGGAAATTAAAAAAACCACCCCCCTAAAATCCTGTCACCCTAGGCCCGGGCCTAGGTGGCCTTTCCACAAATCCGGGCCTGCATATATCAGAAACATTATTTATTTTATGTATTGGTACACAGCCGGTTTGGAAAGGTATGTGTTTCCTGAATGCGGCAATACCAAATATATAGTTTTATGGAGATTTCTCTCTTGTATAGATCAAAAATCTACAAGCAGTACACTGGCAAATTTCCACAAAACGGCATACTTTTGATTTCAAGGCCAAACATTTGACAGTAGGTTTACCCTAGAGAATCAAAAACTACATCTATGTACTCCAAACTACCAAGTTGCAATTCTTTCCTAAAGTTATCATTTTTTATAGAATTTTTTTTTTTTTAAATGACTTCAATGCTTCCAATCTACGGCATGGTATCTCACACACATCATTAGGAACCAATGTAAAACACCATATATATGCCAGGAGTCCAATGAAAAGCTTGATGCTTAATATGTATAGGTTTACCTAAGCATGTGGCATATAGGGGCCATAAAATGTCGACACCCCATTTGAGCTATCAGTTTTATAATTCCAGTTACTGCAAAATCAACACATTGACATCATTTTGGGGGGGAGCAAAGGTAGAAAAAAAGTACGTTCACCTCAGAAAACCATATATTTTTGGAAAGTACACATTCCTCCGAATCTAAATTGGGTATGCATATCTTTCCTAAATTTGGCAATTTTGTGGACATTTTCAAAAATCAAATTTTTCTCACCCATTTTCTTACATAAAATTGTAAAGCACCCTAAATAGTTAGGGGCAAATTCACTAACTTCTGAAAATTTGCTAGTGTTCGCCGCACTTCGACAGACGAATTTTAGCCAGCGCTACGCAAATTCACTAAAGTACGAATTTACGCTCAGGTCAGCGAACGGTAGCGTAGTTGCACTTGTGTTACTTCGCTAGGCAGAGCGCAGTTATGCTAGCGAAGCCTAATTTGCATATGGTGGGAACTTTAAACTTAGAATAGAAGTATATGTTACAGCCACTACACAAGTCCAGAAAACCTTTAATAAATTGAATAAAGTTGTCCTATTGCCCTACATGTGCCCCCTGTATAGTTGTGTTGCCATATGTTAGGAAATGTATGGGGGAAGGAGGGTAACCCCCCAAAAAAATATAAATCTTTTTCAGACTATCACCCTCCAATGCTAAAATACGCCATCGTTTTTTTGGGACTTAGGAGGTTGAAAAAAAATGTAACATTTTTCTAAGTCCCAAAAAAAACGCTGGCATGTTTTAGCATTGGAGGGTAAGTGCTAACGTTCAGGAAAATGTTCATCTTAATGAATTTGCAAATTTACGATCCTTCGTCAGTGCGCAACTTGGCCTGGCGTAAGGGTGCGAAGTTGCGCAAGTCTATCTACTTCTCTAGCATTAATTTGCTAGAGCTGGTGTTAATGAATTTCCGAAGTTACGAATTGACGTCACGCTGGCGAATTAGCGCTAGCGTTAGATGCTTCGCGCGTTAGTGAATTTGCCCCTTAGGATCTACTCAACAGTTTGATGCCCAATGTGCATAAATATACTAAACCAGTTGGCATATGCAGACCCCCCCCCCCAAAAAGTAAAAAAAAAAGTGTGTGTTTGTGTATCCATGTGTGTTCAACTCTAAAAAATGTATAAATGTGTATATATATGTGTATTTGATTGTGTAAATATGTAGTTATGTCGGAAAAACCCCCAGAAAAAAAAAAAAAAACTACCTACTGTTCTTTGTGTGTGTAAATGCATTGTAATTACATGAATGTATTTGTGTATATGGTTAAAATAAGGGGCACTTACCATCTCTAGAAGAAGAAGGAGCTCAGGATCGCAGAGACACACAGCAGGAAGTGAGTGGGTGGAGCTGATCTCACATGGCCGGTTCCAGATCCAGGAAGAAGACAGATGCAACTGTAGCAGGTAAGAAGTCAAGTCCTGTGTGACAGGTAAGAAGTCGGGTTCTGCGTGGCAGTCCCCTAGGCTCATTGTCTAGGGGGTTGGGGGCAGCTAGGACTCGCTGCATGGCAGCAAAAGCCGCTAGTGCAGTGAGGAGAGGCTTAACTGCTGAGCACGTATACAATACATGCTTGGCAGTCAGAGCATTTTCCTACCAGCACGTATTATATACGTGCTTGGCAGTTAAAGCATTAAAAGTAAACCATAAAAATCTTGACAGAACAGCAATTTTGTGGTGGGGAAGTTACACTGAGGAGACATACTATAAACTATGTATATCCCAAAAGCTATTTAACAAAATAATAGGAGAGCATGCTTTTAGTGGCAGATATCCTTTAAGTGTATGAAATAGTTTTAGCCTGAGAAATCCCTTATAATCTAGAATGACCAAAAAATTTCAGGATCACTAACCATTCATGCAGGAAGTGTTAGCTTCAGTTTAGCTGGGACCATAGAAACGGCATAATTTAAGCACCACCTTTAGGAGTACAATGCAGCTTGCCTGGCTTTTATTATGAACAAATCAGGTTCAGTACTCTTGCATCAACAAAGGATTGGCAACCCTGTTTCAACATATCACTTGGTATTTCAAAACGTACGTTTTCCAGCACTTCCTGCCTTAGTGCTGAAAGTTAGTGATGGGCGAATCTCCCGCGATTCGCTTCGCCGAAAAATTCGCGAATTTCTAGAGAAATTAGCAAATCGGCGAAAAATTTGCGAAACGAGTCGCGGGACGCTTTTGACGCGCGTTGCGTCGTTTTCGGCGCGCATCACGTCGTTTTTGTCGCGTTGCGTCAAAAACAACGCGTGACTCGTTTTTCCGGTGAAATTTCGCTTGGTGAAATTTCGCTGGTGATTCGCGAATTTATTCGCCAGCGGCGAATCGCGGGAATTCGCCGCGAATTCGACCCTGGCGAATAAATTCGCCCATCACTACTGAAAGTCTTATAGAGGCTTCTGGGACTTTATTCTTCTTAGTTCTTTAGGATGTTTTCCTATTCTCTTTTCCAGTAACATGGTGCTTGATGCTCAAAAATACTACAGCTCAGAATGGAAAATCACAGCCTCATTCGAGTCTTTTTTTAAACATCTAATTTTTTGGAGGAAATCATTAGAAATTTGACCCTTTATATTGTAAATCTGACCATAGGTGTTAATGTGAAAGCAGTTGTCCAGTAAACTTAAATTATCTGAACAAATTTTCCTGTGACTAGTAAGTCCTATGTCTGCTGTGGGTTCCATAAATATAATTACTGTATGCGAGAAAACCAGCGACTGCCCAGGTTGCCTAGGGCGCCTGGCCAGCCTTGCCCAGCTCTGACCAGAGGGAAGCCATAATGAAGCTGACATCTATTCCATTGGTAGGGCAAGGTCACACGAGGCGTTTTTACGTTACATTTTTAAAAACGCTTCGTCAGGCGTAAATATGCCACTGAAACAACACGATGCGTTTTTCCGGCGTTTTTCCGCATGTAGGCTTCTTTTCCCAATATGAGATTCTCATTGTTTGGACTCCATATGTAAGATACGCTGCATATTTACATGCAAACATGCAGATCCCATAGAGTCTGTTGATTCTGTAGTTTGACGTATTGGTGTTTCAGCTAAAAAACGCCAATACTGGCATCCTGTGGTGGATTTCCTCTTGCAAACGACCTATGAGAATTTACATAGTGCGTTTTCCTTTATTTTCAGTGGTAGTGCAAGTGATGCATATTTATGCCGATTTATTAATGCAACGTAAAAATGCCATGTGCGGCCTTGCCCCTATGGTTGTGACAACAATGTAGACTTGTATAATTTGTAACTGTAAATACTGTACAAATTGTTTTAGTCTAAGGTGCAGATTTATTAAATTCACAAGTGATTCGAAATTCGATCGAATTTTCAAAAAGATTCGAATATGCAAATTAGACAAATTTGACCATCGAATATTCGAATCCGAAAAATTCGAGCATTCGAATATTCGAATATTCGATGGTCGTATACTTCCTTTAAATTTTAATTCAACCACCTACTTCGCCAGATTAAACCTACCGAAATGGGGAACATTCCCTAAGATCGAAAAATATAAAAAAATTCGATCGATCGCTTAAAAATCGGCTGTGTAACTTGAGCCTTTTCTCCTTTGACTAGCTGCCCCCATGGTTACACAACAGCTTATTTATATTAACAATAGTAGTGCTTCTGAAGCAAACACTGCAATTTTACCAGTGCAGAGCAACACTGCATTATATTTATTACTTTAAAATAATTTCATTTTTTGATGTTACTGGTCCTTTAATATATAGTATAATCTTACAGTGGCGAGCCAGGTAGGAGAGCAATACATTGCATTTAATTCATATTTATAAGTGTGTAATATTGTTAAATAAATTGATTGTTTGTGTAATTGTAGTTGTTGTTTTAGTTATTACAAAAAACATGGATGTTTTAGCTAAAAAGATGGCCAAGGTGAAATGCTCAGGACAGTTTGTATGCAAGCATCTCCAAATCCATGGGCTAAGGCTCAAGACAACTAATGACAAATCTGTCCAAAATGTAAGGATAAAGTTGCACTGTTTTTGCTGCCTGTTGGATAGCAGAACAGTATAAAACTCTGATGGTGCAAATGGGAATCTTGAAGAAAAGGTTTATTATTTAATTGTACAGAAATTGTAAATTGTATTTATGTGTACAGAAAATATATATAAGAACTAGTGATGGGCGAATTTGTCCCATTCGTTGGATATTTTGCAAATTTCCAGTGAAATCCACAAAACTGCAAAAAATTAGCAGAACAGGACTTTTGACACAGTTTAACGCACCTCTTGTTCGGTCACAATTCGCTGGTGAAATTGTTAGGCGTTTCGCGAATTTACTCACCGGCCACAAAACGTGGAAATTCACTGTAAATTTGCCACTGGTGAATAAATTCACCCATCACTAATAAGGAATGGGCAATCAGAATATTCAGTTCACTTGTCTTGCAATAAGAGAAATTACGAAAAATAAGTAAAATGGGAAATATTAGTGAAACATGAATTTTGACGCCCACATAAATTTTGATGCCTGCGACAATTTTTATATGTGTGCCTCTTTTGTCCAAATGCATTAAAGTCAACGGGTGTTTTTATGCGTGCGACTGTTTCACACAGCCACATTTTTTGATGCAGCAGATTTTTTGCTGTCGAATTTGTCACAGTCTCGCAAATTTATTCACTAGCTGCGAAATGCTGAAATTAACAGTGAATTTGCACCTGCCAAATTTATTCACCCATCACTAATAAGCTTTTCAAGGGCTATTACTTACGGAAGAGACGGAGCTTTGAACTAATTGCCCTGTTTATAAGGGGAGGACAGGGCCAGATTTACATAGTGGGTGCCCCTAGGCCTGCTGACATTGTCTCCCCTGTCCCCTGCCTTTTATTTGCTAAAATTTTCATCATCAGGGTGGAGCAATGGGAATTGTCACACGGGCAATTTAAATGTCTGAACCAATGTGGGTGTGGTTGTGCAGCATACCACCCCCTAAAATCCTGCTACCCTAGGCCCAGGCCTAGGTGGCCTCGCTACAAATAGTGGGGGAAGTAAAATCCTTTGAATTCGACTATCAAATTCAAAGGATTTTACTGCAATTTGATCGTTCGAATATTCAAACGATTTTAAAATCGATCGAATTTTTTATCTTCGATCTCAGGGAATAAAAATTTAAAGGGGAAGTATTCTGCCATCGAATTTGAGTAAAATTTTCTTTGAATATTCGAATCATTCAAATATTCGATGGTCGAATTTGCCTATTCGAAGATTCAAATTTGATACAAATTCGATCGAACTTTGATTCTTCATGGGAATTTCATGCGAATTTAGTCAATCTGCCCCTCAGTGTTTGTAAGCAATCTGTATGCACTATAAGATATGAAGACACTTTAAACAATTGCTAACAATAAAAATAATTTAGGATTTAAAGCTTCATTATTGGGATTAAGGAAAGCCTTTTTTAAAATGATTTCCTTTTTAATAATAAAACAGTACCTTGTAGTTCATCCGAACGGTTCATAATTAATCCTTATTGGAGGCAAAATAATCCTATTGGTTTTATTTCGTGGTTCAATTATTTTATTTTTCAAATTACAGAAAGAACCCTTATGCAGACAACCCAGGTACCAAGAATTCTGTATAACATATCCCATATTGTATTATTATTCTTAGCCAGAGAGAATTAAAGCAACGCATGCCCTGCTCTACCACATAATTGTTTTAGGAAAATATCAGAAATTTATTTTAATAAAACTTTAGAAATTGGAACAGAAATTAACAGCTGCAAAGTTTTTCTCAAAACAAAATGTATGTCTATGATGCAACTGTGCATTCCCTCTTTAATATCCTCTGTGTGAAGGTGTGCTTATAGTATCTGTGAGTTTGCTTGTGTTCCATGAGTAGTCTAGTTCTAAGTCTGACATGGCACAGCTCTGTTCTCTGCTTGAGAACCATGTATGTCATCTGAAAACCTGTATGTATCCGACTTTTGCTGACAATGTTTATTAAATAATAATAACATATTCTGGCAGGTTCCCAAAAGACCACATGAGGATATACTTGTGGTTGCTACTAATAGTTTGCCCCTTCTAGCTTTCAGCTGTGATGAGTGTCAAGTTGGTGGTTATTGACAGGTGTAAAACAATCCCTTTGCACAGAGGGACATGGTGATATTTAACTTCATGTGTGGGTTTCTGCAATCCATTCTATGTATTTCTAACTAAATGAAGTAACCAAAAAACATTGTAAAGGTCAGTGAGCTAAACCACAGTAACTGCTATTTAAGCAGGTGATGCTATTTCAAAAATGCTCCCATACAAAATATTGCAAATGCACTAAAAAGATCCTGATAAGTATAATTTTTATACCATGATATTCTGAAAATATAATAATGGCTTTGAGGTGTTCTACAGTGAGAAAATGGTGAGAGATTCCAATAAGAGTGTAAGCACTGCCAAAATATATTGAAGTCCAATAGCAAATATAAACATTAGTAGGGAAGAGAATGCCCCAGTCTGTGAATGCATATATACGAGAAAAAAACAAAAATCAAACGTGAGTTTCTTCAGAAAAATCAACTGTTGACAAAACATAAGATCAAACACTGTTTCATGCCTATTTGGGGCACTTACTCATTGGCTAATGGGCACACTCTTTATATAGGGTTATGGCCAATCAGAACCATACATATATCAGCCAATCACAATTGTGAAACCAAAAGTTTAGATACAAACTTTCCCCAAGGTGCGATACAAAAACAAAACACAAAAAGAAAAGAATTATACAAGAAATTGATTAACATTGAACATCATAATAATAATAAATAATAATAATAATAATAAGTACTACAAAGAAACTTTACTCAAAAGAGGTACGCAGGGAACAGAAGTGATGTGTAGTGATGGGCGAATTCATTCGCCAGGGGCGAATTCCCGCGATTCGCGAATCACCAGCGTAATCTCGCTTAGCGAAAATTCGCTGGAAAAACGAGTTGCACGTCGTTCTTGACGTGACACGCCTCGAAAACGACACGCCTCGCCGAAAATGATGCGCCAAAGTTGACCCGACGATTTTTTCGCCAATTTGCGAATTTCTCTGAAAATTTGCAAATTTTTCGGCGAAGCGAATCTCGGGAGATTCGCCCATCACTAGTGATGTGTAGACCTACTTTAGCTATAAATTTGGTAGCGTCTCTGCTATTGTATTCATTAATGAGCTACATTGGAGTCTAGATTTGAATAAGACAGGTGCTGCATTCCAATAAGTAGAACATGCACACACACAGCTGTTGTGGTCTGCTTATTGGAATGCAGTGCTAGTCATATTCAATATGTAGGCCAAACCTCTTCCACTTTTCAATGTTTTTTTATTATTTAAAGCTATTTATGCTGCCCTGCACTGGTAAACCTGATCTACTTGCTTCAGAAACACTACTATTGTTTATATAAATAAACTGCCATGTAGCAATAAAGGAAAAGGAGAAAAGGTCCAGATTACTGATACCAAATAAACTCTGTAGAACATAATGGTATCTGTTATCCACTACTGAACCTGTACCATTTAACCTTTTTTCAATTTCTGCCATTGCTACACAAGCAGCTTTTGTATATGAACTACAGTAGTGTTTCTGAAACAACCAGATCAGTTTTACTAGTGCAGGACAACATTAGAGGGCAGATTTATTACTGGGCAAATTTGCTATTATTCCCCAAAATTAGCTCGACCAAATTCGTAATTCAATAAGCATTCGACCATCGAATGCTTATCAAATTGTTTTAGGCTATCATTTTGCTTGCTATATAATTGCTAGATGAATTTGTATGATTGAATACTGATCGTTCGATTTCACGAAAAAATAGTGAAATTTCCTTCGAGTGTCCGAAAAATTTGTATGATTCGAATGATTGAAAGCTACGATCGTACGAATGGTATTCGAGCAGGACTTAGCCTCAGAAGCCTATGGGGAGCATCCCATAGGCTTCTATTACAATTCGGTAGGTTCAATCTGGCGAAGTAGGCAGTCGAATAACTTTAAAATTTTGATTCCTTTGATCATCTAATGATCAAATTATCCAATGTCCGATCATTTGATCTATTCGATGATCGAAGAGGCCAAATTTGCATATCCGATTTCACGAAAAATTCGTACGATGGTATTCGATCATTCACGTGAATTTCGTAAATCGACCCCTAAGGGTCAAAGTGAAAATTTTAATAAAAATATTTCGAATTTCGAAGTAGTTTTTGAGTACTTCAACTATCGAATTGAAAAACTGATTCAAATTGAAAAAAATTCAGTTTGAATTTAAAAACGAAAAAAAAAAAAATTCGATGTAAATTTGATGTACTGTCTCTCTAAAAAATTCAAATTCGACCCTTTGCCACCTTTAACCTGCCGAACTACTGTTTTAACCTATGGGGGATCTCCTATAACCTTTAAGGAGTGTTTTTTTTAAGGAGAATTTTTCTGGACGAAATCGTTCAAATTGAACAATTCAATCGTACCATTCGAAATATTTTAATTAGATCGAAAAAAGGACCTATATGATCAAAAACTGTCCGTTTTCCATCAAAATTCGACCCTTGATGAATCTGCCCCTTAATGATAATTTCATTACTTTAAAACACTTTAATTTTTTGGTGTTACTGTTTAAATAAAGGATTACATCCTTTTGAAGTTACTTTCTCCAGCATTAATCTTAGGGGGCACATTTACTTAGGGTCGAAGTTAATATTAGAATAAAATCTAAGATCCCAAAATTCGATTTGAAAAATTTAGATTTTTGAAGTACTGTCCCTTTAAAAATCCTTTTAATTCACTATTCGCCACCTTAAAGCTGACAAATTGCTATTTTAGCCTATGGGGGACCTCCTAGAACCTGTCCTGAAATGTTTCTAAGTCTTAGGAATTCGAAGGATTTTGTGCAAAAGCGATTCAAACGATTTTTATTCGATCGAAAAGGACCCTCCCAAAAAAATGATAGTAAAATTTTTACGTTTTTTCACTTTGAAATTCGACCATTAGTAAATCTGCTCCTTACTGTAACTATAGATGGGAGTGTGTGACCTCAGATAAGCAGAGTGCTGCAGTTGTACCAAATACTGTCAAACATTTTGATTGTGACATTTTTCATTGCATGAGCAGAGAGACATACTTTGTATATCTCTCTCCCGTTTGACATGTACAAGTCTGGGTTACTGGCAAGGGCTCTGCAGATAAATATATACATATTATACCAAGTGGTGGCTAAACCCTTTTTAGCACAAGAGGTGCCTTTTTTGCACAAGAAGTTTGAAGTTAATTCAGTTTAAGACAAGTAGCTATATTGGGGACTGGTAGAGAGGGGTAGCACTTGTAGAGAGTCACACAAGGTGTAAACAGAGAGGTAGAGTAATAGAGTTTTTCAGAATTCCAGTAAAAAAGCAGAGTATGTTGCCCCTGCCACAACTTGTATGTGATGCACCAAATGTGTGGATATTAGAGTGCACTGAGAATTGCACATGGGTTTTGGCATACAGAGTGGAGATTGTACCACCATTAACAACAGCATTTGTACCCAACTTTCTTGGCACAAATCAGTTGAGATTTTTGACACAAAACAAGTAAAACCTTGAATTATGACCATGTCCAAGTTTTCACTTAGTTCATCATAGCAGGCATATATTTATAATTTTTGCTAATACAAATAAGATGCAGAAACCATTGATTTCAGGATAATAAGACATTTAAATAATGCTAAGTATAGTAACATTATTATTTACAATGTAATCAAATCCACCAAAGAACACATTTGAGAAATAACAGTTTGCAGGAAAAGTGGGAATGCTGAAAACATATTCCAAATGTTAGTAAGGCTGTTTTTAGTGTATGAGTGTTGGTGAGCTATAGTTTTTACAGAAAGGGCTTAGACTACACAGGAAGGGTTATGTGCATATCTTTGAATACGTAAGTCTGACATGGCAGAATATGTCTTGGTGCATTGTAAATTAAATACTGTATTCTTGTTTATGAATCAAAAAACATGGTACTATATTTTAATATAAAAAAGCACCTTCTGTGAAATTAACCGCTGTACTAAATAAAAGGAAATCTCTAGAAAAAAAATACTGTTAAGATTCAGAGAAGTGAATAGCTAGGTATGAAATATTTTCCTTAGCCTCCTGGATGATAGCAGAAAATACAAATTCAGGTAGAGCTCAATGATATATCCTTCCAGTAAAAACCTTTTCAACAAACCACTGCAGAAGTACTAGATTTTCCAGCAAAATATTTTCCTAATAGGATAAAGTAATGCATTTTATGGTACCAATGACATTTCCTAATAGTGCAAAGAAGCAATGCAAAAACAAATTTGAGTCACATATTTCCATTTTGTCAGAAATATTGGACTGTTGAGCTTGTAGCTCACAGCAGGTTTGTCATGTTGTTACATGAACACGTTTTCTCTTTTATATCCGCAATGTTCTAAGCAGGCACACTTTCACTTCATATTTATTACCTCCTTTATTTGTAGTCTACAGAAAATGTAACTCAAATAAATTTATTGCTGAACAAAAAAAAAAAAAAGTTCAGTCTTAGGGGCCTATTTATTTTCGGACTGCGTTTTAAGGGAAAAAATCTGAAGTAATGTAGAAGTCAATGGCAGATGTCATGTTAACAATGGGAAGATGTTTTTTCTTCATGATGTTTGGTGATTGTTTTCGTCTGAAAATAAAAAAAAGTAGAGGTTTCGAGTGACAATTAGAAAAAGTCACACATTTCAAATCGTTGCACAATTTTGTTGAGACTTTTTGCCGCACTGAGTATTTTTTATAATAAATTAAGCAAATTTGTGGTTTAGTTATGTTGAATTTATTTTTTTAAGTAATGAGATAAATTCAAGTTTTAATAAATACCCCCCAACGAGTCCTTAGATCTAAATCCCTTCTTCTCCACTGTTTATAAATGTCTTGCACTCAGCTGTTGTCAAAGGCCTCAGAGTATTTGTAAAGTGACGTCACCTATGATAAATCCCCTGGAGAATCGAATGGGGTTTATTAATACAATAGATAACAAATTGTTCAATTGAACCGTTCAATTCAAACTATTTCCTACAAATAAATTAGATTTTTCAAAAATACTCCTTAAAGGTTATAGGTAGTGATGGGCAAATCTCACCCATTTCGCTTCGCCGAAAAATTTGCGAATTTCCAGCGAAATTCGGGAATTGGGAAAAAAATTTGCGAAACGAGTTGCGCGTTTCTGACGCTCGGCGCGTCATTTTCGACGCGTCGTGTCAAAAACGACGTGCGACTTTTTTTGGCGAATTTTCACTGGCGTTTCTCTGGAATTCGTCCCTGGCGAATAAATTCGCCCATCACTAGTTATAGGACCTAGGCCGAACAGCTGAAGTCCAGAAGTGGGAAAAGATCTGAAGTCACAAAAACAGGCAAAATTTAAGCCCTGACGTGGCAAAAAGACCCAAAGTCATTAAAACAACTAAATTGAATTCCTGAATTGGCGGAAAGACCTGAAGTCACAAAAAGAACCGAAATAGAAGTCCCAGTGGCGTAACTACCAGGGGAGCAGGGGGTGCAATTGCACCAGGGCCCACTCCCTCTTGGGGCCCACTGGAGAGGCTAGCAGAACTCCAACTCATAGGGGGAGAGCCCAATAGGGGGGCCCGGGTGCCAATCCTGCACCAGGGCCCACCAGTGAGTAGTTACGCTACTGAGAAGTCCTGAAGAAAGCTGAAGCTGAAAGTCATTTCTACTAAACCCCAATGTGTGAATTTTTTTTATTCCCTGGCCACCAGTGTATTATTTAATACTCTATAGGCCCCTGCCACCAGTTTGTTTTTTTTTTAAATATTCTCTTGGCCCCCCAATTTTGTTAACTTGTAAATGGGGCCCTGGTACCAATGTTTTTTGTTTAAAAAAAAAAAAACTTGGAGGGCCCTGGTGTCAATGATTTTTTTAGCTTATAGGGGGGCCCTGGTCATAATTATTTTCAATTTGTAGGTGGGCCCTGCCCACAATTTTTTTTGGCACCACAGTTTTTTTTAAACTTATAAGGGGCCCCAGACCATCAATGGATTTTTATAACTTGTGTGTTTGGGGGGGGGGTTACCTTTTCAGCGCGGATGTCTGTGTGGTCTTTTAACTGTGGTGTGGATTGGGTGGGATATAGGGTGGGGCCGAGTGGACCCCAAAAGTTTTGCCCCTGAACATTGGTTTAAGCCGAATGGAGGGCGGGCACAATGAGAATCAAGCTGTGCCTATGATGTTTGTGTAAGGGAATCTTTGCTCCTGAACCCAGCAATTGTGCATGCTCTGGTCTTGCAAAGGAAGCACTGCATGTGGGTATTTTTTTTTGTTTTTTTTAAAATGTACTCTGCATGGGATTAAACAGCTGCACACAGAAGGGATTGTACAGCACAGAAAAGGTAAGTCTGTCCAATGACATATTTGATAGGCTTTCCTTGTCCTTTAAAGAAGCAACACTCTGAACCCACATCTATTTACTATTAATACTTAAAAAATGGTTTAGGGTTAGTCTTAGCCTAAGCCGCAATCTGCTCCTAATTTCCTTTCTTCACCTACCTGATAGCTTGAATTGTAACACTTTTAAGAAAGTACAGTGTATGCACAGTATACTCTTGTGCACACTGACACCTACAGGCACCTTGCACAAACACCACATCTTTCTCTTCTTTCCTATTAACTTATTTACTTCTATAGTAAGCCACAGAGTGATTTAGTGTTTCTACATTTATTCCTTAAGGGAACACATTGAGAACTATTCAATACCATTTTAAAGTATATCCATTTCTGTTATGTGTTTTAGATGAAATCATCATGTCCCAATCAATACTCTGGGCAGTCCTCAAGGCACTAAAATTTGCTTTTCTGCAAGTCAGGATTTTTGTTGCCCCAGTTTATATTTGTTTTTTGCACCAGACATTAAATTATATAACATTATGGTAACTATTACCAAGGGGTTCAATTATTTGCACATTCAATATACATTCTGGGTAATAAGAGATCACTAGATCCAGGATAGCATTTTTCTGGTTGTTTATAAGTTTATAAACTTGTTCCCACTGACCTGGCAGTAGGGTTGGTCCAGTCAATATATGAATACATAAAATCCCCCCATTATCATAACTTTCCCCAAACTAGCAGCCTTTTCTATTAACATCAGGAGCTTAGCTTCCTCCTCCTCCTCACATACATTAGGGGGTCTATAGCATACTCCACCCATAAGACTTCTGCCCCGTCATTTTCAAACATTAGCTTTTAAATCCTGCCTAAAAAACAGACTTAACTGCCCAGTAATGCGACTCAGTCAGTCATGTTTTGGCCACACCAATCATATTTTCCCCTCCAGCTCTCCCATTTTACCAGTCAGACTCCTTGCATTTGCATACATTTAATACTGGTACCATATTGAACACACTGTAAGTCATGTGATCCTCCCTATCCTTAACAGTACCCCAACCAAATATCCTCTACCCCCCCCCCTTCCTTGGCCCACTAGCTCACCTAGCCCGTCTTCCACGGAATCCTTTACTGAACCCTCACCACCACACCTAGCTTTAAATCTCATCCAACCCTCTAGCCATCTTCTCTCAGCCATGCATTAATCTACCTAGGTTCCCACTGTCTTCCTAACGTTGCTCATGGCAGAGGTAATATGTCGGAGAAAATTATCTTGAAAGTCCACATCCTCAACTTTACATCTTATTTTTTAAAAATCTTTCTTGAGGACATCACTGCCTCTTCTAACTTTGTCATTGGTAGCTATGTGTACCCAGACTGCTGTGTCTTTCCCAATCCCTCCCAATAATTTGTCTACTATTTCCAAATGACGAACAGGAAAAAAAAAAAAAAAAGTGTTTCAATGAGCTATAAAAAGCATTCACATATACAGTTACATTCCATCATGTCAGTCACCAAATAAGTTGGATGTAAAAGGCCAGAGAGTGGCATTATGTATATTTGAGTGGATCAGGAATTTCCCACTTTATGCCCATCCAGACCAGACATATTTTGTCTTGTGCACCAATCTCCTCTACAGTATTCTAGATATTAGGATTGGTGTTGCACTATTCTACTGTGCACTTTTGATTTGGCAAACATGATTTGCATGGATGAATCATCAGAATAAAGACTTAACTGTAATATACAAGTGCAGCCTTAAACATTTTAAGGCAGTTAAACACATTCTAGTGACCCCACTTGAAGTCTCTGTTTTGGTTATAATTTGTTTCTGAATGGTCAAACCTGGATTCTGTACTCTGTCTGCCCTACATACATGTCTTTTAGCAACAGCAAAATTGGAACAAACGGATCTGCACACAGTTCTCTTGCAGTCGGGGAACATCCCTTTTAATGTGCCACCAAAGAATTCAATGTTCAGGATACAATTCCCAAATGTACAAACCACCTTTAAATCATAAGCTCCTCCCTCACAATGCAACACAACCCATATAGTGAGTTAACCCTTCACATTTCAAATTTTTTATTTTTATCAAGTTATATTGAGTCCTGAACAAAGTCCAATCAATGTAATTGTCCATTATAAAATTCGGTCCAATAATTGTGTTATCAAAAAGTTGCATTATAAATATTATATAAGTTAAACTTAATCCAGCTTTTACTGAGCAGTATACAATTAAGCAGCACTACTTGCTTCAGCAACACAGTTTTCCCTGGAGTTTAACGTGTTACCAGCCTAATACTGGTGAAATTAAAAGGATATTGTGCCCTTTAGATACCCATATCTTACATATCCCCCCCACCTTTTTTTAACCCATGGGAGGAACACACTCAAAACCTGATAGAAATTCTCTGTTAAAGGGATTTCTATCTCTAAACTCATCACTCTTTTGTTTGCATTCACAAGATGCAACCCATGTGTTTCAATCACAGTGTACAAACAGACACTTTAAATTATCTCAGGCATCAGCCCCATGAGCTTGTGTTTTCACTTTAATCTCCCAGGTTATAATGCCTGAACCATGGAAGTCACTTTCGACACATGCAGTCTTACATTCTGCCACTAAGCCTGAACCGGGAGGCTTATTCTTCCTTAGAATACCCCCAATCAAGGAAGGTATAACTTTCTTGTAAGAACCCTTTGAGGCAACCGTATTACCTCTATCACAAGGATTCAACACATGTAGGTCTATGGGAGTGGTCACACATAACTCCTGTTTTTTTATTAACTGGGAAAGACACTTGTACCAACCCAATTAGATGCACATAATTTGGCACAATCATGCACACTCTGAAATTTAAATTGACCCACTGCCTGGGATATCTGGTGTCCTTCCGGAACTGGCAATGGTGGGTTTTTAAACACACTGTGGGCTTTCACTTCAAGCACACAACTAGCAAATGCCATCTGCCGTCTGGTTGCATCTTGCTCACATACCTGTTTCAGACAGCCAGACACACATTCTGTATTAACAGGCAACTTACACTTGACCCCATCTTTATCAGGACTTATCTCACATGCCTCTTTAATATACTCAGCTGTTGCTGAATCTGTCCCTTTCACTTCAGTAGGGATGGCGCGAACTGTTCGCCGGCGAACTTGTTCGCGCGAACATCGGCTGTTCGCGCTCGCCGGAAGTTCGCGAACGTCACGCGACGTTCGCCAATTTGGGTTCGCCTTAGTTGGCTCTTTTTTTTTGCCATTTCTCCCCCAGACCAGCAGATACATGGCAGCCAATCAGTAAGCTCTCCCTCCTGGACCACCCCCACACCCCCTGGACCACTCCCCTTCCCTATAAAAACCGAAGCCCTGCAGCGTTTTTTCATTCTGCCTGTGTGTGCTTGGAAGAGATAGTGTAGGGAGAGAGCTGTTAGTGATTTCAGGGACAGTGGATAGTAAGTTTGCTGGCTAGTAATCTACTGTACTTCAAACAACTGCCATCTAGCTGTGTGAGCTTGTTCACATTCTGTCTAAATATCCATAATATTACCCTCTCCAGAAAAAGCACCTGAGTGACTTTTTTCAAGCAGCCATAATATATTTTACGTAATCCGTATCCACCGCTGTAGTAGTGTATACGTTGACCTTGTAGCCATTTTTTGCCCAGTGTGTTCTTCAAACAACTGCCATCTAGCTGTGTGAGCTTGTTCACATTCTGTCTAAATATCAATAATATTACAGTGTCCACAACCACCACCTGAGTGACTTTTTTCCCTTTACAGCACAAAACGCAGCGCTGTGTCAACAATGGATTTTTCAGATACATTTTTGCCCTTGATCCCCCTCTGGCATGCCACTGTCCAGGTCGTTGCACCCTTTAAACAACTTTAAAATCATTTTTCTGGCCAGAAATGTCTTTTTTAGCTGTTAAAGTTCGCCTTCCCATTGAAGTCTATGGGGTTCGCGAACCGTTCGCAATTTTCCGGAAGTTCGCGAACATGTTCGCGAACTTTTTTTCCGCGGTTCGCGCATCCCTACACTTCAGTGGGGATAGTCACACACAACCCATCTTTCTGCTCTCCACTGGCATACTGCTTTTTAGGTACACTTTGGGAATCCAACCACACACCAGGCATTTCCAATTTGGTTGGCTCCTGAGTTCCTTCAGGACAACAGCACACTTCAATTTTCAAAGGCTTCTTCCTTCGAGATAGGGGTTTATGGTCACACACGTCGACACTTCCCCTTTAACTTCAATACCACAATCAGCAGCTTTGATGCTTGCAAAACCCTTGCTTGCGGTTTTACTGGCAGTTTGTGCCTTTAAGTCACACTCAGGCACACTTTCCTTCTTTTCAACAGAAGACACACATTTGGCTACGGAACTTTCAACTTCCCTTTTAAATATGCCTTCACGTACATTTTCCTCTGCATAACACTGTCAACGCTCACACAGATTATCTCAATGGAGAGGGCACACACATTGGATCTGGGTTATCCAGAACCTTAAGAGGAAGTTTTACATCAGCTTCACTTTTCTCTACACTTACACCATGTGGCTTACCACCATTGACCACCATGTTATCTTTTCCTACAACACACTCAGTTTGGTTGCCACTCAACACACACTCATCGAACTTAACACAAACCTCTGTCTCTAAGGTTTCAGTATAAGTGGTCTGGGAATTCCCACCTGTATCACTTTGTTCACTCAACACATTTTTACTTTTAAAGTACCGGTCAAATGCCTCCCTCAACTTTGCACTTGCGACAGCCGACCTTTCAACTGGGCAAATGTCAGCTTTATGACCTGGGAGAAAACAATAGGTGCAGTTTACAGACACCATTTTGCATACATTCTCAGAGTTGCCCAGACTCTCAAATGCATTATACATGGGGCAGGCCTTACTTCACCGCCCCAGCTAAACCCCATTAACACATTTTTTCATTCAAATCACTTTGGTGCAGACATGCTCTTACCGCTTCCAGGTATTCCCCACCTTGAATTTCCTCATTCACAGGCTCTAGGGGAACATTCAATTTATGGGTCACTCCTACACCTTTTACTATGGGCGTTACCAGAAAAACTAAACATGAAATTTTTCATAGGATAAACAGTACCCAAACATTTTGTCTGCTCCACATGCAAAACTGTGTCACTTTTCAATGAGCCCTGGAATAAGGGAAAGTCTGTTCCCCACACAATGTCTCCATTCCAGTCACTTGACCCAGTACACGCTAACTGGGGACTTAACTCTTTAGCTGCAATATCTCTCCAGACCTTGTCTGTAAATAAAGAATCACAGTCTTTCACCCCACCAGCTTTCCATTCCCTTTCCACCACAGCCAGCCATGAAGTGTTGCTCCACACCTCCTTTTAACTATCCTTAATTAACTAATTACTTATCTAGCTACCTAGTTTAGGCAGCTGCAAACCGTTACATGGAGCAAGGGATGGAAGACCACCCTGCTCTTTTCCATCCACTCCAGGGACCCTTAATAGTGATGGGCGAATTTATTCGCCAGGGGCGAATTCGCGGCGAATTCCCGTGATTCGCCACTGGCGAATAAATTCGCGAAACGGCAGCAAAAATTAGCCGCCAAACAAATTCGCCTACAAAAACGAGTCGCGCGTCGTTTTTGACGTGACGCGCTAAAAACGGCGCAACGCGCGCCGAAAACAGAATTTCTCTGGAAATTCGCGAATTTTTCGGCGAAGCGAAACGCGGGAGTTTCGCCCATCACTAACCCTTAATCCAGCTTTTACTGAGCAGTATACAATTAAGCAGCACTACTTGCTTCAGCAACACAGTTTTCCCTGGAGTTTAACATTTCACCAGCCTAATACTGGTGAAATACAAATTATATTGTGCCCTTTAGACACCCATATCTTACAATATATACATGGTGGTATGCACAGTGGAATAAATCTTTTCTAATCATGTAATACTGGAGTGCTTATCTTCCTTAACAATATTTTTTTATCATTAATGTTTTTATTTCTGTTATGCTTGACAGTTATTTTAAACAAGTTATTTTAGTTAATTGTTGAGACCACATTCCCTCTGGTGCAGACTTCTCCATCTTTGTTGGGTCCTGAAAGCAGCTCAATATCAGAGGGACTTCTCCACCCTCTGTTTATTGTCTATTTTCTATCTTTTTTAAAACAAATCCATTCCATAATCTCTATTATATGAGAAGAACTCAAATAGGTGGATACAGAGACAAGATTTTTAATTCAACACAGTATTAATTTAATTGAATTATTACATTCCCTAAATCGCTATTAAACTAAATTATTTTATTTTGAATTAATCAACATGGGTATTAACTAGTTTATTAATTTAATGTATAGTATCATTAATTTTACACAAACACTGGTCACTTTATTGATATTCAGTATTTGCCACTTTTTATTAGATTTTAAAGTGGACCTGTCACCCAGACACAAAAATCTGTATAATAAAAGTCCTTTTCAAATTAAACATAAAATCCAATTTCAAATTTTTATTAAAGCATTCATAGCTGTTTTAAGCTCATTTAAAAATCTCAGCTGTCAATCAAATATCGTCTGCCACTTAGGCATAGAGGCAGGGCAGTAATAACTTTCACTTTCCATTCAGCACTTCCTAGATGCCACAGCTCCCCACACATTCCCCCAGTTCTCTTAACCATTTAATTATGTAGCCAAGACATGGGGATAGACATTGGGTCCCCCATTCTGGTGCTCAAACAAGATTCTCAGATGATGCAAGGCTTGCCTTAATAACAGTGTCCACAAAATGGCTCCTGCCTGCTTGCAATAATTATGAATTCCCAGACTGAAGAAAACAAGATTAAAATAATTTATAAAGTGTAATTAATGTTCATTTTGCTTGACTAATGTGATAAAATAGGATTTTGAATATTTTTTTTGGGGCGATGGGTCCACTTTAAAGTTGGCACTTTAACTAATTTATTGACTATTTATGAAATTGGGTTTAAGCCATCTTCAATCAAAGGGGTATTTTCTTTTTTCTTTTTTTTTTGTTTGAATTGATTTTTCTGAAGCAAGTCAGACTCTGCCCTTTGAATTACAAATCAGGGATTTGATAACTTCCTTTCATAGAAATTAGTTATTTTAAACAAATCATACAATGAAAATAACAAATAATAGTCAAGATAAGTCAAGTAAACATGAGTTTGAAGATAGTACAGTAATTAACATTTCTACAGTTTACCCAAGTGACCGTCATATAACAAAGGGTATCTCCGGTCCTGAAGTAAACTTTATAAACAACCTTTATCAACTAAATTTCTGTAGGTGGTAGTATTGAGTTATTAACTTTTATTCATATGTGCAGTATCTAATTTAACTCCTGGGAGGTTCCATTGTAGTCTGTAGATTTGTAGTGTTCATAAGTAATTGGTTCACCTCCTGGACAGGTTCGGATCCACGTAGTGATTCCAATTCATACCATGTAGTGTGCTGAAATGTTTGTATGGTTAGTTGTCTGGTGGTAGGTGGACCAGGTGTCGAAGAATTTTGCTGTGTATTTTTCTTTGTCAGAGTTTCCACCCAATCCATATGAAAGATGTATTGTAGCTTTTGTAACACAAAAGATAAAGGTGGAGAGGATTGTGATTTATGAAGTATAGCTTTTCTGGCTGCTGCTAAGCATTCAGCCAAGGCTTTTTCTGGCTTAGAAGCATTGGTATCAGGGGAAAATTTGCTGAATATGGCCCAAGCCGCTGTAGGTAGCATTGCTTTCCTTGATACATTGTGCCAGTAGCCGGCAATCTCCTCTCAAAATTTTTGAACATGTGGGCATGACCTTAGACAGTGGATTAGGTCTTCACCACATTTAAGGCACCTGTCTGAATTTGTAGTATCAATATGGCATCTTTTAAAAGGGGTTAAGTAACATAGTAACATAGTAAGTTAAGCTGAAAAAAGACACACATCCATCAAGTTTTTTTTTAAACTGCCTAACTGCTGATCCAGAGGAAGGCAAAAAAAACCAATCCAAAGCCTCTCCAATTTACCTCAGAGGGGGAAAAAAATCCTTCCTGACTTCAAAATGGCAATCGGACTGGTCACTGGATCAACTTGTACTATGAGCTATCTTCCATAGCCCTGTATTCCCTCACTTGCTAAAAAGCCATCCAACCACTTCTTAAAGCTATCTAATGTATCAGCCTGTACCACTGATTCAGGGAGAGAATTACAGCTCTCACTGTAAAAAAACCCTTCCGAATATTTCGGCGGAACCTCTTTTCCTCTAAACCGAATGGGTAACCTCGTGTCAGCTGGAAAGACCAACTGGTGAATAAAGCATTAGAAAGATTATTATATGGTCCCCTTATATATTTATACATAGTTATCATATCACCCCTTAAGCTCCTCTTCTCCAGCGTGGAAATCCCCAATTTGGCCAGTCTTTTCTCATAGCTAAGATTTTCCATACTTACCAGCTTACTTGCCCTTCTCTGTACCCTCTCTAATACAATAATGTCCTGTTTGAGTGAGAGAGACCAAAACTGTACTGCATATTCTAGATGTGGCCTTACAAGTGCTGTATAAAGTGGAAGAATGACCCCCTCCTCCTGTGACTCTATGCCCCTTTTAATACAGTTCAAGACCATATTTGCCCTTGATGCTGCTGACTGGAATTGCTTGCTACAGCCAAGTTTATCATCTGCAAGGACTCCAAGGTTCTTTTCCATAATGGATTTGCCTAGGGCAGTCCCATTAAGGGTCTAAGTGGCTTGAATATTTTTACATCCCAGGTTCATGGCTTTATATTTATCGACATTGAATCTCATTTGCCACTTAGCTGCCCAGATTGCCAGTTTGTCAAGATCCTGTTGCAAGGATGCCACATTCTGGTTGAAATTAATTGGGCTGGATAGTTTTGTGTCATCTGCAAACACTGATACATTACTTAGAACACCCTCCCCTAAGTCATTAATGAACACGTTAAATAAAAGTGGACCCAATACCCAATACCCAAAACCCAATCCCCTGAGGGACCCCACTAAGAACCTTACTCCAAGTAGAGAACGTACCATTAACAACCACCCTCTGTACCCGATCCTGTAGCCAGTTTCCGATCCATGTGCAAACAACTTCATTAAGACCAACAGACCTTAGTTTAGAAAGCAGTCATTTGTGGGGCACGGTATTAAACGCTTTGGCAAAATCCAAATAGATCACATCTACAGCCCCCCACTGTCCAGCATCTTACTTACCTCATCATAAAAAAGCAATCAAATTTGTCTAACATGACCTATTCTTCATAAAGCCATGCTGATTGCTGCTCATAATGCCATTCACTAAGACAAAATGTTGAATGTGATCCCTTAACAAGCCTTCAAATAATTTGCCCACCATAGATATCAAACTAACTGGCCTATAATTGCCTAGCTGTGATTGTAATCCCTTTTTAAATATAGGGATGACATCAGCTTTCCTCCAATCCATAGACACTATACCAGATGAAAGAGAATCTGAGAAAATCTGAAATAGGGGCTAGTTCAAAACTAAACTAAGCTCTCTTAGAACCCGTGGGTGTATACCATCAGGCCCTGGAGCCTTGTTTACATTAATTTTTATTAAAGCTTTATGAATCATATCAGCCACTGACTAGATTGAGTTGAGTCATTAGTGCAGCTATGAAGCGAGCATGGGAACTCAGACTCTATTGTATACACTGAAGAAAAGAACTGATTTAGCACATTTGCCTTTTCTGTATCTGTTACAACCAGTAGGTCTGATATAATATTTGTAATGTCACTCATTTCTTGATAAGTGCTGGCTGGTAATTTCTTCATGTGCTCATGTATGGAGTTGTAGAATATCTGTATTGTTCATTGGTGGTATTATCGTGGTCCACTTTGTAAAATTGAAATTAGGTTTATCCACATCTAAAGTGGATCTGATTTGACTGTAGATTTGAGCAGTTGATTTAATTGTGCCGCTTCTAAGCCATAAGGAGTCTATCAAGTTATATTTGTCTCTGTCAGTAAGTTTGGCCAATTGTTGTGTAATGAAATGAGTCAACGGCAGTAATGGTATTTATTATCAACATGTATTTCTATAGCACCAACTTGTTTCGTAGCGCTGGTAAGATTGTTGAAACGGGTATTTTTGTATTAGATCCACAATTGGCTGCAAGGTGAACTTGTCCGTAATCATATCTTTGATGTTCTGTAAGCCTTGTGTTTGCCATAAGTTAAATATGGTACTGTTTAATCCTGGGGTAAAATTCTTATTTTTGATCCAAGTGAGATGTATGGAGTTGAAAAGAGATATATTTGTTTTTTTGCAGATTGAGTGCCAAGTTTTATAAGTGTGGATAAAGAATGGGTTATTCTGAATGTTTTTCGGGATAAAAGAGAGATGAGAGATAAGCCTTCTGACAGCACTTCATCAATGGGTGTCATAGTGTATACGTTTCTACGATGGAGCCAGTCTCCCACAAACCGTAAAAGAGCTGCTTCATTAAAGGGCAAGGAAAGTATAAAATAGAATAAGGCTAGAATTGCTGTATTTTGTATACTAAACATAAAAATGAACTTACTGCACCACAAGCCTAATGAAACAAATGATTTATGCTTTCAAAGTTTCCCACAGGGGGCTGTCATCTTGTAACTTTGTTATACATCTTTGTCTGACACTGGCACTGCACATGCTCAGTATGGTCTGCTTGAGTTCTGCATGGCTGGTAAGTAAGGCAGGGGCTCCCCCTGCTGTTCATAAGTGATTGTTTCCCTGCCAGAAGCACTAAATGAAGGGAGAATTTCACTGCATACAGTCAGGTTTCTTATAAAAACGGTACACATTTTAAAATTAAAGTATATTGGAGATAGATTTCTTTTTCATTAAAGAAAGTAAAAATGGGATTTTATTTCTTTGCCTTTCCTTGCCCTTTAAATTCCGCTATGTTTGGGAGATTAAGTCCCCCATCTTTTTTTTGTTCTTGGAGTTTAAAGAAATTGATTCTGGGTTGTTTTTTATTCCATATGAGGGTTATAAAAATGTGCTGTAGCCTTTTTGTATCCGTTGGTGTTATTCGGTAAGCTAACATTTGGATTTTGTAAAGAAGTTTGTGAAATAGGACCATTTTTATTAAATTAATTCTGCCCATAAATGATAAATTAGTATTTATCAATTTCCTGTTTTCTTGCTCTATTTGGTCAATGGTGTGTCTGATATTTAATTTGCATATGTCATGGTGAGATTGGGGTAATTGGATTCCAAGGAATTTGATATGCGTTCTGGCTTTGTTAAAAGGGAAAGGGATGTAATTTGTACCCTAGAAACCAAATTGCTGACACTGCAAACTAGAGAGCTGCTGAATAAAAAGCTAAATAACTATAAAACCACAAACAATAAAAAATTAAAGCCAATTGCAAATTGTGTCAGAATATCACTCTACATTATACTAAAAGTTAACTCAAAGGTGAACAACCCCTTTAAAGAGCAAGGGCGAAAGAGGACAACTCTGCCTAGTCCCTCTTTGTATCAAGAATCTGGAGGAATTGATTCCATTTGCAGTAGCGTGGGTGTAAGAGTAGGCGTATAATGTTCTAAAACATTTGAATACCAAAGTGTTGAAATTTTAGAATTCTTTTAATATGTGTGTGTGTTATTCTATCAAATGATTTTTCTGTGTCTAGGTTAATTAACATGCCGTGATTTCTCTTTTCTAAGTTGCATTGGTAAATCACTGCAATTGCGTTTCTTATGGCTTGGACTGGATTTCGGTTTTTGAGGAATCCTACCTGATGTGTGGTAAGTACAGTATGTGTGGGAGGATTGTTTGTAATCGGTCTGCCATGATTTTAATCAGTAGTTTTAAATCCTGATTTAGAAGAGAAATTGGTCTGTATGAGAAGGGAAGAGTAGGATCTTTTCCTTCCTTTGGAATGAGAATGATCCTAGCTATATTTGCTTCTTTCCATAGTGATGATCCTTGTAATACACTGTTGAAGTTAGCATGGGAGTATGGGAGTAAGTTCTAAAATGAGAATTTTGCAATATTCTGTGCTAAGGACATCTGATTTTCCGTTTTTAAAATGTTTTGTTGTTGAAACTATTTCCTGTTCTGTTATAGGTGCATTAAGTGTCTCTCTATCCTGGACTGAGAGTTTGGATAATTGGGCATTACTAGTGATGGGCGAATTTATTCGCCAGGGGCGAATCCGCGGCGAATTCCCGCGATTCGCGAATGACCAGCGAAATTTCGCTTGGCGAAATTTTGCCGAAAAACGAGTCGTGCGTCATTTTCGACGCGACTAAAACGACGCGACGCGCGACGAAAACGACGCGACGCGCGACGAAAACTACGCGACGCGCGACGAAAACGACGTGACGCGCTACAAAGTTGACGCGACGCGCGACAAAATCGTCCCGCAACTCGTTTCGTGAATTTTTCGCCGATTCGCGAATTTCTCTAGAAATTCGCGAATCTCTAGGCGAAGCGAATTGCGGGAGATTCGCCCATCACTAATGGATATGTTACCTATTGTGGCCATCAGCATTGTGGCTAACTGGGTGTGAGGTAAAAAAAAATAGTCTAGTCTCGAGTGTGTATTATGAGCCCCTGAATAAAAGGTATAGTCTTTGGTGTCTGGCTTTGCATATCTATATGTATCCTGTAAATGCAAGAACTCACAGAACATATGAAGTGGAGTGATCCTTCTGGTAGGATATCTAGATGTGGCATCTGACCTGTCCATGATACTATCCCTTACTGTATTCATATCTCCTCCTAAGATTAAATTGGTGGGCCCCCAAGAGTCAATCCTTTGCATTATTTCTGTGAAAAAGAGGTTGTTATCATCATTTGGAGCATAAACATCCACCACAGTATATTTCGTACCTTGTATCTCTACATAAATAATTAAGTAGCGGCCCTTCTTATCTTTATAGGTTTTTGTAACTGAGCCATTCAAAGATTTATGTAATAAAATAGCTACTCCTCTGGTTTTGGTAGTATAAGATGCAGTTATGATTTCCTGTATCCAAGTGTCTCTCAGTATCCCTTTGTCTGTCTCGCCAATGTGTTTCTTGTGAGAGAACAATGTGTTTTCACCCATTCATTTAAGTCAGATTGCGGATACACATCAAGTTTATTTGAAACAAGCTTCATGGATTTTGAACTCACAAAGAGTCAGAACCCCCAAAAAAGAAATCACAGGGATTTATAGACCTATAAAAAGGGAGTTACCAATGGGAGAGCATATAGATATCACACCACAGCACACATAAACAAACAACTGCTCTTACAGCCAAACAGGTGGCTCTGCCCTCAAGATCAGGGTACTGGTGACCAAGGTTATCTTGATAATTGAATACATCCAAGTCAGGGGGGCTCCCAGGTGAATCTGCATGCGCATAATTAAATTCTCTCTCACCCCACAGCAAAGAATGGAAGTATACTGCTCATTGACACATTAAACTAAATAAGTAAGAACTCTGATAGTGTTCAAACACTTTCTTTATTAAATGTTAATAATTCTGGAAAAATATAAAACAGTTGTGAATATATCTGCATTCCCTAGTTAGATATTTAGGTTATCTGTCCCTAAATGTTAGATCTTATTTTCTTTTTATCAGCTGAACAACCTTGGGGTATATTTTGTCAGGTGCTGTCACTTAATGAGCCAGTATGCATTTATGACATTGAAGCAGTAACTGCCTTTTTTGTAATAATTTCTCTGTATACCTTTAACTACACATAGAACAGAGTTTCTCAAAAGCCACTCAGCACAAACTGTATAGAGATGTAGTACCATGTTAGCCATTTGAAAAAATGTATAAAAATGTGCATTTGTAATAATGTAAAAAATGTATAATAAACCAGCAGGTAGAATATGAGATTGTAAAGCCTTTTACTTATTTCCCTTTTGTCTCCATTTGAAATCATTTTAAAACCCTAACTACATTGGGGACTTGTGTTATTGGCTCTGATAACATGATAGATCAGCCAACTCCAGCTTCTGCAAATCTGGACTTGTACAACTACAAGTTAGAAAAATATTACCAACAGCTGCTTGACATACAGTCAGGAGCCTTTCTTGTTCCAAAAGCACATCAGAAAATAGATATAGTTGATGTAAACATAACAAAGGTGTACACAGCTTTGGGGCTTAATTATCAAGCTCAGAATTCTGAATTTTTTTTTTTTTTATAAATAGCCTTTGTTCAAAATCACAGATTTTTCGGGATTTATAAAACCCAGAGGATGAAAAACTCTGAATATTAAAATCCGGCATCTCAAACCTGCCGAGGTCGCATATAAATCAGTTGGAGAAGTCCCATTGATTTTTTCGGTGTGCTTGGTTTTTGTACAATTCCACGATTTTATCTGAGCTTTCAGGGGGAAAATCCAAAAAAACTGTGGCAATCAGAGTTTTCCACGCAAAGAAAATTTTCTAGAAAATGTTATAATAAATAAGCCTAAAAAACTCGTGCAGATTTGCTTGGAGTTTGCACTAAAGAAAGTACTGAGATAAATTCAGAACTTGATAAATAATCCCCTAATAGTCCCTTATTTGTCACTGCATGATAAACAACGCATCCATTTGTATATTTCCTCTTATTGTCAGTGCTAAGTTTGGGATATGTTTTCATGTATTATCAGTCAGTGCTAAGTTTGGGATATGTTTTCATGTATTATCATAAGTTTGTCCCTATTATTAATTTATAGCTGCTATTAAGACATGTATGGGCACATGTACTAAGGGTTGAATTGTTTTGAAGTGAAAATTTTAATGAAATTCGAATTTAAAAAATTCTAAATTCAAATTTATTTTGGGCTTATTCGTCTAAGTTCCCATAGAATTTTTCCAAGTTTTTTTGATCGAATAAAAAAATGTGCTTTTATCGATCGATTCGAACGATTTTATCGATCAAATTTTTTTTATTTGATGGTTCGATAATTCGAATTGCGTTAAAACCTCTCGAATTAGAAATTTGAATTTGAGGAGTTTTAATTTGACCTAAATTCGAGGGTCGATTTCGAGGGTTAATTAACCCTCGAAATTCGACCCTTAGTAAATGTGCTCCTACCATTGCATATAATTCACTCTCTATTTAAAACATATTTGCACATATTGTTCACAATAAACCTTGAAGAAATGTCTATCATTCTTTAAAATTGAAGAAAAACTGCTTTCTTAGAATATAATACCATGTTATAATTAACAGTACGTAACATCATAAATACATGGTTGCATATTTATCTGAAAAAATCAGTCACCCACTCATACATACAGTAAAATGTCATCTGTCAATATTACACCTTTACTTAATACCTGCCTAAAGCAGTATCAAGGGGGAAGAAACCAACTAAAAAAAAGTTAATGGATTTTTGAGTACTTTGAGGAGTTTTTTAAAAAAAATTATATGGAAAGGGACAAACTTTACATAGAATTAGGCACAAGGGACTCACCGGAGCTCACAGAATGATTTGTGCAGTGAACATACTGTATTTGCCCTGCACATCTATATAGTAAAAAAAGATTTGCTTTCACATCTTGTGAATCAATATATGTGTGTGAGCGTATAAATCTTGTGACATTATTATGACAATAAATACCAGTACACAAAAGCAAGATATATATGATTCACTCTGAATTAGTTGTACTCCAATTATGAATCACCATATTTTACTTTATTTATATGCCAGTAATAGTATGTAAATATACTATAAATAAAAGTATTTAAGCAATTTTCCAGTATTCATTCATTAAGCATTCTTGTTGAGTTACAGTGTTTGGAAGCAGTTTTAGCCTTTGTCTAAAATTCCTTCCTCCTCTTCTGCTTGCTACTCATACATTGACAAAATTGGTAGGTTTGTGAGTCAGCTCTCCTCCAGCCAAGACCAAGTTCCCAAAATGCATTGCAAAAGGCAGTAGCAAAGGATAGATAAACTGCTTTCATTTGCAATTTAATCTACAAATAATTTTAAAATGCTGTTTTATAAAACAATAAATGGTAATTTTGAAAAGACATTACACTTCTAATGAACTGCAAGTTGTAAAATGTTGTTCAAATATCTTTTCACAGTAAAACTGATGTAAAGGAAGCCATAATTATATAGAAATGAGGAAAGACCAACATTGTAACAATGTTGATAAATGCAAGGTTATGCATTTTGGCAAATATACTATAAATGCAAGTTATAGGGGCAGATTTATCAATTTTCAAATTTCTAGTTTATGTGAGTTATTTTAAACCATGACCAATGTATTTAAAACATAACATTTGAATTGAATTCATTTGAAATCGATTCATGTTTTTTTTTTAAATAAACTTCCATTTTTCAAAGTCCACCATATGACCAAATTGGTTCTATGAGGTCCCCCATAAGCTAAAATGGCAGGTTTTAGATGGAAAATAGTCGAATTTAAATTTTTAAAGAGACAGTACAGGATAAATTTCAAATATGGACTATAAACTCAACATTCAAATTTAAAATTTAGAATTTTTAATTCAACCATTGATAAATTTGTCCCTAAATGGCGGTGTGTTAGGAGTTTCCTTAACAAAGAAGGATCTAGGGTTTTTTTGTAAATAACAAGCTGTTTCTGTCTTGAGTAAAAAAAAAGGCATAAACTCAAGGGATGAAAACATAATCATGCCTATTTAGAGGCCCTCATAAAGCCTCCTCTAGAGTACACTTTTTTGCAGTACAATTTTGGACTCCAGTCCTTACAGGAGATGTAAATGAGCTGGAGAGAGTGCAGAGACCTGCAACCAAACTGGTTAGAGGAATGGAAGATTATTATGAGGGTAGACTGTCAAGGTTGGGGTTGTTTTCTCTGGAAAAAAATGGTGTTTGCAAGGAGACATTAGTACACTTTACAAGTATATTAGAGAACATTATAGATGACTAGAAGGAGACCTTTTTAACCCATAAAGAGGATCACTGCACCAGAGGTCACCCCTTCAGACTAGAAGAAAAGGACTTTCATTTAAAGCAGCGTAGGTGGTTCTTCACAGTGAGGACAGTGATGTTGTGGAATGCACTGCTGTATGTTGTTATGATGGCTGATTCAATTAAGGAATTGTTCAGTATAAAATAAAAACTAGGTAAATTAGGCTGTGCAAAAAAAAATCTAATTTAGTTAGTTTGCCAAAAATGTAATGTATAAATGCTGGAGTGACTGGGTAACCAAATAATCAGTGACTTGAGGGGGGGGGGCACATGGGTCATAGCTGTTTGCTTTTGAATCTGAGCTATATTTACTGTTCATTAAATGTTTTTAAGTGTGGCTTGGATGATTTCTTGGACAAAAACAATATCCAAGGCTATAGTGATACTAAATTCTATGGTTAGTATAGATATGTGTACAGTAAATATAATTTATGTGAAGGTATGGAGAGGTGTGTGTATGGATGCTGGGTTTCATTTGGAAGGGTTGAACTTGATGGAATTTTTACTGGAAAAACAAGAGGAAAACGATAAAATGAAGAACTAAAAAAAAAGTTCAAAAAGTGTGTGCTTGTGTATGCATGTGTCTACAGCTCTAAAAAGAGTGTATGTGAAGTTGAAAATATATGCAATTTGTGTAAATTACAAAAAAAAATAAAAGCAAAACAGCAGAAAAAGCAAAACAAAAGCTAACTTTAATCAAATGTTTAGTGTGTGTTAGTAAATATATGCATGTGTGCAGGGGTGTCCTTGCATATACACTAGACAAATGCAAGAGGTCCTCTGCACCCATTTTCAATATATTTAAGACATTGAGACATTCTGTGCATACAGCTACTAAAAAATGCCTTACCCTTTAAACAGAGATTGTTTGTCCATATATTGCAATATATTTAAGCTGGCCAACTACGTCAAAGTCATCCCATATCTGGCCAGTCCTACGCTCAATTTTCATCTGATTCATTAAGAATTCCATTACTTCATTAAACATTTTACAAAGGGACTACGTTTTACCTGCAACTTACAGTACTTGCTGCTTTCAAAGTAAAACTCCCAATCATGGTTGCCCTTTTATTAGACACCAGTGGGATCACCTGACTATAGCTGGGAAGGGTGGGTGCTACAACAGAGAGCTGGTCACTGTCAGGGGTGTCCTTGCATAGCATACACAGCAGGACGTGAGTGATGCTGGTGAGTCTGCAAAGGCATTCTGCAAAAGATGGCTCCGGCGACCAGTGTTGCAGCCCCCTTGGCTCGTTGACTAGGTGGTTGTGTTACGCCAATGCCTAAGTCTCTGCGGATTTGGCAAAAGCCACCAATGTAAAGGGTAATGCTCTAAAAGTACAGAACATATCTAATATGTTCTGGGCACTTAGAACACGTGCCTGCCAGCACTTATCCCATAAATGCTTTTCCCCGCACCCCCTGCAGTAGAGGGGTCTAATTTTGATTAGACTTGTAGCTCTGTGGGTGATTGTAAGATGAAAATACATGAAAAATTGTGGCACATTTTGTTCAAGTGATTATCATGTGCAAAACTGCACCAAATGCTTATTCTTAATGAAGGGTCAAGTTAAAGAATTTTGTCTCCCCATTGGCCATGTCATTTCCATTAAAAAGAAACGCATAACATCCAATCTAACTTGCCTCTGATCATGCTGAAATTAGAAAAAAGTGGGTGATTTTTAAAATAATTTTCAAGTTTTAGCACTATCCTGAGGGTGGCATTTCTTATTGACTTCTTATTGACTATTGATTCTTCACTAAAGGTATAATGGCCCTGAGAATATAAATTTTTCTTGATGTGCATTTTGCAGATATCTTAAAATATCCCTGATATAATGATGCATTACAAGAACCATGCTGCAGAGATGTCTGCTTACTCCAATATGTTATCATATATATGTAAAAAGTAACTCAAAGCAACTGGACTTTCTGAGATATTTTAATGAAGACGTTTCACTGCTCATCCAAGCAGCTTCTTCAGTTCAACTGACTGGTGTAGGGGAGTTCTCGGCAAATAGACTCTTCCAACAATCCAATCACAATGGCACACTGCAACTCTTCAGAGAGGTGAACTGAAGAAGCTGCTTGGATGAGCAGTGAAACGTCTTCATTAAAAATATCTCAGCAAGTCCAGTTGCTTTGAGTTACTTTTTATATATATATACCATGACTTGGATGAATGAGAATCTTCATAGTTAATATGTTATCATGTTATCATTTAGTAGAAATAGGAGTTATTAAAAAAAACTGGACAGGATTAGTGATGGGCGAATCTCACCCGTTTCACTTCTCCGAAAAATTTGCGAATATCCAGCGTCAATCGCGTCGCGTCATTTTTGACGCATGTCGCGTCAATCGCGGCGCGTCGTTTCCGTCGCACGTCGCGTCATTTTCGGCGCGCGTCGCTTTCGTTGTGTCGCGTCAAAAAACGACGCGTGACTCGTTTTTTTTGGCGTATTTTTGCTGGCGAATTTTTGCTGGCGTTTCGCGAATTTATTCGCCAGCAGCGAATCACGGGAATTCGCCGCAAATTCGCCCCTGGCGAATAAATTCGCCCATCACTAGACAGGATCAACACCCTCGTGACATGGGGTAAATTACATCTGTGGTGCTGTATTGTACTGATGTAAGCTTATCCCTCTAAATCCTTCTAAAGCCCATAAAATCCAAAATGGGATTCAGTTAAATGAGAAAGCATTTTTTTTGGTTAATAATGTGCAAATTGTAGTGTTTAGTAACAGCCCTTTTAAGGACATATTTGTTATGCCTTGTTTATGTTTATTGCTATGCAGCACTGCTGACACTCTCTGCAGCTCTGTGGGCACTCTCTACAGCAGTCCAGAGAGGATTCGAGAGAATTCTAGGCACTATGGTTATGACGCTTTCCATGTGGAGCCAGTTAACTCTGCTTGACAAAGGTGGATGAAATAGATACAACGATTTTAAAATTATCTGATATGCTATGGATGTCACTAAGAAAGCTTTACTACTGCATTTACATACCTCCCAACATTTTGTAAGTAAAAAGAGGGACAACATTTTTTTCACAAGTAGCAGGGCTAAACTTTTTGACCCCCTCCCCCATTCGGTGGCCACACACCCTAATTACCATGTTCATTTTACAAAATCTGGCAAATAATAATTCTCCTGTTACAATTACTTATTTTCTTATCTCAAAAGTGTTGCAAAGTATCTTATTTGCACCTGTTAGCTGTTCTGGGCTCTCTGCCAAAAGCCAATTAAGTTAGAAGCATTTTTCATTTTCTGGCTGTTCAGTGCAGAGAAAAGAGGGACTTTACAGTACAAATGTGGGACTGCAGGTTGAGCTGTCAAAAGAGGGACTGTTCCTCCAAAAAAGGGACAGTTGGGAGGTATGCATTTAGCTGGAGAAAAGGTTTATAATATCTATGACACACTAGCTGAACCCACTGACACATACACAAAAGTAAAAATGAAACTAACTACATACTTTAACCCTAAGAGGAATACACAGTATGAAATCTATATACAGTATTCAGACAAGCAACTTAGCAGTCAGATAAAACCTTGAATGCCTATCACACCCTATTATGTTTACTCGCCAAATATTGCTATTTCTCTAATACTGATGAGCAAATAAAACACAGATAATACAAAAGTGCACCTCCTCCAGACTCAGGAGATATGCACTGAGGGAATCTGAGTCAAAAACATTACTAGACTATAGCAGATCTTTAGAGATCCCTGATAAACAAGCTGCAGGTATAGAAACAAATCTTCTACTGATCAGTTTGCTGCCAATAAGACAAATTGAGCATGTACCACTGCACACTATGCCAAACATAATCAGAAGCCATATATGTGGTTTATATATTATATGTGGTAATGGTGGTGGCTCTTACCCACATACAGGAATGTGTCCAGCAAAAGGCCAGAAATGCAGAGCCTGTGGCAAAATTAATCATTTTGCAAAACAGTGCAGGACAAAACTGTTTAAAAAAAGTGAATCACATTGTAGCACTAAAATGAAGTCACATCCCACAAAGTGATGAAACCTGAGACTTTCAGTGATCCAAAGGCTCCAAGCTTGTCTCACCCAAGAAGATGGCTTTCCTTCATCTCCAAAATGGGCAAACATAACAAACTTAAGAATGCAACAGCAGAGGATCCTAAAACTCTAAAAGTGAGTGAATCACAGCGTTCGCTGAAGCAGTTCTTTAGGTCCATGAACCCTGAGGCCTCGTTACATAGAAGATGGCACCATGACGAGTGCACAGTCCCAACAATGGCTCTGATAATGAGTCTGTAATGAGTACCGATACTTCTACTTTATCCTATTTAAAAACACTGCCGATCAAACAATACTTTGAAAACTTGATCACACAAGTTAAAAAAAAAGTACGAGACGGGGTTGCAGATCTCAAACTTGCCTTGTGAGGCAATTTCGAGCTACTTAGGAAAACGCAGCGCCATGTGTAAATAGGCACAGACAACTTTAAGCAATTCAGTGAAATTAGTCTCCCCACAGAAGCATCGATTGTTCGCCAGGCGACAAATCTCCCTGAATCTTACCATATTGACAGACTGTAACAATATCACTGTGGTCCAACTCACCAAATCACATAGTAATTTAGGTTGAAAAAATACACAATTCCATCACATTTAACCTTTGAACTCTATTTTAACCTGCCTAACTGCTAGTTGACCCAGAGGAAGGCAAAAAAAAACATCTGATGCCTCTCCAATTTGCCTCAGGGGGGAAAAATTCTTCCAGACGCTATCTTCCGTAACCATGTATTCCCTCACTTGCTAAAAAGTAATCCAAACCTTTTTTAAAGCTATCTAATTATCAGCCTGTACAACTGATTCAAGGAGAGAATTCCACATCTTCACAATTCTCATGGTAAAAAAAAAGCCCCATCCGAATATTTAGGCAGAACCTTTATTCTTCTAATTGGAATGGGTGACCTTGTGTCAGCTGGAAAGATCTACTGGTAAATAAAGCACTAGACAGACAATTATATGATGCCCTTGTATATTTATACATAGTTATCATTTCACCCTTTAAGCGCCTTTTTCTTCTCCAGCATGAACATCCCCAATATGGCCAGCTAAGATTTGCCATACCTTTTATGGACCCTCTCTAATTAAATAATGTCCTGTTTGAGCACTGGAGACCAAAACTGTATGGTATATTCTAGATGGGGTCTTACCAGTGCTCTATAAAGTGGAAGAATGACCTACTCCTCCTGCGACTCTATGCCCCTTTTAATACAGTTCAAGACCTTATTTGCCCTTGATGCTGCTGACTGGCATGGCTTGCTAGAGCAAAGATTATTATATACAAGGTCTCCAAGGTCCTTTTCCATAATGGATTTGCCTATTGCAGTCCCATTAAGGGTATAAATGGATATTTTTACAACCCAGGTACATGACTTTAGATTTATCAACATTGAATCTCATTTGCCAATTAGCTTCCCAGATTGCCAGTTTGTCAAGATCCTGTTGCAGGGATGCTGCATCCTAGATGGAATTAATTGGACTGGATAGTTTTGTATCATCTGCAAACACTGATACATTACTTACAAGACCCTCCCCTAAGTCATTAATGAACAAGTTAAATAAAAGTGGACCCAATACCGAGCCCTGAGGGACCCCACTAAGAACCTTACTCCAAGTAGAGAATGTACCATTAACAACCACCCTCTGTACCCTATCCTGTAGCCAGTTTCCTATCCATGTGCAAATGACCCAACAGAACTTACTTTAGAAAGCAGTCGTTTGTGGGGCACGGTATCAAATGCTTTGTCAAAATCCAAATAGATCTCATCTACTGCCTCCCCAATGTCCAGCATCTTACTTACCTCATCAAATTTGCCTGACATGACCTATCCTTCATAAAGTCGTGCTGATTGCTGCTAATAATGTAATTCACTAGGACAGAATTTTGAATGTGTTCCCTTATAAAGCATTCAAATAATTTGCCCACCACAGATGTCAAACTTACTGACCTATAATTTCCAGGCTGAGATCGTAATCCCTTTTTAAATATTGGAATGACATTAGCTTTTCTCCAATCCATAGGTACCATACCAGATGAAAGCACATCTGAGAATATCAGAAATAGGGGCTGGTTGCCATCTGGCCCTGGAGCCATTAGTGCAGGTATGAAGTATGAAGTGAGCCTGGGAACTCAGACTCCTCTATTGTTTATTTATATATATATATATATATATATATATATATAATTCAAGCAACTTTATCGAGAGTGCTGGCATCCCTTGGACTTTTATATATATATATATATATATATATATATATATAAACAATAGAGGAGTCTGAGTTCCCAGGCTCACTTCATACCTGCACTAATATATATATATATGTTTATATTCATTAAATGCAGCTTCTGTCCCCAGACTCCCCACAGACATGTGCTCAATCAATGCTCTGAAAGGCTGCTCTCAAGGCAGGAATGGTTTTGTTGACCCAGTGTATATTTGTTTTTGGCCCCAGACATTAAATGATATAACATTATCGTCACTATTACCCAGGGGTTCAATGACTTCCACATTTGCTATAAGTTTTTGGTCATTTGACATCACTAGATACAGAATAGCACTTTTTTCTGGTAGGTGCCTCAACAACCCATGCCATAAAATTGTCATGCAACAAGTTTATAAACTTGTTCCCATTAACTGATCAGGCAGTATTTTTGCTCCAGTCTGGGTAATTAAAATCCCCCATTAAAATCCCCCCAAATTAGTAGCCTTTTCAACCTGCATCAGGAGCTTAGCCTCCTCCTCTCAGCCAGACATGAATCTCTCTAAACTCCCGATATCTTCTTAACGTTGCTTGTGGCACAAATGTAATATCTCTGAGAAAATGACCATGGAAGTCTTCGACCTCAACTTTACATCTAGTTTTTTAAATTCAGTCTTGAGGACTTCACTACCTCCTCTAACTTTGTCATTGGTACCTATGTGTAACAAGACCAATCGGTCTTCCCCAGTCCCTCCCAATAATCACTTGTTCCACCTCATGAAAACCCCTTCCACCAGGCAAGCAGTAGACTGACTGGCATGAAGGGTCCTTACGGCAGATTTCCCCTTCCATACTACTATACCACCAAATCAACTCCTATGACTCTTTAAAAACAAGGCTCCTAATCCAACTGCTAATGGCAGCAAAATCGTTAATACCAATCCACTGGAGAATCTCATTACCACCCACGAGGGCAGAATGGTATGAAACAGTTAACAAAATATATCTGATGGAGGAGATGATGTCTTCATTAAACAATACACATGGAAAATTTGCTGCCATATGGTTTATCTCAATGCAGTTTATAGATAATAAACAGGGTACAACGGATTCTTAAAATGCTATTTTCTCCATTCTCTCAGCTGAACATTGCCTTGTTTCTTTTTTTTATTTCCATTTATTATTATGTTCAGTTGTTAGCAGCAAATGATGCTAGTTTTTTCTTCTATTTCGAAAAATGTTGTCCCTTAAGGAGACAACTGCAAATGTAAACCTAATAACATATGGTTTAGGAAAACCAAAATATGTTAATGACAACATTTATTAGGAATGTACAAATGGTGTTTGCCTGAGAAATATTTACCAATGTCTTAACTTTGGCAATGTAAATCAAATTGTTCTAATAAAACTGATAAAGAAAAAAAGAAAATGACTATACATTTGTGGCCATCACCCAGTGCAACATCAAGCAACCACAAGTAGATGTACTCCTTGACAATACTACAATTACTGCTATGATAGATTCAGGATCTCATTTTTTTTAACATTTTTTTTTTATTAGAGCATTAATCAGGTACGATTCTTACATCTCTGAATATTTACATATCTTCACATTTCAACATTGTTTACCAGTTGGATGTATATCTTATTATTATTGTTTGATAGGTACAGACCAGTTGTGTATTATACATTTTCATTGTTGTTTATTCCTATTCTATACATCCTAAATTCCCATTTTGTTGGGTATATTTCGAGATGCAGGCTTAAATGTATATTGTTACATCGTACAAATCATTTTTTCATCTATAACTTTGTTAACATTTATAACATCTTAACCTTTATTATAGATTAATAGGAGGATCTCCTTGTACCGTTCTTGTGGTATACCATTCTGTATATTGGAAGCATCCATGTACTTTTATCTTTACTGTTTGTGGGATAAATTCAATAAATGTCTCCCAAGTATCGAAAAACTTTTGAACAATTGTGTTTTTATTTAAAGATGTTTCTGCCCAGTCCATATAGAAAACTCTAACTTTTTTTTTTTTCCAGGAAGAGTTTAATAGTGGGAGGGGTATTTGATAGCCAGACTTGTAGTATTGTCTTTTTTGCCACTGCTGTTATAATCAATAGGAGCCTTTTTTGCACCTCGCGTTGTTTTGATAGGGATGTTTGGGGTTGTGCCCCATAGTGCCCAGGCTGCCGATAGTGGAATATAGTTACCCAGGTGTCTTGTTGCATAATCTCGTACCTGATTCCAGAGGAGAAGCAACATTTGAACTGTTACAACCACTACCACAGCTTGCACAAATCAGCATTAAAATATATGGTGCAAAAAGACCACTAGATATATGTTGTGAGTTCATGACAACATGCAAATTCAGAGATAGAAAAAAGCAATGTTTCTTTTTTTTATGTGACCAAGGGAAATCATACTTCACTTTTAAGCTTTTAAACATATGCAGGGGTCTAATCAAACTCACAAATGTGGAGACAACTTCTTCACGGTCTGTTGCAGATACATTAGTGTTGCAATATGCTTATTTGTTTGAGGGAACTGGAAAATTAAAAGACTTTCAGGTACAACTTCACATAAATCATGCTGTGAAACATTCAATACATCCAAACAGGAGAATTGCCTTCTAGTTAGGGCAAAAAGTTAGCAGAGAACCAGAAAACCTTGAAAAGCAGGGTATTATTGAATGTGTATATGAGCCCACTCCTTTGGTCTCCCCAATCGTAACAACACCAAAATCCAAATACTCTGATCGTGTCTGAATCTGCGACAAGCACTGCAATTAGTGGATATTATTCAAAATTGGACCTAAGAGCAGGCTATCATCAACTTGGACTGCATTCAGATAGTAGATATATGAATACATTTTATACACAACTGGGCCATAGAGTTACAAACATCTGAGCTTTGGTGTATCTTCTGCTGCTGAGGTATTTCAGAATACAATACAGTAATCTCTGTCTGCACTTTCAGTTGTTAAAAACTTCAGTGATGACTTCTTAGTGCAGTGATTTTCAACCTTGTGCCTCCAGCTGTTAAGAAACTACAAGTTCCACAATGCATTTGCCTGACAGTGGCTGTCAGACTCCTTCATTGCATTGTGGGACTTGTAGTTCCTTAACAGCTGGAGGCACAAGGTTGAAAATCACTGTCTTAGTGTATGGGACAATCCAGAAGGAACATGATGATAATCGTACTGCAGTGTTTAAAATACTCCATGCTAACAGTTTACCATTGAACCACAACAAATGTGAATTTAACAAAACTCAGCTTGAAATTGATGGTTTATTTTGTTGGCAGACAGTGTATCTGCAGACCCCAGAAATGTTGCAGTTGTCAGGATGCGCGGCCCAGAGCTGCAAGTAAGACTCTGGGCGGTGCGTCCTCTTCTGCCGGGGTTGCTCCTACAATGACCGCGCCCATAGCCGCCACGTGGGTATCGGCGCCGGACGATGACATCATTGCATTGCCCAATGATAGGATTTATTTGCCACGTTCCTAGGTGATAATTTAGTTCCTGATTATTGTATATTGGCCCTGCCTGGACTTCGTTTTTGTAGATTGCTGCCTGCCTATTGAACTTTGCCTGGACCTTGACCACGAGTATTGCCTGATCCTTGCCTGTACCATTGTTCTGGACTTTAACCCCTAAGCTTCCACCTTGGTCCCGACTACCTCCCTTGGCTGCTGATAGGCCTTCCCTGACATTATCATTGGCCCATGGACACCATTGAGGAAGCTACAGAAGACCTCAGATGAGCGATACGTGGACTGGCTGATCGCATGGGGAACTATGAAGCACAGCAGTCTAGCTTTGGCTTAGCCCTGACGGCCATTTTGGACAAGTTGTCAGTATCTCTGCCAGCCTTTTCCCTACTTCATCTCAACCTCCGGAGTCTTCTATCCATACTTCCGAGCCACTTATACCCAGCGCCTCCTCTCTACAGTGGCAATCCTCAAGCTTGTAGAGGATTATTGAATCAGTGTGAAATTCAATTCACGCTGCTCCCCAGTCAATTTACTTCTGATCATGCCAAAGTGGGATACATCCTTACCCGTCTGTCCGGAAAAGCTCTTGAGTGGGCATCTCCTGTAGGAGAAGAAGGATCTGCTTATTGATAAAGCTAATGCCTTCATTCTGCAGTTGCGGACCATATTTGACGCTCCCGGTCAGGCCGCGTCTGCCTCCTCTCGGTTGATGCAGATTCGTCAAGGGACTCGGACGGTGGCTGATTATGCCGTAGAGTTCCAAGACAGGTTGGAACAACGAAGCCTGCCATGCTGCTTTCTGCAATGGTCTCTCTATCTGCCTGGTCTCCCGTGAGCTACCTACTCATTGGGAAGATCTTGTCGCTTTGGCCATTAAGGTGGACACTCGTCTAAGAGAGCACAAAGCAGATAAGGACCATGCTATGAATTTCCAACCTTCTTCAGTTCCTCGTTTCCAAAGATCCTCGTTTCCTAGTGCACCTCCTGCCACAGTATCTTCTTCTCCCAATCCTCCAGTGATCCCTGCTGATGAACCTATGCAGTTAGGCCAGATCCAACTCTCTGTACAAGAGAAACTGAGGAGATGCTTGGAAGGCCTTTGCCTTTATTGTGGGGAAAAGAATCATTTTGTCCAATACTGCCCTGTGAAGCCTGTACCCTACCCCCAGAGTAATCTTGGGATATCTCAAGTGGCTAGTGTCACTCCTAGACTCCAAGCAAACACTCACCAATTTCTTCTCCCTCTACAGATCTGGCTCCATTCTGGATTCCAGGGCTGCCGGTAATTTCATGGACATAGCTTTTGCTAAAGAAAATGGGATTTCCCTATTCCCTATGGGGGAATTGCTATAGACGAGAAGCCTTTAGCTTCAGCCTTGATCTCTCAAACTACGGGTGAGCTACCCCTGAAGATCAGGACTTCACACTCTGAGAAATTACCCTACTAGATTATTTCTTGTCCTTCATCTCCTGGGGTTACCCTGGTTACATCTACATAACCCTTCCATTGATTAGTCCTCTGGTCAAGTCTCCCATTGAAGTTCTTATTGTTAATGGCATTGACTTCATGCTATCCTGACCCTATCCACCAGAACTCTATCTTCTTGATTGAAGAAAATCCTTTCCTGCAGTTCACTGTGGTGGAGCATCTTCCTGAGGAACAAGTTTTAGCATCTCCTCCTTCTAGAGTCATTGCTTCATTGTCGCTCCAACTCCTCTAAGTCGCCTATCTCCCAGCTGGTTGCTACCTCCGGACCAGCCAACCCTCAGCAACTGGGTCTTCAGCCATCTCCACTGCCTTCAGCTCCTGAGGGGCTTCCACAGCATTTTCCACTGCCTACGGCTCCTGAGGGGCTTTTCCAGCAGTCTCTGTGACATACAGTTCCAGAGGGACCTTCCCTGCAGTCCTTACAACCAAAAGCTCCAGTGGACTTTCTCCAACAGCCTCCGCTGTCTACAGTCCCCAAGGCATCGCGCGTCTGACGGGTCTGATAGTAGATGCTAGTCTAGTTGGCGCTGGTGCCATCCTAACACAGAAACAAACAATGTTATTGCATATGGCAGCAGTTCACTGATATGATGTTGAAAAGAGATACTCTTAAACAGAGCATGAAGCTTTGTCAATAGTGTCTAGCTGTAAATATTTTCCCCTATATTTTCATGGGAGTCCCTTCACTTTAGTGACAGATCACAAGCCACTACAGCTGATCTGGAATAATCCCAAAACTAAAACACCAGCTAGAATAGAGAGAGGGTGGCTAAAACTACAGCCATGTAATTTCCATGTGGTATACAAATCTGGTAAAACCAATCCAGCATATTACATGCCACCCCATCCCATAGTTTCTGCACCATCCACAAATTCCAGATAATGTAAAATAACAGAAGAATATGTCAACTTTGTATCCAACCAGGCAGTCCCAAAGGCTCTTACAATACAGAAGTTTCAGGAGGCCACACTAAAAGACCCTGTATTAAAGGCACTTCCAAAAACTGATATGCAGTGGTAAATGGAACACTGCAGCCAGACACACAGAGCATTCAGCAAAGCTCAGGACATTCAAAAACATTGCAAAGGAGCTTACAGTAAATGATGATAAGAGCATTCTTTTAAGGGGCAGTCAAATACCTGTTCCATATTGTCTACAAATCAGAGTGTTGGCCTTAGCATATGAAGGACACCAGGGTATTGTAAAAATGAAAAGACTTCTTAGAGAAAAAAGATCAGCGAGCAGAGATGGTGGTACAAAAATGTGCTGCATGTCATGCAACAACACCTCATACACATAAGGAACCATTACAGATGCCTTTTTTACGAGCAGCCCCACGGTGTCATGTGAGCGTTGATTTTTACGGGACATTCTATACTGGCGAATACCTGTTATCGTTGATAAATACTCCTGATACCCAGTAGTTGAGATTGTTAGATCGACTTCCTCTGTTACAGCTGCTTTAGACAAAGTGTTCTCCTTTCTGGGCATCCCACACACTATAAACAGATAATGTGTGACCCTTCAAGGGAGATCAGGTCAAGAACGTTACTTCAAGAGAATGCTGAAACAAGCAATGACTGCTCTACAGCCACCTGTGCTCACCATAAGATATCCAATGAGAACTGATAGAAAACCTCCTACATATCTGAAAGATTTTGAAACCTAAATATACTGTATAAGGATACAACTTGAAAGTCACTTTATTATCTGTTTGGCTACTGCTTTTTATATTGTTTATTTGTTTTTAATTTGAAAGAAGGGAGGGATGTAGTGTTTAGTAACAGCCCTTTAAAGGACATGTTTATTATGCCTTGTTTATGTTTATTGCTATGCTGTACTGCTGACGCTAGAAGGCACCCTCTACAGCATCCCAGATAGTAACCTGGAGAGTATCCTAGGCATTTTTGGTTATGACACATTCCATGTGGAGCCTGTTTAGCAGTTCTGCAGCCTGTTGAATAAAGCCTACAACCAAAGCCTTCTGTGTGTATCGGGGGGGGTTGGTCAAGATTCTACACACATGTATGGGCAATATTCAATCTAAGGATACAAAACGTTTCTCCTAATTCAGTTACAGTTTTACAACATAGACATCAATGATAAACAGTAAGGTTTGCTAATTGAACTGCATCTGATTTTATGGGGCAATTTTTGAAATGAATTAGGACAATTTTTTTCTGACCTTTTTAGAATGAGAACTGAAACCTTCACAAATGATCTGGCCTGCATTTATCTGCAAAAATGTAAACTGGAATCTACCTGTCACCTCATATCTACTCATCTCATATAATAACCAGCAGTGCTAACCACTGAACAGTGTGACTAATCACAATAACTGCAACTGATTACATCCATGTCTCACACCAAAACATATACAAAAAATGTCTGTTTATGCTAACCCTATGGCATATGCCATATTCCCCCCCCCCCTGGTTTTGTAAGCTTGGGCAATCATTGTTACAGTGGAAGCAGTGACAGGGTGCAGATGCAGGGCCGGACAATTATTTAGGTGCCTTAGTGTAAGTGTGAATGGCATTCACTGGTTATTATGAGCTGGCTGCCAAGCATTAGAGAGGAACACTACAGGTATTAGGGCACAGATTCCTTGGCTGCTCAGGACCGGGGAGACTCCGTCAGGGCTCCTACCCAGCTGCAGCCTCTTGCTCCCTCCTCCACAAGACGTGACTTTGATATTTGTAGAAATCCCTGCCCAATAATAGGCAGCCTATGCGTAGGTCTGGATTACATCTTGATCTAGTGAATTTGCTGCTGCAGGGAGCACAGGGGGAAATGAGCAGGAACTTTCTGCATAAATCGCAGGGACCCTGCACAGGCTTACAGTTAAGGGACAGAGGGAGCTGGGCAGGCGGTGGGAGAGGCGCAAAGTATGGTAGTTGCTCAGAAAATGGCTTACTCTTATTCTACCAACATTTTGCTGCGCTCCAACACCTGGAACATATGGGGAGCCAGTGTGGAGAAACCTGTACAAAGCTGTGGGCAGGCTGCTTTTTAAGATGTCCGTGTGTAAAGCCCATGTTCTGATAGGGGACATAAAAGTGCAAGTGACTGTTGGGATGCAATTGGATCACAGATACATCATTTAACTCAGAGTCCAGGCAGCTTGAGAGGCATTCCAGGTCAGGCACCAGATGTAGAGAGAGCAGGCAGGCTGCAGAAGAGCTACAATGATTGGTTAATAGAATGGGTATTCAAATTTCCCTCCAACACACTTTGTTGGTGAGGGGGAGGAAAATAATTATTTTCCTGAAGGCAGCAGGACTCTGTATGAATCATAGAAACTTGGCTATGGTGTCTTGCATGCCTATTCTACAAATTCTCCCTATCTCCCCTCGAACTGTAGCATAAAATTAGCAATAAAACTGCTATGAGTTCTGGGTGTATTTATATATGGAATTGCCACTGTGCCATCCTGCTATGAGTTCTGAGGTTATTTATACATTTTCAGCAAAATTACATGAGTAAAATGTGTGGAGTCTGACACACTGGGCACACTGCATGTCGGTTTTTTAGGGCCCTCCTAGCCAAAACCATCTTCTGCTGCCCATAACCTAGAAATAGAAATTTAAAAAAAAAAAAAAAGGTTGAACTTGATGGACGCGAGTCTTTTTTCAGCCTAATTTACTATGTAACTATGTAACCTATGGCATTTCCATAGCCTCTAGCATACAGATAATCTTCATGCCTAAATTTCCCTATTCAGAAGGGGCTCAGGTTTTAAAATCCTGATTAAAATTAATGCCCCCAAAATTTTACGTTATCTTTTTCCCAAAACCTTAAGAACCCCATCTATGCCTCTTCAATGTGTTATTAATTTGTGCGTACAAGCATGGTACATAACAGCTGTAATAATTTTTTTTCAGTTCACTAAATAAATGAAGCTTCAGTTTGCTAAATAATATCACTTTAGCATCACTCTTGGGCCACTGTATTTAAAGTTAGGAGAGTAGGCTGTGTCTGTACTATATTGGAATCAATTTCTGTAACAGATGGAAGCAATGGATCAGTGGGATTTAAGTTCCTATTAGGTCAAGTTCAGAGACTCTCTGATGGAAGTGATGTAAACCACTCCTGGCAGGAGGCAGACGTTCTGGCTAATGAAAAATCAAAGCAGAACATTCAAAGCAGCTGATTTTGTTTTGTATGCATTTTTGGTAATTGACTGAGATTCTGATGAAAGTTTGGGGAAACTGCACTCTGTGAAAAATGCCAAGTTTTTGTGATTTCACAGACATAATATTTTCTCATTGAACTGCCTCCCATGTGCATTTATACAATTAAGGCTGCTCAAGCTACATGTGAGGTAACTCTATTCAGATATCACTGGTAGGTATGCATTGAAAAATTGTTCGTTATGTAGGAAGGAATGGTGCTATGTGATCAGGTGCCGACCTGTTGATTAAATCTGTATATACATTTCTTTAGAACTCAGCAATATTTAAAGGAGGGGGATATGGAATGCAAGCAGAGTATTGCAGGACAACAGAAGAAAAACTCTTAGTTAATTGCATCATAATATTGTTTGACAAGGTCCTAATGAAAGACCAAGCTGCTGTTTTAGAAAAGAAATGCACAGGAAAATTGGTTTCTGCAACCCAAGATATAGAAATGTCTCTAACTGAATGTTCTTTAAAGGAGAAGGGAAGCTACCAAGGCAGTTTATTGCCAATAGATTAACAACATTAGTACAAGCTAGAATGCTATATTTATTCTGTAGAATGTTTTACCATACTTTCTGTTTGTTTAGGATAGCAGCTGCCGTATTAGCTTGGTGTGACATAACTTAAACTAAATAACTAAAGCTGGCCATAGACAGAATGTTCTGATCGTTCGAATCATCGAACAATCGGACGTCCCCATCTCCCAACCTGCCACTAAACTTCAGTTGAAATTAAGCAGTAAAAGAACAGATCAGACGTTGTTCAACCCCTGACAGCAATCGTACCAAAGTTGATATCCAACAAAGCTGGCGAGAGTCTCCCAATGAAAATAGTGAGATCTGCAATATATGCAGAGATATGATTGGCAGCTGACAGAAATGTTCTGACCTGTACGACTGATCGGCATGGCACACACACACGATCTGAAAATCATACAAATTGAGGATTCTTACAATCGGATCTTTGTGTCTATGGACAGCTTAAGGGGGGAAATTTACTAAGCAGTGAAAATGTTCGCCGCACTTCGGCAGGCGAATTTTTGCTATGGTCGGCGAACGGTATCGTAGTTGCGCTAGTGTTACTTCGCCAGGCAAAGCGCATTTACGCTAGCGATGCCTAATTTGCATATGGTGTGAATAGAAGTATATGTTACAGCCACTACATTGCACTACACAACCCCCCAAAAAAATGTTGCTCTTTTTCAGACTAGCACTAGAAAGGTAAAACACGCCAGTGTTTTTTTGGGACCTAGAAAAAATTTCCAATTTCTTTTTAAGCTCCTATCTATTGTATTGAACTTCCCCAGGTCTGACCTGGTGAAGTAACGTCTAGCGTAAGTGGTCACGTTCAGTAAAATTGTCATTTTAGTGAATTTGCATAATTACGATCCTTCGTCAGTGCGCAACTTCGCCTGGCATAAGGGTGCGAATTCGCTCTAGTCTATCTACTTCGCTAGTGAAAATTCCCAAAGTCTGTTTTAGTAAATTTGTAAAGTTACGAATTGACGTCACGCTGGCGAATTAGCGCTAGCGTTAGATGCTTCGCCCTTTAGTGAATTTCCCCCTAAGTCTCTACCTGCTCACTCATAGCTTTAGGCTCAGATTACAGCAGGGTGGGGTGGAGGGTGGATGGGAAAAGGGAGGAGGAGAGGGAGAGAGGAGCAAATTGAGCATAAAGCCCTGGAGGTTTAATCTGAAAATAGGAAGTCTAATACAGAAGTCCATTTGTACACAATAAAATGACAGAAATGTAGTGTTTCTTTTGACAGAAGATTCAGAGGTGCCCAGGGGGCCCTAAAAATGTTGTTATATGGGGCCCAGTGATATCTAATGGGGGCCCTGACCATATGGCACATTATTTGACTGTGGGCATATGTGTTGGGAACTAAGACAACTCTATTGATTTTATTAAGGTTGCCTTAGGCATGTCTAGTTATCAGTGTAAATGTAATGTATTAGATGCACCATGTAACATAAATAGCTCCATTCTACTTTAAATTGCCTGACGCAGGCAAATTAACCTGGGCGCAAGTTGCGTGGTTGCGAACACTAGCGCAGCTTCGTTTTGATTCGCCAGCGTTCGGTGCCCTGGATGCAACTTCGCACTTTAGCGCTGTCTGTGTGAATTTATGCCTGGCGAAGTGTTGTGATGGCTGTGAAACCGTTGTGGCAAATTTTCAGTCTTTATTGAATTTGCCCCAATGTATCTCCATACAAGCCAATGCAGTGCCTGTAAATTGAGTGAAATAAAGACTGAAGATTACAGAGCACTGACAAAGGGCACTTTGGAATGTATGAAAATGGTTTGCCTTATTTAAGATTTCAAAATTAAATAAAAATTTCCTCTGTTTGAAAAATGGATTTTGGTGTTTTAAAAAAAATATATTTACCCATGACAGAATGCTTTTAACAAAAACGTAAACCTCTACTATAATGGCTTTAGCTAGCCACTCTGTTTTGTAGTAATAAACTGACAGTCCTTCAGTCATTTGTTCAGTTAAATAACTTGTACTGTGGCGTATAAAGTACGTCTCTGAAGCAAAGTAAATGTTTGCATCTTTCTTACCTGACATTTGGATAAATGAATTGTATTCATAAGTGCTCAGATTATGAAAAATGGTAAAACAGATGACAGTAAATTCTTTATCATCATGAAATGAAATAGCCACATACTTCAGCAAGTTCAGTATTAACTAAATACATATTTTTTTTGCCTTTTACAGAATGAAATTGTGGGCAATGATATGCAATAATTACACCAGTGTATAATGTTTTTGCCTCCAGGCACTTTCAGTGGATGCCTTAAGCATATGTTAACGGTTCTTATATACTGTAGCATCTGTTTCAAGTCACAAAACTCCTACACAGATTTTGCCTAGTTAAGAATATAATTCTTATATATTTTATGAAATGATTATAGTGCATTGCTAATTTAGAAGGATTTCAGGTTCTTTATTCTAAGCCTATATAAAACAAGATCACCTGTTGTTTCTAACTGTGCTCAGTAAATTAACAGGCCAGAGATGCTGGCCACACCAGTGTACATCTTTTGACTTTACCACTGCCCTGCTGTTGAAGACTTTACTACCTTACAATTATCCATATTTCATAATATTGAGAAACATATCTGAGAATTATATAATATATGCTTATATGAAAATACAGCTCCTTGTTGTGGCTCCCACCCATTCCATTCATGTGATCCCACTGGTGTCAATAAAAGGGCAACCAAGTTTGGGAGTTTTAAGCAGCTAGTAAGTAAGACTAAGTAAACTTAGTCCCTTTGTAAAATGTATAATGAAACAATGGAATTCTTAATGAATCAGATGCAATTTGAGACTAGGACTGGCCAGATGACTTTGACATAGTAGGCCAGCTTAAATATATTGCAAAATATGGACAAAAGACCCCTGTTTTGTTTAATGGGTAAGGCATTTTTTAGTAGCTGTATGCACAAAATGTCTCAATGTCTTAAATATATTGATAATGGGTTGAGTGCAGAGGACCTCTTGGATTTATATATATATATATATATATATATATATATATATATATATATAGTGAATAATGTACCCCCCCCCCACTGTAATTTATAAAGAAATTATAAGTCACTGCGGCCTTATGCTTTTATACAGATCACATAACTCCAAAGTGACTTCTGATATCTTTATAAATTTCAGTAGGGGTTACATTATGCATTATAATCTACAGTTAGTGTGAGGGGGGTGGGCTGGTCGGGAGGGGGGGTCAGAGGGGTCGTCGTCAAAATCTGGTCATCGGCTTCAAAATCTGGTCACCGGTGTCAAATTCAGTTGTGCCGGCATGGCGTCAAACTCGGATGCGCTGCGCCAAATTCACCGGCGGGCCCCTGTTATAAACGCACCGTTTATAAGGATATCATTTACAGTCTGGTCCCATAGGGAAATATATATAGGGAGGGGATGACAGTAATCATAAGCTTTCAGAGCTGGAGGCTGCTCTCAGGTTACTGACTACCGCGCTGCAGATCTTGCATACATGCAAGAGGCGTCCAGCTCACCATGGCATGGGGGTTGAGCCTCTGTATCGAGATCAGCTTGCACTGCATGGGAGTTGTGTGGAGGCTCAAAAACCTGAGGGAGAAAGGGGTAATCACAGAATCTCCCACTGGAGTTGCTTTCTGCAATAAGGGCCAGTAGCCCGGGAAGTCAATCCTCATGACTATCGGTGTAAGCTTTTTTAAGCTTGTTTAAAGAGGTGGTTCACCTTCAAGTACATTTTTTGTATATTGTAGAAGGGACAATTCTAAGAGTGGTCTTCATTATTTATTTTTCATAGTTTTTTAATTATTTGCAATTTTCTTCTCTTTCTTTCCAGCTGTCAAAATCTAAAAACAAATGCTCTGTAAGGCTACAAATGTATTGTTATTGCCACTTTTTATTACTCATCTTTCTATTCAGTCCCTCTCCTATTCATATTCCAGTCTCTAATTCAAATCAATGCAGGGTTGCTAGGGTAATTTGTACCCTAGAAACCAAATTGCTGACACTGCAAACAAGAGAGCTGCTGAATAAAAAGCTAAAAAACTATAAAACTACAAACAATAGAAAATGAAAATCAATTGCAAATTTATTCAGAATATCACTCTTACATTACACTAAGAGTTAACTCAAAGGTGAACAACCCCTTTAAGCTGCTCTATGCACACTTTCCCCAGTGGACAATTGGGGAAATAGGCATGAGTGGTTGTGCCTATTGGTCACATGTTCACGGGCACTTTGTATTAATTCACAATTTTGCACCAGCAGATTATCTTTATTGGATTTTATATGTTCACTTATAATAATGATATGTTTATGTAGAAGAATGCGTATTCATGATATATGCATATAGCAGACACTGATCACGGCTAGTGATGGGCGAATCTACCCAGTTTCGATTCGCCGAAAAATTTGCGATATACATATATATATATATATAAAGATTTAAATTAAACTGTAAAACTGTACTTTAATCCATTACAAATCTTGCTTGTTTTGTAGAGGTAAATGACAGATAAGATAATGTGTAAGACTTTGAAGAGAATAATTTAAGGGAGAAAAGAGAGACTAACTACTTATATCACCAAACAATAAAAGTGATGATCTGCAGCAGAGGTTTGGTCATGGGTCAGTCTTGCAGTCTTTGAAGAGAGAGCTATGTCTCTGGAGAGTCTTTAGAATCATATTACATTATAACCTGATTAACACTGAAGATCACCTCAAACACATTTCAGAACGGCTTTGAACTTTTTCAGGCATGTCTGATCGGAATACAATTATCAAAAACATTCATGAAAAGTGAAGGAATTCTGTTTTTTCTTTCCTCTATAATGTGTTACAAGTATACTCATGCATTGTATTTTTGGTGTCATGCTTCCCTAGTAATGTTGACTACAGAACTTTCTTAACTATTTTAGTAACTATAAATGTCCATGTACTTGGATTACAAAAACAGTTATATTGCAAATCTTCAAGGAGACGTACTGTATCTGTAAAGACTAATTCACATAGTCGAGAGGTAAGCATTAGTAATCATCTCTAGGTGTGCTTAGTTATAAATGTAAGGTATATGCCTAAGAAAGTGTCTCTAAAAATGTGTTGTTGTTGTTGATATCCTAAATTCCATAGTTAATTTTGTTAGAAAAAAAACCTAATATGTGTGTTTTTGTCAACATGAGTAGTTTATAAGAGGGACAATAGACAAATGTGCCATCACTTACACATTTATATGGGTAAATAATTAAAAAAGAATGGAGTTTGAAAAGGAGAACAGAAGAGAGAAAGGAATTGAAAATTGTTTTTGCTTGGATATGTATTCCAACTTCTGACTTTATAACTATAATACTATTTGTGTCGAGATTATGACATCACCTTTTTAATAAGAACAACTGCATCAATTTTTGGACTTGAACAGTTTTGTAATCACTGTCTAGTACATGGTGCTAAAGAAATTTTATGAAATAAAGAACGTTAAACTCCTGGTGGTTAAATATACTGCATAATCCCAAGCCGTTTTAGCAATTGAATGTTTAATGTACTAAAGGAGAATTCAACCGTAAATTTAAAAAACCCTACCCTACATAGACCTCCCTGCCTCTTCCCCCCCAGCCTAGCTGCTACCCAAGGCAAATGCCCTAAGTCTTTACTTAGTCTTTACCCTTTGGTAATTCTGTCCAGCAGAGTTCACGACAGCCATCTTCTGGCTCTTCGGCAGTCTTCGGAATGAGAGTTGGGTATCTGCAATTTCTGTGACTTTCACCACATGCGCAGTTGGCGCGAAGCGAAAGATTGCTCCAACTGCACATGCGTCGATACACCTCTTTCATTCTGAAGATTACTAAAGTGAAGAAGATGGCTGATGTGAACTCCACGGGACAGAATCTGCACTGAGGGGAGTAAAGACTTAGGGGCATTTGCCCAGGGCAGCAGCTAGGCTGAGGGGGAGGAGGGAGGTGGTCTTTTTAGGGTAGGAGGGTAGGGTTTTTTTTTACTTTAGGGTTAAATTGTACTTTAATGAGTATAGACATCCCAGCAAGGACTGTCAACAAGTATGCGGATGTAGAAACTATGATTCCTTAAACATGTGACAAATGAGTGCCCCAGTGCTAAGAGATAAAATTCTTGCATTATGGTCGGTCATGTCTATATTGTTTGCCTAAATTAAAGCAATGACAAATTATAGGGAGATAATGATAGCCAGGGAAAAGGAAGATAAAGTAAAGTCTTTTATCATATCTGTGGGACCATCTGATCGTACGCAAGCTCCTGTGGAAGGCATTACCAAGAAAGTCGTTCTAGAACGGATGTGCCGGATGAGACAGGTCTTGATGATGTTACAACAGAAGTTCCATCATCAGTGTCAATTGCTGTCCTGGGGATTGGGGTTCACTGTTTAGGAGGAGATAGGGGATTCTAATCTGCAGGCATCAATGACTAGTCTGCAGCTGCTAAACAGAGATTTCTAAAATTATCATTGCAGGACCACCTAATGATTAGGGTCTTGCTAGTTGGAGACATTATCTTGTAATTTTTTCATAGGATGATGATCTAGTTATACTTTTATGAGCAGAATTTAACAAAGGTTTTGGGTTTTTATACTGGAAATGGCATGTATGCTAGATACTGACAAAGCTAAGATTGTTTGTTTATATCTCACCATCTCGCAGTTCTTAAAGGTCTTTCTTTCAGGGGAAGATTAAAAAATAATTTATCATGTGCTGCCTTTTTAAAAATTCGATTTTGACTATTTGACTATTGTTCTTTAAGCCTGTGGGGGACCTCCTAAAACCTATTTGAAGTCATTTGGTGGACTATGAAAACTAGAAGTTATTTTTTTTTTTTCGTTTTTTTTTTTAAAGCCTTTTAATCGAATTTGATAGAATATGTAAAAAAAATTTGATTAAAACGATTTAAATACAGCCTATTCATCCGGAATTAAAAACAGTTTTTAATACTATGATAGATATGTAAATCAACTCAATCTAAAACATCAGTCAGTTTAAAGTGATTCTGTCATGATTTTTATTGTGTCATTTTCATTTCTAAATTACACTGTTAACACTGCAAATAATTCACTCCATATAAAATGATATCAATGAACCCACAAGTGTATTATTTAGCTGTAATATCAATGTGAAGGCAGCCATCTCAGGTTATATTGCCTTATCCTGGGCTTTTATAAAGAGCTATCATTTCATGATGGAACTGCTTTCAGAGAAGTTATTGTTTCTGTTACTCAATGTAACTGAAGAAGTTGCAGAGGCCCTTGGATTTTTACTATTGAGTGCTATTTCCTTATCTACCAGGGAACAGGTCTTGAGTCAAGGAGTTGTTATCTTGTTACCTTCCTATTGTTCTACTGATGGGCTGCTGGGAGGGAGGAAGGGATGGGGGATATTCGACTTCAACTTGCAGCAAAGCAGTAAAGAGTTACTGAAGTTTATCAGACCACATGTCGCTTGACTTAGGGCACCTGGGAAACTAAAAACATGTCCAGCTCCATATCAAATTTCAAAATTAAATGTAAAAAAATCAGTTTGCTCTTTTGGAAAAAAGATTTCAGTGCAGAATTCTGTTGGAGCAGCGCTGTTGATGGATATGTTTTGAAATAATATTTTCCTATAACAGAATCACTTTAAATATAAAGATGCTTTTACAGTATGTGCTTACACAAAGATGCACTCATAGAAAATAAGGTTTCTGGTTCCAGAACTGATTGCTTTTATTCCCAAATCTTCAGTATCATTAAAGTATATACATGATCCTAAGGTGATGTTATTTTAAGCCTGACTGAGCAAAAGTTGGGAAAGGGTTCCTTGAAACTAATAACACTTGCTTGATGGTGAAAATCATGTTTTTAAAAAGTGGCAGGAAGAAAGAAATCATTTTAACACGGTGAGACATTGTGAAAGAAAGAAATAAACACTATTTTACAAAACATTTGGATTCAAAAAGCAAAAGAAAGTAAATTCTGTGGAGAAAAGGGCAAAGTATGTGATTTTTAGACTCGATTAAAACATATTGAAAAGAATGAAAAGGCACTTTTTCAGGAAAGTCCAGTTCTCCAGAGAATTCCTTACAGAAATAGTCCTGAGGTGAGATACAACCAAAAGATTTTTAATTTGATCAGAATTTATAGGACACCAACAACTGGGATAATGATTTTATGAAAGATGCGCCAAATTATTACTTTGATTTTTAACCATGGCAAATAGTCAAAATTGTATTATTATGAAGAAATACATTTTTGACTCAATTCAAAGTTCCTGAGCTAGATTTTTATGTGCAGCCTTAGAAATTTAAATGCTGATCTTTAAAAAGCTACCAGCTTCTTGGATAAACGGTAATCACTTTCATCCCCCAAAAAGAGAAAAAGACAGATGACTTCAGTGCAATAACCTTACTAAATACTGGTTAAAAAATCCATGCCAAAGTATTGGCAAATAGATTGAAGAAGGTTTAAGTGACATCACCCATATCATTAAGGGGCAGATTTATCAAGGGTCGAAGTAAAAATTCAAAGTAAAAAAAATCGAATTTCAAGCTATTTTTGTGTACTTCGATGATCAAATAAGCCAAAATTTTATTTGAATTTGAAAAAAATTTGACTATTCGAATATTCAAATGTATCATGTACCGTCTCTATAAAACTTCACCATACAAAATCTGCCAAATTGCTGTTTTAGCCTAGACCCTATTTTTACTTTTATTCAAACAATTTGAATAAAGCCTATTCACCCGCAGAATAATTAATACATTTCGGTTGGTCTTTTTTTTTCTTTGAATTTGATGTAACGGGAGACGGGAGTTAAAAAAAACTTGAAATTCACCCCTAAATGTGTGGTATCTGTGAGCATACAGTCTGAGCTGATGAGAACATATTTTGTTCAAAACTATGACCAAAACTAGAAAGGTTGAAAGTATATGGTTAACCTCCTGGAAAATAGGTAGTAGATAAACTTTTTTTTATATATATACAAAGTATATAGTTTTATGTCTTAAAAACTGTTATTTTACTAGTGCTGTTTATATTCCCTAAGCCAACTAAGTAAGGCTGCTTATTAGTGATGAGAGAATCTGTCCTGGGTAGTAGAGATTGGTAGTAGAGATAAAAGGTTTTTTTTATATACAAAGTATATAGTTTTATGTCTTAAAAACTGTTATTTTAAACTTTACTAGTGCTCTTAATAAACCTTAAGCCCAACTAAGTAAGGCTGCTTATTAGTGATGAGAGACTCTGTCCTGTTTCGCTGGAAAATTTACAAAAGGAAAAAATTTGAGAAACACATTGAAGCCAATGGCTTTTTTTTAGCAGCTTTTTTTTGACGACTTCATCAGCTCAGAATACATTGGAATCAATGTATTTTATTTGCAGTAACTTTTGTTGTGCCTATTGGCCTTTTTTGGGGGCAACATTTTGCATCAATTTAACAAAATGCAGCAAGTTTGTGGCAAACCCATACCTGGTGAAAATTTTCACTCATTACTAGTGCTTATATACATTAAGGGGCAGGTTTACTAAGGGAATACTTGGGAATACGGTGGGAAGTAAAATCCTTCAGATTCGAATTTCGAATTCAAAGGATTTTACCGCAATTCAATTGGTCGAACGATCGAATATAAAATCAATTCAAACGATTTTAACCATTCGATCAAAAATAATGAAAGCCAATTTGGTTTGAAACTGGCGAACTTGGTAGTCTAATAAAAATTTAAAGGGGAAGTACTTCGACAGTCGAATAGTCGAACATTCAAATAGATTTTTATTCCAATCATTGGAATCATTCGATTCGATCGAATTTTCAAAATTCACTGGTCGAAGTGGTCTTAAAAAACATTCGAAAATTTGAATTCAAATCTTTTTGAAAATTCAATCGCACTTCGAATCCTTCATGTGAATTTAGTAAATCTGCCCCTAATTATCTGTTTTAGCAGTTTCTGATTCTGACATTTTTACATTACATTTTTTGATTGTTAATGTGATATAAACAAACAAAAAATGTAATTCCAGGCCAATGATAGATAGAGCCCTTTTTCACATGTGGGAAATTGTGCTCCCCTTGGAGGGACAAATCGCCCCAAAATACTTTCTTATTGCATCCTGAGTGAATTGCTGTGGTTGAAACAGACTTCTCACATAATCATGCAAAAATGCAGCATTATGCAAAATTAGTTTTACCTACAGTAATTTACATAGATAGATGGGTGGGGGATAATATTGTCTTCTTCTACCTTTGCTCAGGTACTGTATATCCTTACAGTAATCAAATAAGTTGTACATTGTTCTGTGCAAATAGTATTGTACAGGTAAGCTTCTTATTTATTATATTCATTGTAGCGCATCCTTCCAGTAGCTATGAGAAGTATGATGCTTAACAAATCAATGACAGATTCCAGTACTGTGATAGGAGAAAATAAATATGATACCTATTTTTATGATTTGTTCCTGCACTTAAATACACATATAGCACAGACAGCATCAATTCTCTTTTTCCCCCAGGCTTTTTCATTCCTGTTGTCATTCAGTATGAACACAAGCTATTGCTTACTGTAAATAAAATAGCTATATGTTAAACAACGTTCACCTTTATTGAGTTTTTATTGAAATGTGAAAAGGTACATTAGCTCTTGCAAACATACAAAAAAATTTCTCTCCTATAAATATTTTTATTTCTACACCTATGGTAGAAGCAGTTACTGTAACTTTTTAGATTTATAATGTACCAGCAGTCCAACTGACAGTTTTTTGTTATTTCTACTGGGTGCACAAACCAACTTTAGTTGCAGCATTATATGACAAGCGTGGAAAACAAATGATAATCTGTCACACTACTTTATACTTATGTATCCTTCTGGTATTGGTCCTGGCCACCATCTCTTGTGCTCAGTCTCTAGGTTTCTTTGCATGAACAGGACAGTTTCTGGACTTGTCTATGTCATACTAGAGGCATCCACAAGGACTAAGACATAAGGAGAGGTTTATACTTGGCAAGCCAGAGCAATTAGAAACATATATCCTGACCTATATTTTGTGTGGGCATTTTCCCTTTCAGATGGGTTTAGCATCACCCTAAAATCTTAATAAAAGTTTGGTTGTGAGCATTTCTGACTTAGGGTATTGAGTAAGAGATTAGAGACACTGGTGTTGTCTAAAAAATTGGCACTTAAGCTATGCATATGTTAGCTTCTATAATAAGGATTTAAAATATGTAGAACATTTGCTGAATATTTGCTGAGTTTAGGCAAAGAATCCCAAGTAGATTAAAGCTCAATATAATATGTGTGAGATGATCCTACAAAAATAAACTTTCTTGGTGTATATGGTCTTACTGCCAGGGCATTGTTTTAGTCATTAAAGTCATTGGGAGTGTCTATCAAATTGGTACACCCTAAAGTCTTTAGCTATGACCTTTATTTTCTTACTTATATGAGAAGGATTTTAAATATGTAGAACATTTTCTGAGTATTTGTTGAGTTAAGGCAAAGATTCCCCATTGTATTAAAGCTCAATATTACATGATATGTGTTAGATGATCCAGCAAAAATAACCTTTCTTGGGGTACAGTTAGGTCATACTGGCAGTAGAATACTGAAATACAGAATACATATCATCAGTGCTAAAGATCTTTCCTGTGTATTTGCTATTGACTATGAACCTTATTATTACCAGGAGTGTGCAAAAAGTTTCAGCCAGGTTCAACATTCTGGAATTTTTGGAATTCTGGAATTCAAAATCATTAATGATTATGCATTAGTTGCTTTTGTTCAACCAGAGCACTTGCAAAAAGGTACCCTATTAGTTTGCAGTGATGACTTTTTATATAGATGCAGAAAGCATGTCGTGTTAAATATTATTGTTTTTCTTGATTTCAGCAGTAGCTTGTTCTGCATGCTCGGGACCATGAAAACTATTTTAAGCTTGCAAACTTACTGTAATTGGTTATTGCAATTACAAGCTTCATTGAATATTGCAGTTGTGCACTAATAAACACAACTACTTAAGCATGCAGAATATAATGAAGGCCATCTCCCATTAAGTCCATTTTCAGCAAATATTTCTAATTTTCTAAAATTAGTTCTCTGTAATACTAAAATACATTGTACTTGATCACAACTAAGTTGCATGAATCCAAAACAAAATGTGCCGACTGGGTTTAAAGGAAGGCCATCCAAATTACAGAAAGATTTCTGACCCAGGTCTCTAGCATTCCAAATAATAGATCCTGTACCTATGCCTATCTGCCAGCTAATTGTGTGATTATCATTATGTAAGCCCACGTGGGGTAACTTGTGAGGCCATCTGCGAAGATATAGTAAATAAAGGGGCAATAGCACATTGTGCAGCCTCTGGTTATGGTGTGTATTTTTACAGTTCTCTTCAGCACATCCATCTGCTGCTATCTACTTACACTAATTAACTTCACTTTGCATTTCCCTTTTAACCTGTCTTTTAATAAGGAATTCACATTGTATTTTAATATTATGAACAGAAAGACTGGAATGTAATGAATAAGCCTCTGAATAACTCTTGTTAACAATTGCGTTTAGTAAAATCCAAGCTTAGTTAAGGTTGTCTTATGCAGATTGACTCTGGAAAAACAGTTAATTAGTGTTCAAGGATTTTTCCAGGTGAGATAAGGCCTGAATGATCTCTAGTAATGAAGATGTCACAGTGGCATTCGGATAATTACTGTAACTTCCAACCTACTATCTCTACAAGTGGATCAATTCCTGCTTGTGCACTACAGGTCAGAAAATAGAAATTTAGCTCAGAATCATTGCTTAGTATAGATTTTTAAAGCATTGTTTTATTTAGAAGGGAACAAGATGTATTCATAGGAATGCTGAAAAGGTTCCAGTGTAAAGGATTCAGTATTGTGCAAGTAACTGCAGCTATTCATAAAGCTCCCAATGACAGGTGTAATTCTTAAAGTGGACCCGTCACCCCAAAAAAATATTCAAAATCATATTTTATCACATTAGTCAAGCAAAATGAACATTAATTACACTATATAAATTATTTTAATCTTGTTTCCTTCAGTCTGGGAATTCATAATTATAGCAAGCAGGTAGGAGCCATTTTGTGGACACTGTTATTAAGGCAAGCCTTGTATCATCTCAGAATCTTGTTTGTACACCAGAATGGGGGACCTGATGTCTAACCCCGAGTCCTGGGGGAATGTGTGGGGAGCAGTGACATCTAGGAAGTGCTGAATGGAAAGTGAAAGTAATTATCTGCCCGACCTTATGCCTAAGGCATAGAGGAGTGGCAGACAATATTTGACAGCGGATATTTTTAAATGAGCTTAAAACAGCTATGAATGCTTTGATAAAAAATTGAAATTGGTTTTCATGTTTAATTTGAAAAGGACTTTTATTATACAGATTTTTGTGTCTGGGTGACGGGTCCTCTTTAATGAAATACATACAATAGGGGTAGCTGAGGTTTTAAAATTTTTCATAAGATGAACAATATAAACTTTAATAGAGATTAAGGATTTGTTATAAGAAATGATTTTCTGGATAAAGGGTACTTAGTATTACTATACCTTAAATCTTCTAAAAATCATTTAAACATAAAATGAACAGTATTGTTTTGCCAGCAATATGCATTCATGCATATTATTTAGGATCAAGTACAAGGTACTGTTTAATTATTATAGGATAAAAGGAAATCATTTTTGCATAATTTTAATTATTTGCTTAAACTAGGTTCTATGAGAAATAGCCTTCCAGTAATTCAGTGCTTTCTGGTTAATGGGTTTTCCAGACAAGTTATCCCATACCTATACCAATGTTTGTAAATAATTAACAAAATACATTTGCATAATGTAGCAGAATTACCAGTTAATCTCTCTATTGGGATATACATAAAAATGTTGCAGACAGAGCAATTGTTTCTGGAACTAGAATATTTTCGTCAAACAAGTCTAAGATTTTCTACTTTGAATGAATGAGCTGATTTGTGGGTCATTTTGCAGTAAAGTTTTCTTGGTATTCTATAGCAGTGCTGTCCAACTGGCAGTAGGACTGGGACCCCTCCTTGTGTGGCCCCCACGTGAAAACTTTTAGTTATCAGTACTGAGATTAACTGACCCCCTGCATTCTTTACCCCTCAAACTGTATTCTTTATCCCTGTAATCCCCCTGTACTGGCCCCAATTTAACAAAGTTGTGCCCCAAGGCTGCATGATCCCTCAGCCAGCCACTTCACATGCGCACACACCCCCAAAGACCCCCTCTGTTTGTAAATGTGCACTCAAGCATTAGAACACTGGGGAGCTTTAATTCTCCTATGCTCCTTCGGATGTGGCTGGGCGGCATGCTGCCTCATCACAAATCCAGGCCTGACATCAACCAGCTCACACACCCAAACCTACTCGCACCCCCCGACCTGCTCACATCCTCCCTTGTCATACTCTGCCTGCCTATGCTCCCTGTATGTGCCATGCTCTGCATGCCCTATGCTTCCTGTGTGTGCCATGCTGTGCATGCTGTATGCTCCCTGTGTGTGACATACGGTCCTATGTTTCTTGGGACCCCTAAATGTGGTTAAACTGGGTGTGGTTTGGAAACAGGGAGTGGAGAACACTAGCTTCCATTATCTGCCCCTCGGTACCACATAAGTTGGACAGCACTGTTCTATAAGATATATGCCCAAGGCGCTTATCAAAAGAAATGCTCTGGCACTCCAAATAATGCAAAGCATTCGGTATTCATAAATAAATGAAGATATTTGGAGAATGCTGGTAATTGTAGCTCAGCAGTAACTGGAGGAACCATGGCCACTTTTCCCTGGAAAAATGTGTTAAACATTTTCCTTCAACTATTAAGTTACACTCATATTTCAATAGGTTATCACCACATGTTCAAGGAACCTTTTTGTTTATTTTAATTTGTAGCTTAGTTTTCAATTAAAAATAGTTTTAAACATTTGTTTTAGTTTTATGCACAATTATAGTTTACAGGATTATTATATGATCATAACAGCATTAAACTAATCTATTTATTCTCATTTGTTAATCCATTCCTATTGGGAATTGAATGTTTTTGTATCTATAACATAAAGGAAAATTAATTAGATAATGTTGAACTTGACCATACTGTGTTTTGTGAATGTGATAGCGTCCACTGGGGCAGGGGCTAATTTGAATGATGAACAATCTTTGTAACACCCTTCTTAAATGTGTCAATAAATGTTAATAATGCATGTGAACTAAAAATGTATTCATCACCTACCCCATTAGGCCTATAGCAAGAATAAAAATATTAAAGAAAATAAGTTTTGAATAATTATGCAATGCACAAGGAACAATTGCAATAAAATGCTTCTGGTAATATACCACATTTTCTGTTAGACAGTTAGACATATCTAATTGTTGACTTCTTGAATTAGGTTTTTTTCTGGGCAAAATAATATTTTCCAACCAGCAACCAAAGCAAGTATGTTTTGACTTAAAATTGTCAATCAAAACAGGTAGATAGTTCTGAAAGCAGATCTATGGTTATCCATCTATTCCCTATATGTATTATATGCTTTTACTACATAGTACTGATATGGAATCTTTTATCCGAAAAGATCGTAACCTACAGATTTTCGCATAAGAATTCTTTACACATTTTTGATCAACGTTCCTTAATTCTGCTAAAAATCATTCATAAAATATAGAGTAGGTGATACCTTTTATTGGCTAAGTAGATTAAAAAAACAACTACTTAGGTCTCTGCTTCTGCCATGGTTTAAACAGAAACTAAACAAATCATGACATTAATACACACTAGCACTAGTAAAAAAAGTATCAATCTGACAAGTATGAGTCAAGTGAAAGAAAACTCACTGGGTGTAGATCTTACAACCCCTAGCAGTATTAGGGTATTATCAGCCATATTCACTTCAAGCTATAAAACGTTTGTCCCTGTTAAGGTCATACTGTAAGCTACTGCATTTCTGCATGTATAATTATATTATTTTGTTCCTTTCACTACTGTTGTATTTCAAAGTTTCCCATTAGTACATTGATCTGAAGATCATCAATACTGTAATGTCTTGACAAAAGTACAACTTTTTCAAAATTGAAGCCCAAAATTGATTGATTTATTTGAGTTGTCACCTGAAAACCTTAACTTTTTTGGATTATCCAGTGCAGATCACGATTCCAAGAAACATCTTCAAATTGTAATAGGGACTTTTGCCATTGACCTCAACAGATTTTAGCTGGAGTATTTTCAGATTCAGATTTTTACCAGCTTTGGGGTATAATACTGTAACTCTCTAAAAATTTTAGGCTTTTTTCCCCTCTAAAATTTTTAGATTTCCTCCTAAAACACTGAACCAGATAAAAATTGAGACTTCAAAAATAGGCTCCTTGATGTTGGATCTGTGGGATCATCCATCCACTGGTATAGTGTTTGTCCAGTTTCACCCAGATATAGCCCTGTAGTTGGGTATTTTACACACAGGATAAGGTAGACCACATGTGACAATTAGGGGCCAGCCCGGAGTGGTGAATGGCACCTCTTATGAGGCAGGCCAGCAGCAGTTCCTGGCCTTTAAAGGGAATACTGCAGTGCATCGTGGGAGCCCTATAAAAGGCTGGAGGGATGTGCATGCAGGGGGAGTCATTTCTAAAGCACAAGTTGGAAGTGCTGGTTCTAAGTGGTGCTGTATGATGTAAATATCTGCTTTTCTTGTTTTATTTTTGGGGAACAAAGTCTGCTTTGCAAGTCTCTGAACTATGCTTAATAAGAGTCTTGCTATTTGTTTTTGGGGGGGTCTGCAAAATTAAATAAACAGTAATTTTTTTCATCAATACAAGAGTACTTTTTTGAGAAAATGTACCCATGCCTTACAACCTCTTTATATGTTTGGGGTGGAAACTGTTACTCTTGAGGATTGTGTCTGTAGGTCAACAGAGGTGACAAGGTTACTATCCTTTATTTTGAGTGGTGTCCAGGAAATTATTTTTTTATTTTTTACATTTTTATTTAGAAAATTATTTATAGCCAGGAATGTTTAGAGGGACACCCAGCCATTTAATATGTTTTTTTTTTTTAAAGTTTATCAATAATTTGCTGTGGAATTGTATGGGGTGCCGTTTGTCCCAAATACATTCTGTATACAAAACTATCCCTGATGCACAGAATGAATGACAGTATATAACTATTTCTGGCCATATACACAGATAAAAAATATACAAAAGACTTATTTCTATTAAAGAATGAGAACACAATATTATTAGTGCACAAAAGGGTGTCATTATATTACAAACTCATTCTGTACATTTTAATAATTAATCTGTCTCACAAATTTATAACCTCCATGTAACAGACACACTTATATGCAAAGTTAGTACAGAATGAATTATGTAAAAAAAAACTTGTACAGAATATATAATAGTGTTACTAACTAGTGCATGCTAAGATAGATTTGAATGACAAAATAGATATTTGTGACAGAAAGCAAGAATTTATAGTACAGAATTCATTCTTTCGACAAAATTAAAGTTTTGTAACACAAAACAGATAAATAACCATTCTGTGAAGCAATACTGTCAGTTACTTTACTGAACCAATAAGAACAAAGCTTACTGGCCTGCTTGTGTGGCCATTTTGGTTAAGGGCATTCCTGCTGTTTTGCCATTGTCTTATGATTCCTCTTCCTGTTCCTGTTTCTCTCTTCCTGTCTAAACTAAGAGGAAAAATTAAGCAGCCACACCCAGATGCCATGTAGTAATAAATATAGTGTGCTTGTGTGAGTGCTTTAGCTGAACTAACACACACAATCATTGAATCCACTAGCAGCCAGTTTGTCTGACAGTTTATTATCTTGCAGCCTAACTGTAACATCATTATAATAGGCCTAATATCCCTTCAATGAGTCACTTATACATTGTGTATATGATGTTAGGCTCTATTGTCTCCTCCTAGTGATAAATCTTGCACCACTTAGCTTTTAGCTCTCTCTTAATAATCTGTTTAGCTATAGTTCTACTACTACATAATAGATTTAGCCAGAGATATAGGACTGATCATGGGCACACACATTCTGTATAGTATAATGAGTTGGTCTTATGAGTAGTTTCATAATTAGCTGTAGTTCAGCTACTACATTATAAGTTTTAGCCACTAGGGATGGGTGGCAAAATGTTTGAGGAAATGGGTCAAATTCACCCATCCCTATTAGCCACAGACATGGGAGTGATGTGCATACACATTCTGTATAGTATGATGTGTGGGTCTTATGAGAAGTCTCATAGTTAGCTGTAGTGCAACTATTACATAATAGGTTTAGCCACAATGTGGGAGTGATCATGTGTGTAGGACTTATGAGCAGCCACTCCTGAGTACTGTGTGCAAACTAAAGGGGTCCTTTATACAGGTGAATTTCCCTTTAAGCTGTAAATCTAACTTCTCCCAAGAGAGATTTGATGATCTCAAAATTATAAAAAGTAAAAAATAGTTGCACCTGGTGGCTGTTCTGGCTTTCTGCCAAAAGCCAATGAAGTTACAAACTTTGTTTCTTTTTTTGGCTGTTCAGTGCAGAGAGAGTCG
>CM044433.1:69103910-69117743 GCA_024363595.1 Xenopus borealis | reverse complement strand
GGCTCTGGCTAAGGAGCTCAGTAAAACGCGGCCATCTCTTGGGTCCGCCCCCCGGAAGCTGAATTTGAATTTTTTAAGAGACAGTAAATGATTTGGAGTTTTTTGCAAATTCAAATCGAATTTGGACTCTAGACAAAGTACATAAAAATAACAAAATTTTACTTTTTAAATTTGAATTTTCAATTCAACCCCTGATAAATCTGCCCCGTATGCTTATGTTTTATACATAGAGGGGCAGATTTAATGAGGTTTAGGGGTTTTTTTTGTCAAAACTTACATTTTCGGGTTAAAATTTTTCATGATTTTTGGAAAAACAAAAAGTTTTTGATATTTATTCTACCCTAGAAATAGCTCTAATCCAAAAATACACAATCTAAAACTTGTCATAGTCACATTGCAGCCAATGGCAGAGGTTCATTGAACCATTTGAAGATGTTAATAGCCTGCATTTTTCTGAGGGTTTTGCCTGAAAACTAGAATGATTCAAGCTAATTTGTCAAAAACTTGATCAATTGGAGTTTAAGGGTTTTGAACTCAAACCTGCACAATTGAGTCTTTTCCATTAGAGCCTTTTCCTAAATACAATATTATTCGAGTTGTGAGTTCATTCGAGGTATAACAAAAACACTAACATTCAACCTTTGATAAATAACTCCAAAAATGTGACCAACAGCAGCTTCCTATCTTCTCTTATCTGCCTATTCACTTGCTCTCTTTTAGAGACAGATGAACAATATACAGCATATTAATACTATACCATTTATATTACAGGCTTTTTATTAATTCACATTCACTTTACATGCCTGCATATAAACTAATGCATTCCACATCTGAAGTAATTAAAAATAAGCCATGTAGCATAAGCTACTATGACTGATTTAGAGTTTCAAAAACACTCTTTAAAGGTTCTAGGAGGTCCCCCATAGCCTAAAATAGCAATTTGGCAGGTTTAAGGTGGCCACATTTTGAGTGTGAATTTTTTTAAAGAGGCAGTACTTCGAAATTCGAATTTTTGAATTTTTTAAATTCATATCCAATTTTGGGCTATTGCATAGTTGAAGTAGCCAAAAATAACTTTGAAATTGGAATTTTTTTAATTAGAATTTTCACTTCGACCCTTAGTAAATGTGCCCCTTAATCTCATTTTATGTTAATTTTATGATAATCTAAACACAAAAACAGAGCTTCCAACTGGGCCAGGTTCCAATTTAGTTCCTTTCATTGAATCATATTCCCACATCTAGGATTTTCAAACTTCCATGACTTAATGATGATTAGGGATGGCGTGAACTGTTCGCCGGCGAACTTGTTCGCGCGAACATCCGCTGTTCGCGCTCGCTGGAAGTTCGCGAACGTCGCGCGACGTTCGCATTTTGGGTTCGCGTCAATTTGGCGCATTTTTTTTGCCGCATTTTTTTGCCCTCTCACCCCAGACCAGCAGATACATGGCAGCCAATCAGGAAGATCTCCCTGGACCACCCCCACACACCCCCTGGACTAAAAAAAAAAAAATGTGCATACCTCCCAACTGTCCCTTTTTTGGAGGGACAGTCCCTCTTTTGCGAGCTCAACCCTCTGTCCCTCATTTGTACAGAAAAGACCCTCTTTTTGGAGGACCCTCTTTCACTGGAAAGACCCTCACTGAACAGCCAGAAAAAGAAGCAAAGATTTGAACTTGGCTTTTGGCAGAGAGTCCAGAACAGCTAACAGGTGCAGGTAAGATACTTTGTAACACTTTTGACATAAGAAAATAATGGATTTTTCTTTTCCCTTGATCCCCCTCTGGCATGCCACTGTCCAGGTCGTTGCACCCTTTAAACAACTTTAAAATCATTTTTCTGGCCAGAAATGTCTTTTTTAGCTTTTAAAGTTCGCCTTCCCATTGAAGTCTATGGGGTTCGCGACGTTCGCGAACCGTTCGCGCGTTTGTCGCAAGTTCGCGAACGCGTCCGCGAACTTTTTTGCGGCGGTTCGCGCCATCACTAATGATGATCAAGCATTCATAGTTTTTTAAAACTGACAAAAACATGGTCTTACTTTTTCTATGTTCTTCTGGGACTTCCTAAACTAAAAAGTGAACTATCACAAACATGAAAATTTTATATAAGCTTCATCATGCTGAAAAAATAAACTTTCTAAATATAATCAATTAAAATTTATGTGCAGTTTCTGAAATAATCAAGTTATTCTTCACTATGCCTCTCTCAGCATCTGTTTCTCTTCATTCTCTCTTCATACAGGATTTGGGTGTCAGATTTTCATTGACAGTTAGATCCAATATATCTTTTATGGTGGGCTCCTTTCCTAGCAGATGAATTAGAGCTCGCTCAAATAACTGATTCCAGTACAAACCAAATCCAACAAAATAACAAATCCTGCATGTAGAGAGACAGGATTTCTGATGATATACATCTTATAGAAGGAGCCCCCCCTAAAAGATATATTGGATTCAACTGTTATTCAAAATCACACTCCCAACTCTTGCATGAAGGGAGATAAATGCTGAGGGGCAATAGTGAAATTATATAATTAATTTAATATTTGTAATTTAAATATGTAAGAAACGGTTCAGAACTTTTAATTGATTATACTTAGAAAACTTTGTATTTCAATATGATGGAACTTAATTAGAATTAACTCAAATGAACTACAACTCGAATGGTTTCTAATTTAAGAAAATTTAAGAAAAAACTGGAATGAAAAAACTCGAAATCAGCAAGTTTGGAGTTAACAACCCAAAATACACTAATTGATCTAGTTTTTGAGGAAAAAACCTTGAATCGCTCTAATTGATCCTGTTTTTGGGCAAAACCCTCCTAAAAACACTTGAATATCATGAAGGTAATTAACATCTTAAAATGGTTCAAGGGACCTCTGCCTTTGACTTCTACATGACCCAGACAGGTTTAAGATGGCGTATTTTCAGATTCAAACTATTTCCAGCATTGAAAAATTCCAGTTATTTTTTTACCCAAAAAAATTGATTTTCAACTCAAAAATAACCCCTTCTGGTGGTCTAGCAGTGGTATGGTGGGGACACTCACTGCATTCTCTTCTTTCTGCCCCATTCTCCAAATGACCTGAGGTTGCGTGGCTTCTGGGTTTAATGTGAGCGATGCATCTGATGTCATCGTGTTTGGTGTGAAATTAGAAAAATTCAGGGACCATGGGCAATAATGCACAGCCCAAAGTAGGTTTCTTTTCATATTTCCTGGGTGCCATTTAAGTGTGCTGTTTAAGTCAGTCTAAGCTGTTCCTGACCTTGCCTGTTTCTGATCATTCCTAGTCTGTTGTCTGTCATGACCTTTGCCCTTTACTGTCCATTCTATTGGATCCCGTTCTGTACCATGATACTCATTTACTCGTTTGTGATACTCATTCATTTTGACTCTGTCTGTGACTCTGTTATGTCTACCAAATTTGTTGCTGTCTGTTCCTAGACCAAGAACCTTGTTCTCAGTTCTTCCTGCACACATTTGGTTCCTGTGTCTACCCAGAATCCCTTGGTTCTCTAACTATAAGACCTGGTAGCATGCAGGTAGTTTAGGCTCCTTTGGGATTCCTTATGTAACATCATATTTTTACTGGAAAACACAACTCAAATCTTAATAAATCTGCTCCTAATTATTGGAAAGTGTGATTATTAAAATGTGTTATATTTTTCTTTCTATGCAAAATCCATTAAATGTCATACTTCTAGAAACTGGTTTAAGACGATTAAAATAAAATTGCAATTTATCAAAGCAGGTAGCTCTCTTAAGCTTTAATACTTAATGGTCTAGCTATGCACTGCAATATCAATATTGTTAAGTTGTTAAGAGTTTTGAAAGTCCCTTATTACTGAAAGGACATTCTAGGACATAATGTTAATGTAAAACTAGGTTGAAAATGCTAGTGGGGATGGGGGCAACAAGAACATTAAACTTTAAAATGCCAATTCAAAAATGTCTAACCTTTTAAAATGATAAACTGGTCAGAGGTATTCAATAGGAATAAAATACTTAAGGGGAATGAAAGCCTTGGTTAAGAAATGAAGAAATTAATTTGGTGCATGAGCAAGCTAGACAAAGATAGGGAATGTACTGCTGATGGAGTGGTTTGTCTCAATTAAATGAGATTAGCTAAAGCACTTGGTGAATAACAGTTTCTTGAAAAAAGAAAAGCAGGCTATGAATCACATAGCATTATTAAATGTCCAAACATACCTACAGTATATGGTGAGATTCTTTTTTTCAGCTGATTTTTGGCAATGCTTAAATTGACATTCCACTTAAAGAGCAATAGCTTCAGCCATCTTGGAAGCATGAAAGGAAAGACTGCAAAGTTTTAATATTGTATGTGATCAGCCTTATATTGTCATCTTTACACTGTTGCTTGCTATATCAGTGGATAACTTAACAATGATGGCAGATAAAGAAGATTAGCCAAGACAATTGTAAATTTAAAATTAAATAAATATAAGATATTTGGCACAAAAAAGTACACAGCACTTTAAAAACTTAAAAATAATAAATATTATAATGATGAAATGTGTTAATTATGTGATACATAATCATGACTACACACTGTGAAGTACGGTATCCCAGAAAAAACTCCAAATTCTCTTTCATAACCATCAGCTTTTGCTTGGGGTGGAGCCCCTGCAATTCGGATGCCACCAGGTTTAGAATGAGAAAACCACGGCGAGAATTCTGGGCAACCATAATGTGTGACAGGAGGAACAGGAAGTATAGTTGAGGGACAGCTGAGGTCAATACCAATCAGACAGTGCAGCCCAAAATCAGGACTCAGGGACTCAGGCCAGGGTCAAAACCAATAAGTAACGCAATATAGAGTCAAGATCCGGGAGAATGTTCAGTAACATAGGTCAGTACAGGTAACAAACTAGCAGAAGTTAGGGACGGCAAGGGTCAAATAACAGATAAGCAGACTTGAATCACACCCAGGAACTATCAGGAAATAGACCTACACTGGGCAAGTTAAACTGGGTAAAGGTGCCTTTAAATAGGGATGCAACAAATCCACTGAATACTGAACAGAATCCTGGATTGACATTGATGAGATCATTACAACGGAATGCCATTGTGCAGTGCAGGACCGCATTAAAGACTGACACGCATTCAAGAGGATCAGCAGGCGTCCCCACTGCACACATGGGGGCAGATTCACTAAATTCACCCAAAAAATATTAGTTTTTCCTCAATATTCGATTAGCATTCGATTTTCGAATGCTAATCGAATAATTTTAGGCTACCCATTTATTCGATATTCGACGATCGAATAACTATTCGAATGATTGAAGACTTCGATCGTACGAATCCTATTCGATCAGGACTTAGCCTCAGAAGCCTATGGGAGGGTTCCCATAGGCTTCTATTACAATTCGGTAGGTTCAATCTGGCGAAGTAGGCAGTCGAATAATTTTAAAATTTTAAATCCTTTGATGATCGAATGATCGAATATTCAATCATTCGAATCTATTTGCTCATTCGTTCGCTCGCTATTAGACGATCGAATAAGCCAAATTTTCATATTCGACCAAACGAATTAATCCTACGATCGTTATTCGTTCGAATTCGATCGAACTTCGATCTATTCACGTGAATTTAGTAAATCGGCCCCATAGACTGCCAAGTATGATAACACACACCCTATGATACTGAACAATATTATCCTACATCTCCTACAATATCTTTCTTTAACTTAATATTTCTATCTGTGTTTGTGTCTGGGGTTGTTAGAAAAAACAAGAAAACAAATTTAACAGCGAGCGCTATTTTAAGAAAGATTCTATCAATTTCTATGGCAAGCATAAAATAAAGAAAAGGACACTGTCAGTTGAAACAGCACTGTCAGCTATTAAAAGTTCATGGGTAGAGAGGTTGTTGGTTATGCTTTCATCTCCAATAACAATAGGCATCACTCACTAATGATCTAAATAAATAGTTATGGTCTGGGCTCACAGTTATGCCAGCATGACTGTCAGTCCCAGCACAAAGCTATGCTCCAGCATGCCACATGATACCATATTACCTCTGATTAGAGTTCATGTACTGTTGCACACACATCAGACCTGCTGTGTCTATATAACTGTACAGATACAATTAAACTATGAATTCTACTTTTTTGGTGACTTAAAGCGTTCGAGTATTAAATTCTTGCTCCATTTCACAAAAGCAGACAATTTCCCTTGTTTACTGCTGTATGCAACACAAGGAGAAGGAAAGCTACAGAGGCCAATAGATTAGCTGCAATAGGGCAAGCTAGAATGCTATATTTATTCTATAGAATTTTTTACCATACCTGAGTAAAAACGTCTAGAAGCTCTCTGTTTAGGAAAGCACCTGCATTATTAGCTTGGTGTGACATCACTTCCTGTCTGAGTCTCTCCCTGCTAATTTATAGCTCTGGGCTCAGATTACAGCAGAGAAGGGAGGGGAGGGGGGAGAGGAGCAAACTGAGCATGCTCACACCCTAGGCAAAGAAGTTTATGCTGAAAACAGGAAGTCTGATACAGAAGCATGTGTACACAATAGAAGGAAAGAAATGCTGTGTTTCTTTTAACAGAGGACTCAGAGCAGCACTACTTTGAGGGTTTACTGCAGGAATTCCCAACCTTTTTTACTCGTGAGCCACATTCAAATGTAAAAAGGGTTGGGGAGCAACACAAGCATTAAAAAGTCTCTTGGGGTGCTAAATAAGTGCTGTGATTGACTATTCGGTAGCCCCTATGTGGACTAGCAGCCTACAGGAGGCTCTGCTTGGCACTATACTTAGTTTTTATGCAATTAAAACTTACTTACCTGAAATAAAAAAAATAAGCACCTGCTTTGAGGACACCGAGAGCAACATACAAGTGGTTGGAGAGCAACATGTTGCTCACGAGCTACTGGTTGGGGATCACTGGTTTACTGGTATATTTAGGTGGACCTTTCTGATAAGGCTTACTTAGTTTTAACCTTTCCTTCTCCTTTAAAGAAGATGAATAACAGATGTTACAAAGACCAATTTTAAATACTGCATTCTGCCAAATGGAACCCCATATGTCCATATTGTAGATTGGAAATGCTCAATGTATTGTTTTTCTGTTCTGTAATTGTTAAATAATTTATTAATAATAAAGGTGATTTTCTTAATTTTTCTTAATCTGCATATTATAAACTTCAACCATTTAATACACAAAGAAATTCCTTTTTTCCATCTTAAAGGGGGTGTCCACCTATAATTACAGGAACCTTTCTCTATCCTTGAGAAAGCTTCCTGTGGGGAACCGAAACGTCGGAGCAAATAAACCTGTTCACTTTATTCACCACATCATCTATTTGCCTCTTTATGGATAATCCTGTGAGTGCCGAACAGCAGTGCTATTTTGTATTATTATTTTTTGGTTCGAGCACCCAGGTTGTATTTTCGAGGAGTGCTGTCTGCACCTGCTTGTTTTTATATATGTAGATAGATAGACTTAGCAGTAATTTTATGCATTCTTATATATAAGGGATTTACAAAAAACTTACCTTACTATAACTTTTTTCCAGATGTGAATTTAGGGATTATCCATAGGGATTGAGCCAGGAACAAGGGAATAACAGGGCTAAGAAGTTGGGAAATTGAGGAGTGTGTTAGGTATTATGGGTATTGTAGTTTGCTTGGTTACCTGTGAGGAAGGGTTGTGGGTTGGGGAGAAAAGCCACATCTGGAAAGGACAACCAATAGGCCTCTCACTTTTGTTTAGCATTGTTAGCAGCCTTCAGCAGCTATCAGAGGTTACCAGAATGTTACGTAACAAAGAGATTTATATTAATGAATTATATAATGGCAGATATATACTGTAACACCCAGGCTGAGGTACTGTCTCCTTTAAATCTCCAGGGTAAGACAAGCTAGGACCCTGGCACATAGTTGGGACTCCAGAGAAAGACTGCCCTGTGATGGCAGAGATAACTTTTGTTTTGTATTGTTTGAAATCTCCAATTTGGTGAGATTTTGATTTACTGTTTTCTACTTTAGCATGGAACCTGTGCTTTATTTATTTTGTCTGCTGTGAAAATAAAACACAGGCAGGAGCCTGCTAAGTTTTGTTGGCAACCTGAGCCTCCTAAACTGTGGAACTGTTTTGCCTGACCTCTACCCGCTGTGACAAGCAATCCCTCCACAGTATATTGTTAAATATGATATAAATGTAATTGTGTACATAGTCCTATCTTAACTGATGTTACTATATACTGGTTGTTATTTATGTAAATTTGTTAATAAACAAGCAGAGGTCTTTTTCACCCCAAGTATCTCATGTAGTCTGGCATGTTAGCATAATTAAAGGGGTGTTGTTGCAGAGAGGGACATGCCAGATTGCTGTTTCTGCTGGAGATGTAAATATAATGTGGCCCATTGTAGATTATTTCCACAAAACTTCTGGAATCAATATTCTAGATCTCTCTCAAAGAGTGCAAAAGTAATTTAATAGCACAAAATCCAATTAAGCACATTTAGTGTATCACATTCCCTAAAATAAGTGATCACTTATCCATTTACGGTGTCTTCAGAAATAAGTTACACTTTGAGATGTTTGGTTGCTTGAATTTCTAAATGATTCTCTGATTCTGTTTAAGCTCATATTTATAACCACAAGCCCTTTATTGTCATACACAACCCTCCCTAAAGCGAAAAAAAGAAAAGAGATACAGTTACTTTATAGTCTTTAACCTCATCTGACACTGGTGAGTTTATTTCATTGCCAATTATTCACATAGCAAATGTCAACTCAATAGACATTAAATATCTTGATATATTTAGATGTGATACACTGTATAAGCAAGCAGTGGCATTAAGCAAAGTAAAATGTAACCCAGCTCTCTTATTCTCATTGAAAATCAGCCTATTAAAGTTAAATTTCCAGCACAATGCAATATCAGTATATTTATGACTTTATGAGTATTGTACTATTGGAGGCAGTGAATGTGCCATTGAAATTATTGCTTATATCAATCTTTGCATACCACACTAGCATAATTGGTAAAATTTGGTAGAGTCCTTCAAGCTGTATAACATCTCAGCTTGGATGTGACACTGTTATCTGTTTGTTTCAAGAGAGCAGCTGCTTTATCACCATCATATTATCATTATAAACACTAAACAGTTAGGATTTGAAGGCGGCAGAGTCTCCGTATTTTACTCCAATACACAGATAATTTCCATGATAGATGCTGCAATTTTACAGCAATGATGCTCTCTACAGCTTAGAAAATGCATGAAATAGTTGTGATACATCAGAAGCTACAGTAGCATCGCATGTCAGTGTTAGAATATCTTTCTCAATGTAATAAAATTGTAAATTAGAAAAGCAGAAAACCCTATAGGATATTGGGAACTGGATAATAGCAAATACAATATTCAAATAAAATAACATTTGCCATGAGTTTCCAAGAGGCTAAATTAATGTGGACGCAAAAACAATAAGGGGCAGATTTATTAAGGGTCCATTTTCGAGGTGAAGGAAGTTTTTTTAAACTCCCTTCAACTCGAAATTCAAATAAAAAAATGAACCGAAACGAAATTTATTAAGACAATGCAATGTATACACACTGAACACATTTGTTTTACTGTTTTACTTAAAATACAGTGAGTGCTTTGATTTGCATGTTTCCAGGTGGCCTAGGTAGAGTGCTCCAGCTGCTGAAACAAATATAGACAAGAGGCACAAAATCCCTAATTGTACATAGTCAAAAACTTCACACTCAGCAGGACTTATTGTTAACACATCAAGAGGCTCTTAAATCCTCATTTACTAAGCACTTGATCACTGCAATGAGTGCTGAATGAAAAACCTGGTGCTCAGTGTCGAGAGCTGAGCCAGGGCATGCAGCTCAACCCTGTTACCATATTGCTGTTCTTTATCTTGAGCCTCTGAATGGTGTACAAGATATGTGCTGAGTGGCAACATCAGACTTGGGGTCATTGCCCCACCCCCCAGGCCCCAACCCATGCACAACTACCCTCCCCCACCCACCTTGTCCCAGCCACAACCCCTCTCTGCCAGCCCTCTGCCCTGTGCATTTGTTTCTTCTAGACGAGATGCAATCGGGCCCAGTGTGTGTCTAGGTTGGCATGGTTTTTTTCTCGGTGTCCCATTAGTCCAGTCTGACCCTGTTGAGAGGAGGGATGCCTACATTGCTCCCCCAGTCCACCTCTATCAAATGAAATGTAGAGCCTGCAGCTATTGTATTTGAGAGTGAGTTAGCCGCCAACTGAATCTTGGCACTTTTTTTAAATGATTTTAAATTGAAATGATTGAAGTACATCAAGTACATACAGATTTTAAAAATATTGTGATCCAATGCCACATTTTAAAACCCTCTGTTACCCCTGCCTATAATAGATATTCCTTCTGAAAGAACAGAAGATTTAATTAGGCCCTTGGTAAAATACGCTTGAGGACAGCACTACATTTTGAGAGTTCTAGAGTATGCCACACACTATCCAGAAGCTATTGTTTTAAGAAATACATATTTGAAAATGATTGCTAAAGAATTTGTTCACATGTTTTCTTGCCCAAAACAGGCCCAGTCCCAGTCTAGGACTAAAAATGTATGTAAAGTGGTAAAAAACTACACAGCTGTGTACATCTGTATTTCACACTCAGAATTTAAAACAGGTGTTTTGAACATTGTTTTATCCATTTTGTACATGGAAAGCATGTCCATGATACTGTAAAAGAAAACACTGGAGTCCACCTCTTCAAGTTAAATGAAAACAGGCTTATGCAGGATAAAATTATTGCAGTAATGCCAGTGATTAAAGAACATCATGTGTGCTATAGGTCTGGAAGTAGCTAGTTATCTTGGATGCAATATTTGACCATATCATAAAAGCCCTAGTAAATAAGGCAAACTAAACATGGTCACAAACTGCACTGAAAGATGTCAAAGCATTGTGGGATATTGTCAAAGGGTTATCTCAAATTTTGCAACTAATGCAGCCTCTTTGACTGACTTAATCAAGGGTAACAAATCTGTGATTGTAAAATGTAACCAAAATATAAGAAAGAGCTGATACATGTCAATGCAGCAAACGGGGTGAACCGAAATTTATTCCATGGTGCTGGAAACACTCAACAAAAGATCAAATTTTTCGGGACCACATAGCCCTTCTTCAGTGATATCACTGAGGAATATCACTGAGGAAGGGCCAAGTATAAATCACCCCTGATTTCAAGAAAGAATGTTTGGTAAAAAACAGTGTCAGGAAATAACCTAGGGAGAAGCTATATCTCTCCCTAAAAGCTCTTTGAGATAAAGCAGATGTGAAGAATAATAGGGACTGTGATCACTCAGGCAGAAAAGCCAGTATAGGTGCTGTAATTAATGAGCCATCACCTGTGATAAAGATGTGGGGCTAGGAGTGATCTCTCTATCCAGAAAGTGGAAACCTGGAAGTGGGGGGAACAAGCTGAGCCAGCTTGTAGAAAACCAAGGAGAGAAAAAGGAGACTGTGCGTAAAATATTCCAGTTTGCTGTCATTTGAGAAATACTACTTGCTTACTTATGATATATTTACTGTGTAAGTAATAATACAGGTATGGGATCCATTATCTGGAAACCCGGATTACAATGCAATCAAATAATTCAAAATGATTTCCTTTTTCCCTGCAAAAATAAAACAGTCCCTTGCAATTGAGTCCAACCTTATTGGAGGCAGAATAATCCTATTGGGTTTATTTACTGTTTAAATTATTTTTTAGCAGGCTTATGGGCATATTTTTGATACTGTGGGATAATACACCACACATCACCAGGCTTCACCGTGTGAAAAACATTTTTAAACTTTTTTTCGTGATTTCCACCAGAAGCAATGTCAGTTAATGTCTGCATGGCACAAAATTACACATACCTTGATAAATTTGCCATTTATTTTTAACATATGTGTTTAACAGTTTTTTGGCAAATTTAATTGGGATCCAAATTATCGACAGATCCCTTATATGGAAACCTCCAGGGATGACACATTCTGGATAAAAGGTCCAATACCTGTAATATATTAAATAATCACATTAAACCTACATTTGTAATACTGTTTTTCACAATTTTAGAAATGCGGTCATCCTTATCTTGAAGATATATCAGCTGTCATTATCGCATTAACACTACAAAGTGGCATATGGAATATTCATTTGCTGAAAGGGGGGAAAAACCAGTCCCTCATATGTAAACAGTTTTCATAGAGAAAAAAAATCCTTTATTTTAACATGGAGGGGAATTTAATACTATTAATACTTTCTCATTTACAAATCTGTCAGTAATAAGAGATCTGGCAAATGGGGTAAAAGAAAATAAGACAAAAATTCCACGGTTGTCTTCCTGAAGAACTACTAGCACAGACACCCCTAGCTTCTGTGCGTCATGCATGAAATTACAAATATAATTTAATTTGCCCTTGTATCCTGCAGGATCAGCTTCAAATGATTAATGCAGGAAGGAATATTGTCAAGATTTCATTCATAACAATCTAGAAGGAGTCAGGTTCCAAATCATCATGTATAAACATAGCAGTATATCACATGTAAGCACCTTGCAATGGCAAACAATCCGTTTTTTTGTGGCTCCAAAGAGCTTGAGTAAATGGATTTCACTGTGACTATCCTCTAATAATCTCCTGTGAAATGAGAGTATTAAAATGACAAATGCCATGCAATCTATATATTAATCTCATGGGTTGGCATTACATTTATGCAAAAACAGTTATGTATGTTATGTGTGATGTACAGAGGTGCTGTTCTCTGATTTAGCTTTGGTGTTGCCTGCAAGAATAACTAGAATTAGATAGTTTTATGTGGAAAAAGAACTGTAGGAAATGCATTGTTCTGCTGAGCTCCGAGCTCAGTATTAGTCTTGGGGAAGTCAAAGTAAATGATTAAGTGTGCTTACACTTGAATTGATTCTTAAATTGACAAACCTGACTGCACTTCACGTACTGATCCTTGTGTCAGTTTAATTCAAATTTTGATTGTTTGAAGTCAACTAGAAATACATGGCACAATAGTTAAAAGTGGAGTTGGGGTCTATGGGGTGCAAACGGATTGTTGTATAATTATAAAATCGATACTCCATATGAACCAAAAGAATTGTTTAATAGTGTATACTGGGAAATCTGTTCATTTAATAGATGTCATATTGCCATACTAACACAACTGAACTTAAAGTAGAAATTGTGTTATTATACAAGACAACAAAGTACATCATATCATATCTTCAGTCTATCAGATGCTCGCACCATCCACTAATCCTGTGCGAACAAAAATATACAGATCCAGACTAGACCCTGTCCCCATATCTGATTCTGACATTCATACACCCAAAAATAATGTTCGGCATAAAAATTAATTCTATATTAAGATAGTAATAAGTCAATATAACATAGATATTTAGGCCTTTATTACACAAAATCCAATTTTTTCTGACTACTTTACTTTAAAATGTCCTACCAAACTAGAATCCACGTTTGTACCTTATTTATTTTCAATTTAATCAGGGGACAAAAGAAAAACTTGAGCAAAAAAACTAAAATTGTATGTTTTTTTAGATCTTTTCCAGAATCACTCAATATTTTCTGGCTTTTTCCTGAAAAGAAAAAAGGGAAAGTTGTGCTCACCACAATTTTTTTAAACATTAAGTGGGGTGCAATGAGGTTGTGAACTAAAGATGCCTTACCCTTTAAACAAAGGGTTTGTCCATATATTGTAACCCATATCTGGCCAGTGCTATGATCAATTTGCATCTCATTCATTAAAGGAAAACTATACCCCCCGAACTATGTAGGTCTCTATAAACAGATATTGCATAA
>CM044433.1:69089979-69103810 GCA_024363595.1 Xenopus borealis | reverse complement strand
CTGAGCCTTTAACTGCCAGCACGTATAGAATACGTGCTTGGCAGTTAAAGGGTTAAGTATTATATTGCTTCATTATACATTTTACAAAGGGACCTTACCTTACTTGCTGCTTTCAAAGTAAAACTCCCAAACTTGGTTGCCCTTTTATTAGCTACCAGTGGGATCACCTGACTGTAGCTGGGAAGAGTGGGGGCTACAACAATAAAAGCCCATAGTCGGATTTTTGGGCTAATTCCAGCGCAGGCCACAAAAACTTCCAAATAGGATAGGGACCTCTCCCATTGACTTATATACAACCTCGGTAAGTTTGAGATGCCAAATTTTCAAATTCTGACTTATTCCTTGCTTGGGTTATAATGAATCTTGAAAAATTTGATATTTTTTTCCACAAAAAATTTGGATTTTATTGCTAAATTTGGACATTGATAAATATCCCCTTTATTGTAAGAAGTGGCTTAAAGGAAGCAGACCCCACAGTCTTGAGAGCAGGAAAAGGGGGGCTTCTCTTTATAGCATTAGAATCCCCCCCCCCATGGGTGTCACGGTCGGCACCCTAAACCAGAACAAATGCCAAGTTCCCTGGTCTCAGCTCGGCTTCACCAATAGTGTGACTGCCTTTGGCTTCGGGAGGAGCCCTCAGCTACTCAGATGCCACCTGGACTTATCGAGAGGAGCAAGGCGAGGAGTTCTGGCAAGCAAAGGGGCACGACAGTTGTAAAAGTCAGTTAGGCCAAAGGTCACGGTACAAAAGGATAAGGCAAGAGCGTAGTCAGGCAGGCTGGGTCGAGACAGGCAGATAGTTAGGATGGTCAGGCAGGCAAGGGTCAAAACCGGGTAATCAATCAAAAGGATAAGGCAGAAACAGTAGTCAAATTACAGGCACAGGTCAGGATACAGATATTCAGAATAGTCAAAAGCCAGGCAGGGTCAAAACAGGAATCAAAACAGACTAGAAGCTTTTCAGCACAAAATACAAGGCACCAGGAACAAAACCTATCATGGGCAATGCTAAAAATCAAAATGCCACTTTAAATAAATTTGGCGCCATTGCACGCTGACGTCAGACGTCAGAGCGCCTGTGCCTTTAAATACCGAAAGTGCGCACGGCGCGTGCACTAAGAAGCCAGAAGCAGAGGGGGCAGAGTGGCACCACTAGACCACCAGAGTAAGGTTTTCTTACAGTGGGCTACGGAGTTCGCTATGGGTGCTGGGCAGGTCCGGACTGAGAATTAAAATAGGCCCTGGCATTTCAGGTACACAGAGGCCCAATCAGCCCACATAGAGGCCCAAACTGCCCCCACCAGCCCACTAAATACTGACTTTCTATGGGACCTTATGGCATTTGCCCGAACCCACAGTCCGGGCCTTGTGCTGGGCCCCTCTGAAGATTTTTTTTGGCAGGGGGGCCTGGCACATTCTCATTTCACCACTGAGTATAAAGCAAGTATCAGTGTAGAGTTGAGCTTGTTTTGTACTAGTTCTGGTAAGGTGGAGAAACCAAGATTGATGGTATTATGTGCTACAGAGCTAAATCAGAAACAGTATACTTGCCAATATGTGCTATAATATTATTTCCTCTAAATGTGTTCTGTGTTTGTCAAGACATTTGAACATGTTGTTCTTAATGAGTCTGGGAAGATACAATAGGTTAATGCTATACTTAAAGGGGAACACCACAAAAATATAACTTAAGGTTTTTTAAAAGTAAAAAAAAATTTCAAGCAACTTTGCAATATACATCAATTTAAAAAAATATGCAGACTTTTCACGATTTTTAATAGTTTCTGACAGTTCCCTAAGCCTAGTCCCCTGCTCTTGTGTTGATCTTTCTGACTACTTTACTGAGCTGGCTGACTACTGTTACAGTACTTTGTATCAGTAGCCAGCTGTCCACAATTCCCTGCACACGTGATTTCAATAAGGATATGAACATCACAGTGCAATGCATTGTGGATTATGTAGTTCCTGCATGCTGTCTGTAAACTGTGGAGAAGTTATTACAATTTGTAACATTGCTGTTTAATCCCTACTTCCCTTCCAGGATTTCAAATGATGCAGAAAGAGATTTTATTGGTATTATAAGTTTTTGAAACCACAATATTTCTCTAAAATCACGAATGCTATGAAGGTTGTTAAAAGATCCGCCTATAAAAAGTCTGGATGGCTAAAAAAAGTTCCAATTAGATCAGCGCAGCTCCATTGACTTCCATGTGACCTCGACTGCATTAACTCAGTGAAGTTTTGGATTTTGGAGTTTTTTGTGGTGTTTACAGAGAGAAATTAAAAAAACATGATTTTTTTGAGAAAAAATATGATTTGTGAAAAAAAAATATGAATGTTAGTAAATAGGTCCCTAAGTAGAAAGTAATATCTAATTTAGTATCGCTGAATATTTTGAGCATATTTCATCAGGCCTAGTTTTTCCCATAACCTACAAAATTGTCTTCAGTGTTCTTAAAGTGGACCCATCACCCCAAAAAAATATTCAAAATCATATTTTATCACATTAGTCAAGCAAAATGAACAGTAATTACACTATATAAATTATCTGATTCTTGTTTTCTTCAGTCTGGGAATTCATATTTCTAGCAAGCCGGCAGGAGCCATTTTGTGGACACTGTTATTAAGGAAAGTCTTGCATCATCTCAGAATCTTGTTTGTGCACCAGAATGGGGAACCTGATGTCCATCCCCATGTCCTGGCTACACAATTAAATGGTTACGAGAACTGGGGGAATGTGTGGGGAGCAGTGGCATCTAGGAAGTGCTGAATGGAAAGTGAAAGTAATCTGCCCCGCCTCTATGTCTAAGGCATAGAGGAGTGGCAGACAATAGTTGATTGACAGCTGAGATTTTTAAATGAGCTTAAAACAGCAATGAATGCTTTAATAAAAATTTAAAATTGGATTTCATGTTTAATTTGAAAAGGACTTTTATTATATAGATTTTTGTGTCTGGGTGACGGGTCCACTTTAAAAGAACAGTAACACCAAAAAAAGTGTTTTAAAGTAAAGAAAATATCATGTAGTGTTACCCTGCACTGTTAAAACTGATCTGTTTGCTTAAGAAACACTACTATAGTTCATATAAACAAGCTGCTAAGTAGCAATGGCAGAAATTGAAAAACAGCTATATGGCACAGTATAAGTAATGGATAACAGATAACATTATGTTCTACAGAGCTTATTTGCTATCTGCTGTGTAACTTGAGACTTTTTTTTCTTTGACTAGTTGCCCCCATGGCTACACAACAGCTTATTTATATAAACAATAGTAGTGTTTCTGAAGCAAACACTGCAGTTTTACCAGTGCAGGGAAACACTGCATTATATTTTTATTACGTTAAAACAATTAAATTTTTTGATGTTACTGGTCCTTTAACAGGCTAATAGTATTAGTATTAGATACTGCGTCTTGACAGTGTTGAGAGTTTTTTGAAGTTGCTAGCAGAAAATATGCCTCTTTTTTCAAGACACTGTTGAAATGTGGCACCACCTGTAGAATTTGAATGAGAGCAATAAAACCATTGTGTTGTGTACAATATCCAGTGGCTTCAGGACAGGATCTTACAATATATCCAGTGATTATACAACATATTGAGCATGCTTATTGCACTTTATGGCTTTTTGATGAATGAGCCCAATTGTGTGCATTTCTTTGTTTACCATGTTGCTGTTGTTTTATTATTTCATTGCTTTTAGGTATGGAATTTACTGACATATATGAGATGTTTAGGCTACAGATGGTGTCATACTTATGGAGGCAGTTGATGATAGATATACTTTAAAATGGTAGTAGGTTGGGTGCAACAAAAATCCCTGTTAAACTAAAATTGAATATGGAAACTTTTTGCAGACATGGATTTACATGCTCATTGACTACCATGTAATTTGTGTGAACAAAGACAAAGAAAAAAACACTAATTGATTACAATGTATTTTGCTCAAGTGAAAAAGTTGAAAATTTTTGCTATTTTGTAAATTTTCCATCAGGATAATTTTGCTTATCTCTAAATAAGACATGTAGAGCTTTGCAAATCTTTAATTAAATACACTGGCATAGGACATTCTATCTATTATCAGCAAACATCTTGCTTCAATTCCTGCAAAACTGTTATTAATTCTGTTAGCAACTGTTAGTTTCCCTAACATTTTATTGTCCATTTGAGGAAAAATCATTAAATATCAGAGATGCTTATCAGTGTCTGGCATCCCACAACACCCATGATCTGCTCCACCCTCTGCAATCTGGTTTCCTGCCTGGTCACGCTACTGAGACTGCCTCGTGCAAAATTACAAATGATCTTCAGGTTGCCAAAGCCAAAGGTCACTTCTCCATCCTTGTCCTATTGACACAGTTGACCACTCTGTCCTGATGCAGATTCTGTATTCGCTTGGCATCCATAACCAGGCTTCATCTTGGCTTTCTTCTTACCTTTCTAACTGAACATTGACTGTCTCTTATGCTAACAAAACCTTATCTCCGGTTCCACTTAATGTAGGGTTGCCACAAAGCTTTGTACTTGGTCCATTGTTGTTCTCCCTATACACTCTTTCTTTGGGAGATTTGATTCGATCATTTGACTTTAATTATCATCTGTATGCTGATGATACCCAAATATATGGCAGCAGTCTGAGTATTTCACTGCATGTGTGTCTGTAAAGGAATCCCCGCCTGCCACAGAGAGGGATAGTGGTCAGCATATCTACGTGGGAGCAGGAGGTTCATTTGCAACATGGTCCGCTTCCCCCCGCAGCCCAATGAAGATTGCACCACAGTGTGAAAAAGCACATGTACAGGGGGGCTGTGGCCCGGTGCACATCCTGGGCCCGGAAGCAACTAGTTATGTTTTATAGCAGCATGGTGTTGGCACGTCACATGCAGCACTTCACTGGCCTGCTGCATTTGAGACTCCTGGCTCCTGTTAATCCTCCTACTCTGCAGCTGAATGGCCCCAATCCCATAATAACCAAATATTGAAAACAACGTGCCTACTGAAGTGGGGAGATTCTATGGACACTTATTTTCGTCACACAGTAGTTGTTCAGGGATGTGCCCCTCGTCAGACATACAGACCAAACCCTTGACAGTAGTTTATACATGCAAGCTAAAGGATGAAACATACCCTGACTTTAATTACATTTCCAGAGTAAACAAAATGCTTGACTGGGTCTTCTGGGATAATTACACCTGGAATTGTGCCTGTGCCATCCTACTAAGAATTTTGGGGTATTCATAGATGGAATTGCACCTGTGCCATCCTACTAAGAATTCTGGGGTATTTATAGATGGAATTGCTCCTGTGCCATCCTACTAAGAATTCTGGGGGTATTTATAGATGGAATTGTGCCTGTGCCATCCTACTTAGAATTTTGGGGTATTCATACATGGAATTGCACCTGTACCATCCTACTAAGAATTCTGGGGGTATTTATACATGGCATTTCTACTGTGCCATCCTGCTTTGTGTGGGGGTGGGGGTATACAGAAAATACAGGGTTAAAGATCTTACAGTACAGTACAAAGTTAATCCAGAAAACGGTCCAATTGCATCTTGTAGTCAGGAAGAATTTTTTTTAAGCAAATCAGAGAAATTTTAGAAGGGGTTGTTCTCCTTCCTTTGTATCAGCTAGAAGTTAGACAGGTTTTTATTTAGGCCAAAAGGCTAGACATGTCTTTTTTTCAAGGTAGATTACTATGTTTATATATAATTATTAGCAGAAAGGAGAAGGGAAATGACCCATATAATTGCACCCTCCCATCTTACAGCAAACAGCCCAATCTGATATTACATAAATTGGATAAAACGTAACCTTTATTGGTCAATTAAAAAAGGTGTATGTTACAAACAAGTGGGTTAAAAATTACGATTCCACAGGGCACCCTCTACCATGCATACAAAGTATCACTTCACCATTTACATTGATGCCTCCATTGACTATGTTCAGGTAGGTGGCTAATGGGTATTGGATACAAAAAGAAAAGGAAATGGAAAAAAGAGGGGTAGATTGCGGCTCGCTTGTGTGCCTTGCTACTATGCTTGTGCCTCAGGCACTGTTACTGTCTGACTAAGCTGCGTAGCCGTAAAAAAACCTGTGATAATGGGAATTGGAGGAAAACCCGTGTCTCACGAAGCAGTCACCCACTAACTTGCTTGTGCCTCAGGCACTGTATGTCTAATTATTCGTAGAGACCAGGTGGTAGGTGGCGTGAGTTGGAGACCATGGTTTGTTTATGCTCCTAGCGTCCCATATACACTATCTTGTTCGTGCCTCAGGCACTAGCGGCTATCTGACTACCTCTGTTCGGCAAACTGCATCCGTTGTCTGTGCCCCAGGCACCAAACCGCATCAGTTGTCTGTGCCTCAGGCACCAAACCGTCTCCGTTGTCTGTGCCCCAGGCACCAAACGCTAGCTACCTTGCTAGTGCCTCAGGCACTGTGAGTTAACTAGCTATCTATGTTCGGGCAATCAGGCAATCAGTGCCGCTGAATCAATTAACCAGATGCCCTCCCGGTTCCCAACCTCATTAGGTGTAAATTACAAAGGTAGTATTGGAGCCCTGCGAGAATCAAATCAAAAATTGCGCCGACGCGCGTTTCGCCCAGTTTGCATGGGCTTTGTCATGGCAATAGCTATGACGCCATGACAAAGCCCATGCAAACTGGGCGAAGGTGCCAGAATCTTTTTCCCCCCATAATGTGCTTGTAGTGGCAGCATTCACAGCTACAGTTAAAATTTTACATGTGATATTAATACCCCTTTCCTGTGATCAATGCCTATGATCCACCCCTTCATTAACAGCAGAAACAAATCTCTAACTGCCTTATAGCAATCTCCAACTTGATGAATAAGCGCCACCTCAAGCTCAACCTAACAAAAACTGAACTAATCATCTTTCAACCTAAGCCTGTCCTACTCCCCAGGCATGCTCATTAACCTGGTCAACTTAGCACACTGGGGGTAATCTTTGACTCCTCTCTCTCCTTCTCTGATCATATTAACACAACCTGTCACTTTTTCTTACTTAATATTGCCAGAATCTGTCCTTTCCTTTCACCTGCTACAGCCAAGATGTTCATGCATCCTCTCCTCCTATCCTAGATTACTGTAACCTTCTACTAACTGGCCTCCCTAACTCCCATCTCTCCACTCTACAGTCTGTATTAAACTCTGGTGCCAGAATTATCCTCCTCTCATCCAAAAGAGTACAGGCCCCTCCCCTGTAGAACCTTTAAAGCCCTTCATTCCTTTGCACCTAACTACATCTCATCTCTTGTTTCTCTGAATGTTCCTGGCCGTAACCTCCGCTCCTCTCACAGCAACCGCTTGACTGCACCCACCACTACTACTGCTGTTTCCTGTGTCAAACCCTTCTCTCTTGCAGCTCCTTATATTTGGAATGCCATTCCTGAACCTCTCCAGAGAGAATCCTCCTTCAATGTTTTTAAAACAAAACTCAAAGACTACCTCTGGGAGCACCTGGAAAACACTTGAACTGGCACTGTAAATTACAGCACTTTAATACCCCTCCAGATAGTGTTCGCATGTTACCCTCCCTTTTATACTGTAAGCCCCATGGGGTACGTCCTCCATCCTTTTGTCTCCTTGACACTGTGTAATTATATTTTATATTTATGTGAATTGTATTTATAATAATGCACGTATTGTTATTAATGCAGTGAACCCTTGTTCGTTACTACTAATTTATTGTTGCTGTACAGTGCTTTGCCCTCATGGAGCGCTTTACAAATAAAAATATACATACATATATGTCCCATACATAGGCCAATCTGATACAGGTATGGGATCCATTATCTGGAAACCCATTATCCAGGAAGCACTGAATTACAGTAAGGTCATCTTCCATAGACTCAATTTTATTCAAATAATCCAATTTTTTTTTAATTGTTTCATTTTTATCTGTAATAATAAAAATGTACCTTGGACTTGATCCCAATTGAGATAAAATTAAACCTTATTGGAAGCAGAACCAGCCTATTAGGTTTATTTAACGATTATATATATATATTTTTTTTTTTTTCTAATAGACTTAAGGTATGAAGAAAGATCCACATCCAGATCCAGAAAACACCAGGTCCCAAGCATTCTCAATATCAGGTCCCATACCTGTACATGCTACAGCCCATACATGGACACTGGTTGAAATCGGAATGCACCATTCATGCACTGATAATCATATTAATGTATGTTTCACACAATTGAATTTTGAAGTACTGTTTCTGCAGAATTGCCAATTTAGCCTATGAGGGACCTCCTAGAACCATTACTGAAATTTTTTCTAAGTCCTGGGAAATCAAAGGATTTTTTTTTTAAATCATTCAATTGTTCGAATCAAATGATGCATTCGAACGATTCTAATGATTTTTATTCGATCGAAATTGGCCTTTAAAAAAATATTAATGGTCGAATTTCAAAGTTTTTTAACTTCAAAATTCGACCCTTATGGGCAGATTTATTATTGGTCGAATTTCGAATTTAAAAGAGTTCAAAATTTGACTCACAAATTTTTTTGGGGGTCCATATTTCGATTGAATATGGCAATTTGGCCGCTTTAAGGTGGCGAATAGTCAAATTAGATTTTTTTTAAAGAGGCAGTACTTCTAAATTTGAATTTTGAATTCACTTCGACCCTTAGTAAATGTGCCCCTTAGTAAATCTGCCCCTTAGAGTGTCCAAAGTAGACCAATGTGTCATTACCCTAATAGTCTAACTACACAGCAATAAATTAAAAAATGTTGCTCAAATACATGTTTTTCATGAGCATTAATACATCTTATTAAATATAAAAGTAATTGTGTAGGTAAAGTTGTACATGACTAATTAGGTTTAATTTATCTCTTGAGATATTCTTCTTCAAAGTAAAATTGTGTTAAACACAAATTAATCTTTGACTCGTTTGCATATAATTACAAGATCAAGATTCCAGGCTGTGGTGGAAGATAACCATTATTTATTTGCTAAAATGTTATCAAATGAGTAAACGTATATACTAAAGAAAAACATATGTTTCAAGGGAAGTGTATTTAGTATGCAGCCATGCAAAGTTTTAGCAGTACAGGTATCCGTTATCTGGAAACCCGTTATCTAGAAAGCTCCAAATTACAGAAAGGCCATTTCTCTTAAATAATCAAGATTTATAAAAATTATTTGGTTTTTCTCTGTAATAATAAAACTGTACCAGTACTTGATCCAAACTAAGATACAATGAATCCTTATTGGAAGAAAAAAAAAACAGCCTATTGGTTTTATTTAATGATTTTCTAGTAGACTCAGGGGCAAATGTATTATGTGGTGTAGAAAAAGGCAGGAAACTACACTACACATCACCAGGCTTTGTTGTAAGAAAACAGTGTAAAATAATTTCTTAGCGTGACTTCGTCTGGAAACAATATAAAATAACGCTGGCAAATCTGGCATTCACATGGTTTAAAATAAAAACACACCCTGATAAATTTGCCAGTTGTTTTACACAGCTTTTTACACTTTTTTTCAGCAAATGTTTTACACAACATAATAAATAGCCCCATAAAGTATGAATATTCAAAATATGGAAATATCTGTTATCCAGAAACCCCCAGGCCCTGAGCATTCTAGATTACATGTTCATACCTGTGTTAAAACTGAGTTTTAATGTAACTCATACTCTATTATTAACACTTACAAGACTTAACTAAAAAATATATTATCACAGTAATCACAAGAAAGCAACAATAGTTCTACAGAATGTACAGGGGAGACATACTGAGTATCATTTATCTACCACTCAGGCCAATTTTTCATGCTGTGTTGGAGAAAAGCATTGGAGAAAAGCATCAATAGTGTTGTTGAAAATTAATATAGCAAAGATCTGATTGGTTGCTATGGACAACATCACCAGTGATGTTTTACACAGAATGGCAAATAGCCCCCATAGGGTATCTATGATTTATTGTTCACTACTGAAATCTATACAGTAAGGGGCAGATTTACTATTGGTTGAATTCGAAGGTGAATTAACCCTTGAATTCGACCAATCGAATTGTGGTCGAATTTAAAACCGAATTTGAAGGTGGTTCATGGGTGCCGGCATGTTGGATGTAGCACCGAAGTTGATAGACACTCTGTCTGGCACTCGTGACACCTAGGTGTTGGACCTGGAGACTTGGGTGGGTGTACTACAAAGAAAGAAAAGTGACGTTTACCACAGATTTTGATGGCTACCTAAACCTTTAACTCTAAACCTGTAACTACTGTATTTTCAATTGGTTTTCATTATTTATTTTTTTATAGTTATTTGCCTTTTTCTTCTGACTCTTTGCAGCTTTCAAATGGACGTCACTGAATACCTTCTAAAAAACAAATGCTCTGTAAGGCTACAAATGTATTGTTTTTGTTACTTTTTATTACTGATCCTTCTATTCAGGCTTCTTCTATTCATATTCCAGTCTCTTATTCAAATCAATGCATGGTTGTTAGGGTAATTTGACCCTAGTTACTAGATTGCTTAAGATGCAAATTGAAGAGCTGCTGAATAAAAAGCTAAATAACTCAAAACCAAAAATAATAAAAAAAGACAACAAATTGCAAATTGTCTCAGAATATCCCACTCTATATCATACTAAAAGTTATCTCAAAGTTGAACTTTTTTCTGTTCAGTGGTTTTCAGATTGTTCTCCATAAATAAAGACTTTTTTCAATTACTTTACATTATTTATTTTTTACTGTTTTTCCAAAATCTAAGTTTAAAGTTGAATGTTGGTGTCTGTGGTGTTTGAGTCTGGCAGCTCAGTAATTCAGGTGCAGACTCTAAACTGTTACAATTTTGCAACATTTAATTGATACATTTCTCAGCAACATCTCTGGAGTATTAGAAACTATTGTATCAATTCTAACAGCTGCCTGTAATGAAACCCAGAGATTCTGCTCAGCAAAGACAAAGATAAAAAATGTATCCATTAAGTAGAATAAATTACCCCAATAATTATTAATGATCATTGTATATTTTGAAGAAGAAAATATATAAACTAATATATAAACTAGGTAGGTCAAGTTGGCTTGCACTGCTACAAATCTATCTTTTTAAAGTACTTGCTTCAGGATTTTCCAGCAGCACTCTAGTTAAGAAGCCTGCTGAGCTGTTCTCAAGGTGTTTTCTGACAGTGCAATTCCTCACTCTGCAGAGTCCAAAGGAAAAACCTGCTGCTGGAAGCAGCCACAGACAAAGCCTATTAAAGCTGTTGCTCTGAGACAACATCTTTCATCATTTGTAAACGCAGCATGGACAAAAGCAAATAACTGATGTACATATTATGGCATGATGGTGACTATATTCCCAATGCAATGATAGGACAATAGTTACAGTGCAAGATCATTATGGGTATCTATGAAGGTAATGTCAGGACTAGGAAACTTATACTTACAGATCCTTGTTAAGCTGCAAGTGGCTATGTATTGTATGTTCAGGCTTGCAATCAATATTAATGGATTCTTCTCTCTATGGGGCAGATTTACTAATGGACGAAGTGGGGATTTTTAGCAAAAATTCGCCAAAATGACAATTCGCAGGGACATCGCCATTTTACTAAAAGGTGAAGCGGACAATTCACTAGTGCAAAAGCTTAGCGCTAGAGTGGCATTTCAGTAGCCAAATTTTTGCTTAGGTGAACTATCGTTACTCCGCAAATTTATCAAAATGTGATTATTCCTATTTGTCACCCTTTTCACCAGCGTCTGTTTCACCAGGTTATACCTGGCAAATTGATAAGATGAAACTATATCCACGACATTATTATGTCAGTGACATCACATCCTGTATGCCAAAAAAGTCATAAAAAAGACAAACCAGGTTTTCATATGTTAATGTGGGATTATGTTAACAATTTGTTAATTATTGTTAACTGTTAAATATATGTTATTTACACATTTCTAGGACAAAAGAAGATCTCTTTTGTTTTTATTTTGCTTCCTTGGATATTTTTAACAAGTGGTCACTTTCAGCAATTTTACCAACAATCACTATGACCTGTATGCACCCCTATATTTAAATTGATGTAAGCTTGGTACAGTATGTTGACAAAGTTTCTCTAGGAAGAACACTAGAGAAAACGCGTTTAGAAACCCTCAAGCTGATGAAGTTTCGCTGGCAAAAGTACACCAGCATTCATTTGCAAAGAAAAAACATTTCTATAAGTACACATATTTGCTGTGAAATAACTTCTGACGAATTTGTGCAAACTATGGCAGAGCCTTTCAGTAAGTTTGCCCCTATGTTTCTACTTCCACTTCCCATTTCTGCCACCAGGTTATTTGGGATAAGCTGTAGATGACAGTTAAGAGTCCCCTTCCTTTCTCCTGTACTGGATCATTAAATTCCTTTGGTGATTCAGTATTTGTTCCTCCTGTCCTGAGCTTCTGTGTGAATGTTTCTATACCCATTCCCAATATTATTTCTGCTTATCTTCTGGTTTGATCGCTGGTTACTTTCACTGACTTCTTTTATCTGCTGCATGGCCAGACCTTTTGCCAGTTGTATGGACGTGTTATTGCCTACCACCTTTCACAGAATTAACTTCCTCATTACTCCTAGTACTGTATATATATGTTGATAATCTTTTTTAAGTCAGTAAATCATTTTTGCTTTCATTCCACATTGTTTCCAATCTTTCAACTACTACCATGTATCTACTAGGTTACAAAGCATATAGACTAAAACACAAAAAATGAAAACCCATTGCAAATTGACAAATATTACTAGCTACTTTTTTGTGTTCTCAAAAAGGGTGGTATATAGTACAAAGTTTCTACTGTTAAGTCACATTTCCAACAAACTCTTTGCTTGTTTTGTTGTTGTTTCACAACTGAAGTTTGGAGCTTTTTTCACTGCTGCTGATACATAGTTTTTTACTTATCAGCCCACCAATCACTTCCACCAGCAATTTTCCTGGTGAAAACTAAAGCAAACATAGCATCATGCTAATGGGTTCAATTCAGGCTACTTTTTAGCAATAAAATAACCAGAATTTCATCTGATGAGTGTGGTGCTTACTTTTAGGGGCCCATTTATTAAACCTGAAATTTATCTGGTTAAGTTTTTAAAGAGGAAAACTCTAATTTTTCCAGGAAGAAAAAAACTTGAATTTTCTGAGATTTATAATACCCCAAATAGTAATACCCCAAATTTGCTAAAAATCCGAATATGAGAATTCTCCATCTCAAACCTGTTTCTGAACATTGTGATTAAATAAGTTTTTGGCACGTCAACCACACGATTCAAATTGACACTAGATTTTGTCGCAATGTTTTTTTGCTACAACTTTTTCAAGAAGGATTATTGATAAATTACTGCAATTAGTGGCTGGGAGTTTGGTTGTCTGTGTTTTAATAAATAACCCCCTTAGTATCAAAACATGACATATTTAAAAATATCAAAGTTTCTCTAATTGTGTGTCACTCAACAGATCTATAAATGCACCCTCCTTTATTGACTTTGTGGCATCAGTAACAAGCATGAGTTTGCAAGACAGACATAATTTGTACATTTTTGATACATGACTTGTTATAAATCAGACCAAGAAAAAAGCAGTCTAAAGAACTGAAGAAGAAAATGATATCTGTCAAAGTCACAAGCTTGGAATTTTAGATACAAGCACATGCTATATTGTAGAAGCTATGTTGTATCACTATACTCTGCTTTGAGAACAGGAGGATCAAAATAACATTATTGGACTTACCCTTCAATTACAGTTGCTGACTCCATCTCAGCTTTCTTTTAATATCTAGGGATGGCGCGAACTGTTCGCCGGCGAACTAGTTCGCGCGAACATCCGGTG
>CM044433.1:69051670-69072794 GCA_024363595.1 Xenopus borealis | reverse complement strand
AGTCAGGACGGTGAGGTTGTGGAATGCACTGCCGGGTGATGTTGTGATGGCTCATTCAGTCTGAGGGCCAAAACTTGGGGATCACCCTGAAGCAGGGTCATTACAAATCTTACTTTTTCCTCACCAGTTGGGAATGAGTGTGGGGAAAAGCTAAGATATCATTTGCATGCCTCTTTGAAGACAAAAAACTTAGTTCTGTCCCCAGAGAATTTCTCAGGGAATGCAATTTTGGGTTCTTGGGGCCTAGCGATGTTACCCCACATGACAGAAGAACCCACAGGAGGAGAGGGACCAGGAACAGGCAGCTGCTGTGGAACTTGTGGAGTCTCCAACTGGCGGGTTAAGTTGTGGAAACCCTGCAGGAGATAGTTCTGCTTTTGCTTCTGATCCTCCAAGCGCTGTAGCAGGGTGGTAAGAAGTGCTTCGGTAGTGGTTGGAGTGGGTGGAGCATCAGCAGCAGCAGCGGCATTGGCGTGACCTTCATCTTCCATGGCCCGTGATAATGTCATGGTCGGCACCCAACACCAGAACCAATTCCAAGCACCCTGGTCTAGGCTTGTGCTTCACCAGTAGTGTGACTGCCTTTGGCTTAGGGCGGAGACCTCAGCTACTCAGATTCCACCTGGACTTAAATGAGGAGTGCAAGGTTCTGGATAGGCAAAGGGGCATGACTGTTGGTAAAGTCAGATAAGAGGCATGGGTCAGGATGCAGATATCAGAATAGTCAAAGCCAGGTAGGGCGAAACACAGTGATCAGGATCAAACAGAAGCTTTAAAGCACATGTACAGGGCATCAAGAATAAACCTATCACGGGCAATGCAAAAACAGAAAGTACCCCTTTAAATATTTTTGAATTTCGCGTCATTGTGCACTATAAAAGCCGGAAGTGCGTGCCGCTGCGCACCTAGGAAGATGCCAGCAAGATATTAGAGGAGCGGTGCAGGGGGTGTCCCCGCCCCACCACTAGACCCCGATTATTATACAATAATTATTATTGTTGTTCTGTGTAACTGTAAGTTAAAGGAACAGTTCAGGGTAAAAATAAAAACTGGGTAAATAGATAGGCTGTGCAAAATAAAAAATGTTTCTAATATAGTTAGTTAGCCAAAAATGTAATATATAAAAGCTGGAGTGAGTGGATGTCTCACATAACAGAATACAACACAACATCCTGCTTTTCAGTTCTCTAAATCTGAGTTAGTCAGAGACTTGAGGGGGGGGGCACATGGGCCATAACTGTTCAGTGAGTTTGCAATTGATCCTCAGCATTCAGCTCAGATTCAAAAGCAACAGTTATGACCCATGTGGCCCTCCCTCAAGTCATTGATTGGTTACTGCCTGGTAACCAGGGTAACCAGTCAGTGTAAACAAAAGAGAGCTGAAAATCAAGAAGTAGTGTTCTGTTCTGTTAGGTTAGACTTACAGTCACTCCAGCCTTTATACATTACATTTTTGCCTAACTAACTATATTGAAAACGTATTATTTTGCACAGCCTATCTGTTTACCCAGTTTTTACTTTCATACTGAACAATTCCTTTAAAACATTAAAATGGATATGACTTCTGGTAGGAATTCAGTATGTTGCCGCAGACATTTCTAGGAGAATGTTCATTATCATTACTTTCTTCTTTGTGAAACTTACGTCACTTGCACTTACGTCAATCTAAATATGGCGAGTACATATAATATAAATGTCTTTATTAGTGATTGTTGGTTAAATTGCTGCAAGTGGCCACTTATTAAAAATGTCCAAGGAATCCAAATAAATACAAATGAGATAATCTATTGTCCTAGCCATGAGGCTACCCTAAAACTAATGTGGAATGAGCTGTAAAAAATAAATGTAACAGTTACAACTTTTAAACATAATCCCACTTTAAAGTATGAAAAAAACCCAGCATTTGATATGATGTCACCGGCATAAGATAGTTGAGGATGTTGCTTCATTTTAGTAATTTGCCAGGTATAACCTTGCAAAGTAGACTCTAGAGAAAAGAGTAACTTACTGAAAAGTCTGTACTTGATGAATTTGTGCAGTAACAATCGTTCACCTAAGTGAAAATTCACCTGGCGAAAGGGTGAAAAACTTAATTAGCGCTCAGTCGCTAGCACATTGCCCTCTACGCCTTTTAGTAAATTGGCTATGTCCCTGCAGACTGCCATTTTGTCACTAGTGATGGCCATTTTAACCTTTAGTAAATTTGCCCCTATGTGTCTTCTCCAGTACCTTTGCCAATCACAGGTACTGTAGCAATTCAAGAAGCACAGTACTACAAGGAACAGTACTACACATTTGCAAAGCAAGACAAATGGGTTAGATGGTTGGAGGGGAGCCAGCACATTGTGCTCATTGTTGCTGACACTTTCATCTTGAAGCTGGCAGGGGATAAATCATCACTGGACCTCTTTTCAAAATTGACTTTGGTAGCTGACCAAATGGCAAACATCTGGGCTACACGATCATCAGTTGCTGGAATATCATATAAGAGGAATGCTTGAGGGAAGGATGTTGCCCATACACGGTCAAGAAGGGCGATCTACCAGTGGATGCAGTGGACAAGCTTTGTTATGAAAGAATTCCGCCCAGGGAAGAAGATTGGTCTTATTGTCTTGACAGAGGGATACATGACTCTCAGAAACTGTTCCAGTGCTTGGTTTACTCTCTCCGCTACAAATTCTCAATCATGGATCCGCACACACTTTTTTATCTGCAGTGGGGAAAACCCCTTTCCATTTATTTAATTTTTACCACCAATGTCAACGTTTCGGGGGGCACAACCTCCCTTCATCAGGATATAATTACAAATGTGAAAAACACCTTTATAGACATAACTCCGGTTCCAACAAAACATGTGACTTAATAAACATTCAGTCTTATAACCCCATGTTTTTCAACCTTTACATTTCCTTAATGTGTATCCATAGTGTACAATATTTATATAATCTTTATATAGTGTAATAAATTATCTTAAAAAATTCTCTAAAAGTTCATTTGTTATTAATACAGTGATTTTGACTCCACACATAAATTTTTATCCAGTGCAAAAAACTTTTCATACAATATACTCTGTTCAAAACAATATCTTTTTCTACCTTTGTTGTTAATATTACTTTTTTCTATCACCTGTCACTTCTTATCTGTGAAAATAATAGAGATGAAAAAACCAATTAGGGTAAATATATGTTGCAGTTAATTATCATAAAAACAATTAGTTACTTCAAGTAAAACCTGTTCAATATCTTACTTATAAAAAACATGCTAAACTGTAATTTTCGTTGAGACCCCTTGGAGCCAGCGTTTTAAGTTGCCAGATCCAAAAGGCCTCACGCCTTAACAAACATCTTTTAAAATCATTGCCTTCCACTTTTTGAACCACTTCTAAAATTTGCCACCTTAATTGCGATATATTATGTTTTAACTCAAAGAAATGCTTTGCTACTAATGTCTCTTTCTTAAATTTCTCTTTTTCCTTTTCTTTCTCTTTAACTCCAGTTTTTTCCTCTTTACTTTCTGGTTTAAAATTTCTTATGACACTTTTATGCTCATTCAACCTTACTTTAAATGCTCTAGATGTTTGGCCCACATAGCCTAATCCACAAGGACATTTCAATAGGTAGATCACTCCCTCTGTATCACATGTGGCAAAAGATTTCAGTTTTATATTATAACCAAAACTTGGGTGTTTACTTATATCACCCTTAATCACACCATTACAGTGTCCACAATTATAACAGGGATAAGTCCCATTTTTACTTGAGATTCTTTTACATATGTATTTCTCCTTGAAATCTGTTCTGATGATTCCATCAGAAATTGTCTTTCCCCTTTTATAGCTAAAAAGGTGTTTATCCATAAATAATTTGCCGTATGTTCTGTCCTTTTTCAATATAGGCCAGTGTTGTAATATAACTTTTTTGAGGAAAGTTGAGTGGGGGCCATATGTCGTTACACAAACAGAATTTTGTTTTTTAATTTTATTATCTTTGTCTCTCCCTTTTAAACACTCAAAACACATTTTGTACTTCCTCTTTAATTTTTTCTAGTTCCCTTCTTTTATATCCTCGTTCACAGAAATTTTCAACCAATATATCTGCTTGGTCTTTATAACGTTCATCGGAAGAGGTAATCCTTCTTGCCCTGATGAACTGGCTTTTTGGTAACCCTTTCATTACTCCTGCTGGATGAAAACTATCTTTATGTAAAAGATTGTTTTTATCCGTAAATAATACAATATTACTCTCTCCGCTGCCCCATTGGATTGAGGGTGATAGGCAGAGGAGCACGATACACATGTTCTTACAGATATATTGAATGAATTGAGAGAGTTCAATGGCATAGGGAAGTTTTACTTACTGAAGTGGTCAATAACTACCCATATTACAGTGTTCCCCTTGGAAGGTGGCAGTTTGACATAGCTAAATGAGTCCAAGGATTGGAAGGATTGGGTAGAGGTTGCAATAGGCTGCAAGGGCTAAAATTACTAGACTCAGAAGAGGCACAAATGGCATAAGCCGACATATCCTTCCAAAGAGTTGGCCACCAAAGGAGTCAACTGACAAGCTCAAAGTTCATTTCGGTACCCAGATGTCCAGCTTGCTTAGAAGAGTGGCTTGGTGAAGGATGAAAATGCAGAACTTGGGTGGCACATATATGTATGCCATACATATAGAGGTATGGGGCAGGACAGATAGGATCTGGCTGGCCAGTTGAGAGAACAAGGAAGCAATGATTTTAGTGGGAGGAACTGAGCCAAAGAGGATTCAGTCTCTTGAGAGTCTGGATGAATTCCAAGTTCTTGTGATTGGTATAAATGGTATCAGTGTTTGCAGATGACACAAAACTATCCAGCCCAATTAATTCCATCCAGGATGTGGCATCCTTGCAATAGGATCTTGACAAACTAGCAATTTGGGCAGCTAAGTGGCAAATGAGATTCAATATTGATAAATGTAAAGTCATGCACCTGGGATGTAAAAATATTCAAGCCACTTAGACCCTTAATGGGACTGCACTAGGCAAATCCATTATGGAAAAGGACCTTGGAGTCCTTGTAGATGATAAACTTGGCTGTAGCAAGCAATGCCAGTCAGCAGCATCAAAGGCCAATAAGGTCTTGAACTGTATTAAAAGGGCATAGAGTCACGGGAGGAGAGGGTCATTCTTCCACTTTATTGAGCACTTGTGAGGCCACATCTAGAATATGCCGTGCAATTTTGGTCTCCCTCAATCAAACAGGACATTATTGTAGTATATAGGGTACAGAGAAGGGCAACTAATCTGGTAAAAGGTATGGAAAATCTTAGCTATGACTGGAAAGACTGGCCAAATTGGGGATGTTCATGCTGGAGAAGAGGTGCTTAAGGGGTGATATATAAATATATAAGGGGATAATATAATAATCTCTCTACTGCTTTATTCACCAGTACATAGGTCTTTCCAGCTGACACAAGGTCACCCATTCCGTTTAGAATAAAGAGGTTCCACCTGAATATTTTACAGTGAGAGCTGTGAAGATGTGGAATTCTCTCCCTGAAACTGTTGTACAGGCTGATAAATTAGATAGCTTTAAGAAGGGGTTGGATGGCTTTTTAGCAAGTGAGGGAATACTGGGTTATGGAAGATAGCTCATTATACAAGTTGATCCCGGGACTAGTCCAATTGCCTTTTTGGAGTCAGGAAGGAATTTTTTCCCCCTCTGAGGCAAATTGGAGAGACTTCAGATGGGTTTTTTTGCCTACCTCTGGATCAACTAGCAGTTTGGCAGTTAAAATTAAAAAAAAAGTTAAAAAGGTTGAACTTGATGGACATGTGTCTTTTTTCAGCCTAACTTACTATTTACTATGTAATTTCCCTTCTGCAATTTGACTCTGAGAAAGAATGGCTCCAGCTGCGATGTTGGAAGCATCTACTTCAATGAAGAAGGGCTGCAGAAGATCAGGATGTCAGAGGGCAGGAGCAGAGGCAAATTAATGTTTCAGGGACTGAAAGGGCTCAAGAGCATGAGGGGGCCAGTCATTAGGTTTTCCTCCCTTCTAGATGAGAGCCAAGACAGGAGTGATTCAGGAGGAGAACCCCTCAATAAATTGTTAGTAATAGCTAAACCGACAAATTTGTGGGGAGAAAAACTTGTGGGGAGAGTCTTGGATTGCCATGACTTTAGTAGGAGCCATCTGAAACTGTGAAGGGAGTTTTCTCTCAAACAAAAGAGTACTACTTTCACCCAGGTTCAATTACTTTCCAAGTCTTTGGAGAAGAGTAAAATTATAAGAGAGTAAACGACTACGAATTGCCCCAAATGATCTCTGAAGATGTTTTTCACAAATTCTTGGAAGATGGTGGGTGTGTTGCAGAGGCTGATAGGCATTACCAGTTATTCATACCTTCCCTGGGAGACTAGGTCATCTTTGAGTCTGCTTGATAATCTTTGATAAAAGACGGCTCCATAAGCCTCACTGTTCCAGTTGGTTTATGCCATCAAGATTCTAAAATCAATAGCGTACTCACTGGCACTATGAATTCCCAGCTGGATCTGTAGAAGGCAGGAAGAGGCATTACCAACATGACCTGGGGCATTAAACCCAGTTTGGAAAGCTTTGGCATCGAAGGTCAGAAGAGAATTCTTCTCCCAGAGAGATGTTGCCCACTCTAGCGGTTTACCCTCCAATCTGGACATCACATACCCCATCTTGGCTCACTGGAGTACTGCGTGGTTGGAACTCGAACTGGATCAGACACTAAGTAACGAAACCTCTGCAGGCTTGAGGATACTCACTATAACGAGGAGGTGGAGGAATGCGGGGTTCACCAGCCAATTAAACTGCTGCAGGAGGAGCAACTGCTGAGGGAGGTACCAGAGACACAGAAGTCATGCGGGAGAGAAGAGCCTCTAGTACCTGCCCTATATGATTTTGCTGGGCTTCATAAGCTTCCATGCTATTCGCCAACCCCCGGAGAGTTCTTTCTACATCCAGCAGAGCTTTCTCAGTGGGATCCATGGCCCAATAATACTGTCAGGGGCCTATTGGCTCTGAGTGCAGGGAAGTCTGGAACAAGGAGAAAGCTTTAGGGCAAGGTCTAAAAACCAAAAGGGATCAAGTGTAATTGTAGTCAATTTCCAGGCAATAATTCAAAGGTCAGGCAGAAAAGAAGTAAGTCTCAAGTTCAGACAAGATAAAAAAGTCCAGGAATAAGGTTAATACAAATCTAGGAACACCCGGGAATGCTATAAACAAATCCCATTATCGGGAATTGAACCTGTGAACTCAGCGTCTATTTATTTCAAATTGCTGTTCGCACTGCAATGACATCATCACAAGGTGCTGGGTGCCACCGTCTTTAATACGAAGCTGATGGCTCCCCCACAGAGCTCTCCTGACAGTACCCCCTTCCCCAGGGGGTTACTACACCACTATGTCCTAGCTTCTGTTGAAATTGCCTAAAGAAGTCTTGCACCAAACAAGGAGCATGGGCATCTGACTGTTTCACTCATGAGCATTCCTCAGGACTGAAGGAAGTGTAGAGAATTCCTGGAGAATCTGGAATCCAAGTTCTTTTCTACTTTTCTACTTCATATTCTTGTTGGCCATACACTGTGAGAGGGCATTTAAACCGTGAACTTGGTGTCTATTTATTTAACATTTTCATGCCGTTTGCACCACGTAGACATCACACGCATGGCATGGCGCAATAACTCCATCGTGCAGCAATGGGTGCCGCTGTGTTTAATACAAAGCTCCACAATGGAGTGCTCCTGACACTGTGTGATGCTAGCCTAACAGACAATATACGTATATACATAAAGTTAACAGGACAGGTATTATTATTAGGTTACATACATGAACTTAATTAGGGAAGACAAAGACAACCACCCATCAAGCTCAACTGCTCAGTTTATCTCCTGGTACCATCGTTTCACACAGATGAGGAACAATTGCTCTTTTCAGCCAAGATTGCTATGTAAAACTTTGTATGCTCAGTATTCCTTAGACTGATTTACCAAAACCACATATTGTGTATCACCTGCTATTATGCTTAAAGGTTTATTTACTAAGGGTAACATAAGGTATGTAAATAGTTACAATACTGCTTATTTTAAAATATTTTTGTTGCAGTGTTTCCTGCACTACAGCTTGGAGGGCTGTATGCCCTTACCTGTACTTGTTGCACTGAGAATCAAATTACACAATGCTGTGGTCTGAGACACATGAAGGGGGTACAACTTGCACCTAGCATGGTGCTCTATATTGATGAGCTAAATGGTTCAGCATGTATGGATTTGTTTTCACAAAACTGGTGCAAAATGCCACCAAGAAAAAACATGCCAACAAAATGCCCTTAGAACCCAATGTAAACATTCACTGTGAAAAATGGTCCAACGTGATAAAAAAACAACCAATTGACTTGGAATTTTATTTTATTTTTCCCGGTTTCTAAAAATTTTGGAGAATTAAAACAGGACAGATGTACTTATCACTGGTGCTTTATCTACATGCTGCCCTTTACAAGATTGACATCTGTACTCAGATGGGGCACTGTCAGGTCTAATCTTTGTAACTTTGAAATTGGGCTCAGACTCACCCCCATTCTGAAAAAACCCTCTCTTGACCCCTCCAATCTTGACAACCTCCAAACTATCTCTCTGCTACCTTTCATATCTAAACTACTAGAGCACCTAGTCTACAACCGATTATCCTCATTCCTCTCTGACAATAACCTGCTGGACCCCTTACAATCTGGTTTTAAACCACAACACTCCACTGAAACTGCTCTGACCCATCTAAATGATGACCTTTAAAGCCAACTTTCTCATTATTAATACTGCTTGATCTCTCAGCTGCATTTGACACTGTAGATAACCCTCTCCTCCTACAGTCCCTCCATTCGCTTGTCCTTCGTGACACAGCCCTGTCCTGGTTTTCTTCTTACCTCACCAATCGTTCCTTCAGTGTCTCCTACAGTGGAGTAGCATCTTCTCCCCTACCTCTCTCTGTCGGGGTTCCTCAAGGCTCTGTTCTGGGACCCTTATTATTTTCTCTATATAGTTACATAGTTACATAGTTAAATTGGGTTGAAAAAAGACCGAGTCCATCAAGTTCAACCCCTCCAAATTAAAAACCCAGCATACATACACACACACACACATCTCCACTCTTTCAGACACAAACCATATACCTGTATGCCCATAGCTATACTAACTGTAGAGTTTAGTATCAAAATATCCTTTGATATTATGTCTGTCCAAAAAATCATCCAAACCCCTCTTAAAAGCATCAACAGAATGAGCCATCACAACATCACCTGGCAGTGAATTCCACAACCTCACCGTCCTGACTGTGAAGAACCACCTATACTTCCTCCCTCAGCAAATTAATCAGCTCATATGGTTTCCACTACCACCTCTATGCTGATGATACTCAGATCTATCTCTCCTCTCCTGATCTCAACCCAGAACTCCTAACTCGTGTCTCCTCCTGTCTGTCTGCTATTTCTACTTGGATGTCACAAAGCTACTTTAAATTAAACCTCTCCAAAACAGAAATGGTTCTTTTTTCTCCAACTAACACCAGTAACATCCCGGAAGTATCCATCATTGTTAAGAATTCCACTATCACCCCGTCTCCCCAGGCCCGGTGCCTTGGGGTTATCCTAGATTCTGCCCTTACATTCACTCCTCATATCCAGTCACTTGTTAAGTCATGTCACTTCCACCTAAGGAACATATCCAAAATACGATCATTTATCACTAGTGATGGGCGAATTTATTCGGCAGGGGCGAATAAATTCGCGAAACACCAGCGAATATTCGCCAAAAAAAACGAGCCGCGCGTCGTTTTTGACGCGACAAGTCGAAAATGACGCGACGGAAACGGCGCGACGCGTGACGGAAACGACACGACGCGTGTCGGAAACGACGTGAGACTCGTTTCGCAAATTTTTTCGCCAATTTGCGAATTTCCAGCGAATTTTTCCCCGAAGCGAAACGGGTGAGATTCGCCCATAACTATTTATCACCCAAAATGCTGCCAAAATTCTTATTCACTCTCTTGTCATATAGCGTCTAGACTATTGTAACTCTTTTTTAATTGGCCTTCCCCTCCAGAAACTGTCACCTCTTCAGTCCATAATGAACACAGCTGCTAGGCTTATACACCTCAGCAACCGCTCTTTCTCTGCCGTACCATTCTGCCAATCCCTGCACTGGCTTCCACTCCCCTTCAGAATTAAATTCAAATTAATGACCCTGACATTCAAAGCACTTCATAACTCTGCCCCTCCCTACATCTCTGAACTAATCTCTATATACTCACCCAACCGCTTACTACGCTCCTCTACTGACCTGCTACTCAACTCTTCTCTCATTACCTCCTCACATGCTCGCATTCAAGACTTTGCAAGAGCTGCACCCCTCCTCTGGAATTCTCTCCCACGGTCTGTCCGACTTTCTCCCAATCTTTCAGCTTGCAAAAAATCTCTTACAACCCACTTTTTTAGAGAAGCCTACCCTCACTGTTAACTACCCAATGCAATATTGCCTACATTACTACATCTCTCACCCACTTTACTCTGATCTTGCCCACTCCCACACCTTGTGTATCATTCCCTTCCCTTTAGCTTTTTCTGTACAGGGCCTTCCTCACCTCCTGTACCAGTATTTATTGTGATGTATGTAACTGCATATTTATTGTGATGTATGTAACTCCTTATGTTCTATGTATGCAATTCATGTGATTTAGTTGTATAATCACCCTCACTTTACAGCGCTACGAAATAAGTTGGCGCTATAAAAATACACGTTAATAATAATAATAATAATAATAATATAGAGATGGGTGGAATTTTACGGCATCCTGGGGAAAATGGTGCAACATTGCAAATATCTGTCAGTTTGGTATCTGGTATCTCAATTCTGCATTGGGGCAAATACAAAAACACTGGAACTCTTGACAGGAATGTTACATAAGCAAAAAACATGGCAAACTGCGCAGATTTTTGCACTTATCTCAATAAATATTATGCAAAATGTATTTAACTTGCTTTAACGCTACTTATGTGATAAAGGAACTGCAAGTCAAAAACTCACATTCTCATATAAAGCAGGTATAAGACACTGGGGGTCATTTATAAAGTTCGCGCAGCGCATAATTGTTCGCAAATGGTAGTTTGCCCATGCTTTTTCCTGAACGCTAAAATATTGCACTACTGTGCCCGTCCTTCCGGTTTTTGCGAATTCGCATTGTGAATGAATTTTCGCAAACAATTCGCAAACAAGACGGGTCTTTGCGTGAGTACAGGCACTTTGCGAGGTTGTTTTGCGCGAAAATAGCGTTAAAAGTAGCTTAAATTCGCAATTTGCGAAACAGTTTTGCAAATATTTTCTCCGCCACCAAAGTTGTGGCGCAGAGTGTTCGCAATTTGTGATTTTTGCCATATTTAAAAAGCTCCTATAGACATTCGCAATGTGAAAAACAAATTCGCAAATCTGTTTTCACACTCTTATTCAGCTTTATAAATATAACCAGGCGCAGGGCAAATTTATTCACTCTGCGAATCAATCTTCTCTGCGCGAAGTTTATAAATGACCCCCACTATGTTATGGGTGCTATTGTGCATCAACAGTCATCTGTTTTTTTTTCAGTGCCCAATGATTCCATCTATCTTCCATCACTGACTATGCAGCCATGTTTTCCAGTGACATGAGACCATTAGTCTTGTTTGACTGAATCAGATGATTTATGCAGAACACACGACCTCTGTAAGGCATTGAATACTGCAGAACCACATAGCAGATTAACTTTATCTTTTTTGCAAATAAGAAATGACCTGAACAAATTCTTTGCTTGAAGTCTAAAACTTTTTCTATTAAAAGTCCAAATACTTCTGGGTTTGTATTTATCACTACGTTAATTAAGTTAATCCTTTAGGGCTTAGAAACTTAAAAAAAAAAACTCATACCTTAGAACACCCATGAGGTATGATTATTACTTTCAATATACCCGCATTATTAATAAAAGACGAGGTAGTTATTATAAATATAATTCCTGGCTGCTTAATAAGCTTATCTAATACAGCTAATAGCCATGTCATTTCTGAAATAAACTTGCTGCCTGCTATAAAGTAATGTATCTAATAGCCATGAGTTTGCGTTACACTGTCACACATATAGGTGATGAATTTCTGACTACCATAAAGCTTTTTTATAGTTTTGTCATTGTTATTGCATGACAATTTGGTGTTGAATAGAATAGAAGTTTAACTGGGCAGCTTATAGCACAATGAGAAGGAATTGTAGAAACTGCAGATCTGTGAATTAATCATAAGTAGTGATGGGCGAATCTCCCGCGTTTCGCTTCGCCGAAAAATTTGCGAATTTCCAGAGAAATTCACGAATTGGCGGAAAAATTTGCGAAACGAGTCGCGCGACTCGGTTTTTTTTGCGAATTTTTCGGCGGCGAATTTTTGCTGCTGTTTCGCTAATTGATTCGCCAGCGGCGAATCGCGGGAATTAGCAGCGAATTCGCCCCTGGCGAATAAATTCGCCCATCACTAATGATAAGTATAATAAGGATGTATAGTGCCAAATAAATTGCAGCTACAGAATGGCCAAACAATGTCTGCTAATTGTGTTTACATTTCATTAAAACAACCTTGTATATACTGTGAGACATGGATTGCTTTGAATATTTTAGTTCATGTTTAATTTTATTTGACAATGCAATATGGTATATTGCTGTTCAATGTGCCCCTTTTTAATATCTGATTTTTCAATATTTGTCAGAGGGTTTGTCAGATTGATATGTCTATGTAAAGTATATACTTTGTGCCTAAAATATATATTCAGGCCAAGAATAGAGTTCCATTTGATTCATGTGAATTTTAGAAGTCTTCCTGACAATATCTGGTAAGCTTGGTGCAGGCCCACCAAATTTGTTAGAGTGTTTCTGGATGACCACAATTTCACCAACATACAGTCTATACATGGCCTTGTTTGAGGTGTGTATAAATGCATAACTCAGTATGAGATGTTCCTTCTAACACATGTTTTTATCATTTTTAAAACCGTTTTATATACGGAAGGTAACAAGTATTATATAAAGAGAAAGTTAAAGAAAATAAGAGAAAAGTGGAAAGGATATGGGATATAGAACAGGGCACAGAAAGAATGAAGGTATACGAAAGGGAAAGAAAAGGAGAATATTGAACAAGAATGTGTAACAAGCAGCTATCTTATAAGTGATGGAGCGGACAATGAGAGGAAATTCCTGTGCTGTCAAGATCAAGAAATGAAAGTCATTATATTTATTGTTTTATTGTATGGTTGCTATTTATTTAACTGATTCAAAATTGCACCAGTTAATTAATTGTGCACTACTTAAGAATGATGATATGAATAATTATCATTCATTTTAATATAAGGGACACATAACTAAAAGTGCTGTAAAATTAAGTTGCAGAAGAAAATAACTTCAAACCTTTTCCTATAAATCAAAGTTTTTAGAGAATATTGCCATATCCAAAATTTACTTCATATCATCCAGAGATAAATGGACAAGATGTAAGGTTCAGTCAATCGTCAATGCTTCACACTTTGCACCCTTTACCATGATTTATAAATAAGTCCTCATATAAATATGTATTTTAAATAAACATGCGCGTGTGAATCGGCTGGCAGAATTTTTTTTTTTTTTTGCAAATGTCTCTACTCTACTCTATTACTGCTGCAAACATCCAAGGGAAGAGTCTGTTATGTCACATAATACATCATCAGTGACAACTGATGAAATCACAAATTTTATATTTTGCAGCTTGACTGAAAGCAGCTTGACTGGCACACTGTTAATATGACAAGGAATAATCAGTCTAGGTGGATGTGGCCAGTTTACTATTTGTTATACCTGGATAAAGGAATGCAGAGAAACAGCCTGACTGCTCAAATCCACTCTGTGATAAATGCAGGTGGGTACAGAAATATGGAGCTAATGTTGCCAGTAGAGAATGCTTTATCATACCCAAATCCACTGCGCCTAGACCAACACTGTGTCAGCAGGTGCAGACATAACAAGGAGTGAATGGTCAGGCAGTTTCTTTGTCTCCATTTATCTGCAGTAGCTTAACCCCTGTAACCGGAACTGGGTGCAGGATGTGAGCCGGGACCCCCATAGGACATTCCACTGTGTGCCAGAGACATGCTGCTTGCACTGAGAGTGCACAAGTGCGTGCATGCAAAAAGGCCATGTTTTTTGATTTACCTTTTTTGTAGCTCCAGTGGGACCCCTTAAGTTACGTTACTACTTATACACAGGTCGAGAAATAGCCTTGTCTGCCCAAAGCCTTTACACCACAATAAATAAACAACTACTGTAAGATCTCTAGGGTGAATGTTTAAACTACCCTTACATTTTTTCTATCTTTAATATATCAAGTTGAAAAACTGCAAATGAGCAAATGAAGCACAGCTGAGAAACAGAAATCTTACACACCCCCACCAAGGGTGAATTAGTTTCACCAGTATTGCTTAGTGGCTTCATATCTGTGTGTGTGAATTTCTCAATACATAGTTCTGCTGCTCAGTTCTAGTTTCATTGTAAAAAAACAATACCACAGAGACAAGCTGTGATTAGCTAAGCAAGAGGAATGGATGAGGACAAAATAAGGATTACCAAAGTGCTGAATACAGTTGACAAAAATACATTTCCAATCAAAATGTGTTATTCTATATATCCTACCTCAACTATATTTCACATCAGACTAACTCTTACTGGAAAACTGTAATTCACACTTGTCATTGCACATAGATATTTTCAAATCAATATCACTTAGGGTGTTTTAAAAGCTGATTACAGCGCCTCACTTGTGCCCTTCATCATAATGTTAAAGTTAGCAAGTTTGGTTTAAAAAAAAAAAAAAAAAAAAGTTTAGATATATTCTTATATTCTTATCCATTTCAAATGAAAAATGTTAAAAGGGTTCTGTTGCGATTTTTATGGCGTAGTGTGTATTACTAAATGACACTGGTTACATTGCAAATAATGCACTCTACCATTTAAAAACCAACAAATGTATTTTATTAGAAGTAATATTGGTGTGTAGGCAGCCATCTCTGTGCATTCTCAGCTGATTCTTAGCCTTAAAATGGAGCCAGCACTGCACAATAGAACTGCTTTCAGATAAATTATTGTGTCTCCTACTCAGAAGAGTTCATTTCTGTCCACAGACAAAGTGGGCAACTTGCACTTTTTCCACAGTCAGTTTATAATTTTTAAAAACATTAATTGGGGTTGCAATGAGGTTGTGACCACAAAATTCACATGATATGGGATGACTTTGACGTAGTTGGCCAGCTTAAATATATTGCAATATATAGATAAAAAATCCCTGTGTTATTTCAAGGGTGAGGCATTTTTAGTATCTTAAGGCACTTACCCCTATATGTAATATAAGGCACTAGGTTTGCCCAGGGGCAGTAACACATGGCAACCAATAAGATGCGTGCATTTAAACAGGTGACTAGTGAATGCTACCTACTGATTGGTTGCTATAGGTTACTGCCCTTGGGCAAACTTAGTGCCTTTTATTACATAACCCCAAAAATGTTTCAATGTCCTTAATATAGTGAATAAAGTACCCCCTCTTGTAAATTATAAGGATATTATAAGTTACCGAGGAGTTTCATGACCATATAAAAACACAAGGCCGAAGGCCGAGTGTTTTTATACAGGTCATGGAACTCCGAGGTAACTTCTAATATCCTCATATTTTACAACAGGGGGTACTTTATTTATTATAATACACAAGTTTCAGTGAGTCATGTGACAGAAATGACATCAGAACTCACCGTTTATAACCAATGACATCAGAACTCACCGTTTATAAGGATATAATTTACAGGATATTCAAAGCTTTTGTGTATTATATAGTGAATAAAGTACCCCCTCTTGATTAAGGACATGGACAAACAATCCCTGTTTTGTTTAAAGGGTAGGGCATTTTTAGTAGCTTAAGGCACAACATATGATTGGTTGCTATAGGTTACTGCCCTTGGGCAAACTTAGTGCCTTTTATTACATAACCCCAAAAATGTTTCAATGTCCTTAATATAGTGAATAAAGTACCCCCTCTTGTAAATTATAAGGATATTATAAGTTACCGAGGAGTTTCATGACCATATAAAAACACAAGGCCGAAGGCCGAGTGTTTTTATACAGGTCATGGAACTCCGAGGTAACTTCTAATATCCTCATATTTTGCAACTGGGGGTACTTTATTTATTATAATACACAAGTTTCAGGGAGTCTTGTGACAGAAATGACATCAGAATTCACCGTTTATAACTGATGACATCAGAACTCACCGTTTATAAGGATATAATTTACAAGATATTTACGGCTTTTGTGTATTATATATTGATAATTATTTGAGTGCAGAGGCCCTCTTGTATTTGTCTATGTGAATTTTGTGATTGCAACCCTGCTTAATGTTTTTAAAAATTATTGGTGAGCACAACCCTTTCCAGCTATAGTCAGGTGATCCCACTGGTGAATAAAAGGGCAACCAAGTTTGGAAGTTTTACTTTGAAAGCAGCAATTAAGTTGCAGGTAAAATTTGGTCCCTTTGTAAAATGTATAATGAAACATTTGATTTCTCAGCGGCACATATAAAGATCGAAGTGAAAATTCAAATGAAAAAATACCTCAACTATCGAATAACCCAAAATTCGATTAGAATTGAAAAAATTATAAAATTTGACTACTGTCGACACTTCGCCACCTTAAAGCTGGCAAATTGCAATTTTAGCTTATGGGGACCTCCTGGAACCTTTCAGGAGTGTTTTTGAAAAAAAATTTAAATTCGAAGGATTTTTTCCAAAATCGTTACAATTGTACGAATAGAACGATGCATTCAAACAATTTGAACATTTTTTATTTGATAAAATTTTGATCGAAAATGCCATTTTAAAAAATTCGAAGGACGAATTCCCAATTTTTTTAATTTGAAATTCGACCCTTAGTATATCTACCCCTTAGATGAAAGCCCCTTAGATGAGTGTAGGACTGGCCAAGTCGGGGATGACTTTGACGTAGTTGGCCAGCTTACATATTTTGCAATACATGGACAAACAATCCCTGTTTTGTTTAAAGGGTAGGGCATTTTTAGTAGCTTAAGGCACAACATATCTCAGTTTCCTTAATAAATTGATTATCATTTGAGTGCAGAGGATCTCTTTAAAGGTAACCTGCTGTTTTGAAGGGTAAGGGCTTGAGTTTTCCGAAATTATTGCCTCTAACTATATTTAAATTAGTTCCAGGCAATATTGGCAATTTTGCCAGTTTCCCTCCTGCAAAAACTGTTATCTTGTTACCTTCCCATTGTTCTGTTGATAGGCTGCTGGAGAGAAAGGGAAGTGGATGAAATCACTCCAACTTTGCAGTACAGCAGTAATAAAGAAAAGTTTATCCGAGCACAAATCACATGGCTGACGGCATTTGGGAAAGTAAGAAAATGTCTAGCCTTGTTTTAAGTTTGAAAATTTTAAATAAAAAAAAAATGATTTGCTCTTTTCAAAAACATGCAGGATTCTGAAGGAGGTGCATAATTTACTGATGCATTTTGAAAAAATATCAGACAGCATATATTAGGGATGCACCGAATCTAGGATTCGGTTCGGTATTCGCCCAGGATTCAGCCATTTTCAGTAGAATTTGGATTCGCCCGAATCCTTGTGCCTGGCCGAAACGAATACGAATCCTTAAAATCTTGCCCTTCCAAACCCTTGCAAATGAGGGTTCAGATTCGGTTCGGTATTCGGCTGAACTTTTCGCAATGGATACGGGGGTTTGGCCGAATCCAAAATAGTGGATTTGGTGCATCCCTAGCATATATATCCACTGTACTTAACTCTTGCAATGCCACAGATCATAGAATCTAGGACCTGTGGATAAAAGTACCAAAGTGCCACAGAATTTAGATTGTGTGATCTGCAGTACTTCCACATTTGCGAGTGGAAGTGCATGTAAAGCTGCTCGCTCTGTCCCCATTCATTTCCCAACCCCTAGGCAACAAGCAGAGCAGGGGAATGAGTGGCCCCTGTTGTGCAATCAACCAGGGCCCCCAAAGCAGCAGCAGGCACTAACTAAGTATCTGTGTTGCTGCTGTGTTTACTTCCTGGACCCCCCTGGAACTGACCCTCACTCCAGAGTCCAGCCCCTTCAGATGGATGTTCTGCTCCTACACCAGGTAGTAGGTGTTACACATATATGCACAAACATACACTTTTTATACTAATACCAACTGTTATTTACACTTCTGCATGCATACATAAATTTTTGGGGGATGGGGGGGTTCACACACTCACAGCACTCACACATGGTAGTAAATAATCAGGAAGATTATGTCCATTTTGCGATGATCGCACATGCAATTGAATTTAGGAAACTTAACCTCATGTGGGAAAAATATGGTAATTTAAATTGCACTCTGCATAAATGCACTTGTAAACATTATTGAGTCCTACTTTATATTAATTAAAAGATAGCATTTCCTGGAATATAGCTTGTAACTCAGCACATGCGCAGTTGAGTAAAATTTCCGATATTACTCTACTGCTTATGGACAAGCTCCTAACAGCTGGAAAAAGACGTCACTATGCTCCAGTGTATTTTTCAGTGAAAAGAGCTCTGGCCCATGGTCTAAAGTTAATAAATGTATTCGCTTATGGGGTGCCTGAGATACTGGCACCCCTCCTTCTGGAAAAAAACAGTTATCTTGTCTTTTAAATAATGTCTAAGCTACAGGATATCGTTCATTTTATTAATGCATTTCCCTGCACATGACCCTGTATAACTGGCATTTAGTACTGGTACTGTGTGCTTGCAGGTTTCACTGATTCAGTTATGTAATCTACTTAGCAGCACTTGCTGCATGTAGTTTATTCCCTCTATCTAGTGATTATAAATGATTGTTGCCGTCAACTAACATATATTACCAATCATTTTCAAAGTTTACTTTAGCACCCATACCCATTGATAATATATACTTATTATTTGCAAAACATGAAACAGAAAGTTGCATTTAAGATAATTATACAATAATAATAATAATAATAAAAATAATAAATGGCAGGACATACTTGCCATTAAAAATTAAAGCACCCATCAAACCTTATATTTGTAATCCCTCATGTTACACTGTGTTCATACAGACCTCTATAACATTATTATTAGCATGGTAACATTTGATTAGATGCTTGTGCTCTTGAAAACAACATCTTTCTCTTTGAACAACAATCTTTTGAGGAACAACCTCTGTAATGTGTTGCTTAATATGTTGGTGCTGTACCAAAATAATGATTTGGCCCATATGTTTTTTTTCTGGTCTTTGAATTTTATGTTTACATAAATGACTTGTTCTGCATGTGGTTGATCTGGTAGACAAATCATTGGGTGGGGCTGGGCATGACCCAACTGTACATATCGGTACTAATGACAAGAGAAATGGTAGATGGAAGACCTTAAAGAGTGAGTTCAGGGATACAGGCTCTAAGATTAAGGGAAGGTCTTCCAATGTAATTTTTTCGGAAATTTTACCTGTGCCATGTGCAAGTTTAGGGAGACAGCGGGAGCTTTGGGAGTTAAATGCGTGGCTCAAGTCTTGGTGTAGGAAGGAAGGGTTTGGGTTCCTAGAGGACTGGGCTGATTTTTCCTTGGGGTACAACCTATACAGTCGTGACGGATTGCACCTCAATGGAAGGGAGTCCACTGTGCTATGGGAAAGAATGGTCAAGAGGTTGGAGGAGTGTTTAAACTAGGCAAGTGGGAGGGTGGGTGAGAGAAAGAATTATTGGGAAGCTAGGGTAGAAGGGGTAGTGGGATTAGTAAGGGGTCATGGGGAGTGAGGGGGGCATACAGCTTACCAGCTAAGGAGGTCCCTCTGTTACAAGGAAAACAGACTAATATTAACTAAACTTATAATTCACATCAAAGTAATGTACATTTAAAAAGTAAAAGTAGTAACCTCTGCTGTATGCTGGCAAATGCACAAAGTTTGTCAGGTAAAATGGGAGGCCTAGAATTAATTGCATGCTATAAAAATTATGATATAATTGGTTTCACTGAGACTTGGTGGGATGAAACGTGGCTGGACTGTGAATTTAAATGGTTACACCCTTTTTAGGAGGGACAGAGGGATTAGAAAGGGGGAGGAGTGTGTTTGTATGTAAAGCCTGAATTAAAGCCACAAAATAACCATTACGGGCACTGGTGAGGGTTTGGAATCCCTCTGGGTAGAGATTTTGACTGGGCATAAGGTTACAAAGAAAATTTTCATTGGCGTATGCCACAAACCACCTCGTATAAGTGACGATTATGAAGCCCAGCTACTTTTACAAATAGAAGCGGCTTCACAACTAGGTCAAGTTATTATTATGGGTGACTTCAATTATCTGGACATTGACTGGGGTAATGGGGTTGCCAAGACAGATAAAGCTAGTAGGTTTGTAAATATGCTAAATGACAACTTTTTATCCCAGCTCGTTCAAGAACCTACTAGGAATAACTTTCTTTTGGATCTTGTAATAACTAATAATACTGAACTCATCTCTAGCATTTATGTGGGTGAACATTTAGGAAATAGTGATCATAACATGGTCTCTTTGAGATTCTGTTCAGAGGCAATTCTTTAAGGGAGTAACTAAAACATTGAATTTCAGACGTGCAAACTTTGACAGTATAAGAGCATCTCTGCAACATATTAAGTGGGAAATGCTTTTCACAGGGTTAAACACTGAACAAAAATGGGAAGTCTTTAAAATGCTGCTTAATAAATATATATGTCAGTATATTCTGCTTGTAATCAAGGAACGTTGTTGCAAAGCAAAACCTTTTTGGTTCAATAGAAGTGTTGGTGTTGAGGTGCTTAAGAAAAGATGTGCTTTTAAGGCTTTCAAGTTAGCTGGGACAGCCGAATCATTTATTAGGTACAAGGTGGCCAATAAATCATGCAAGCTAAAATCGATAAGGAAAAGGATATAGCAGTAAGCAGTAAAAAGAATCCAAAATTATTTTAAATATATATATATTAATAGTAAAAAATTGAAACAGGAAGGGGTAGGACCTTTATTATCAGAGGG
>CM044433.1:69008306-69048260 GCA_024363595.1 Xenopus borealis | reverse complement strand
ATAACAAACTAATTAGGAAGGGAATCAATACTCTCAGGACACGCTTTTGTCCACAACAATGTGACATAAACTTTGTTCACTCTTTACTGCTGTACTGCAAGTTGGAGTGATATCACCCCTCCCCCTTCCCCCAGCAGCTGAATAACAGAACAATGGCAAGGTAACCAGATAGCAGCTCCCTGGTAGATATAAGAACAGCACTCAATAGTAAAAACCCAGGTCCCACTGTGACAAATTCATTTACATTGAGTAGGAGAAACTGTCAGAAATCACATATTTATGAAATGTTTATAGCAAAAAGAATCAATGTATCATGTAGAGAGTGACATTTGACAAATACATCAGATTTCTTCCTGCAAAGATCCAGCACTAGGCTGAACAGGGGAAAAAATGTTAAGGTTGTTGGAAAGGGACAAAGCTACAGAGAACTTACTACAAGACCCACATTCAAAAAGTATCACTAAGAGGAATACCAGAGTACCAGCAAGACAGTTTCCTTTTAATAGAGGGAAGAAACATATTTATGAGAGGGTTTTCAGAAATGGAGCCAACTGTGTAAGAATGGAAAAAAGATCAAGTACCCAAGCCCCCCCCCCCCCCCCCCCCCCAATTTGGAACCTATCTTATTGTATCTTATTACAAATGCCAATTGGTTTTACATCATGATATTCATGATAGTATCTATCACATTTAGAATAAAGTACTTCCCACATCATGCACATTGGAAAATATACTCTAGTAAGCATTAGAAATTACATACAATCCAAGTAATTATTTTCGGGATGTCAGTTTTTGTACACACAAATAATTTGCATTCCTTAATTTTTTTAAATATATATTATTATTGATTCTCATTCTGAAAAGGGAATCTAATTTCCCCAGTATCATATCATAAACAAATGTCACATCTCTGCGAGAGACCTATCAGTTTAGCACAGTGGTAAGAATGCTGACATACTATATTTATGACAGAGACAGCTGCACATCAATGATAACAGGGATGTAATGCACAGGAAAAGATGACTAAAGTGTTGGAACAGATATTAAACAAAAACCTGTGGGAAGGGATTGAAACAGAAAAGCTTATCATGGACCATAGAGGTAGGTTGGTGAAAGGTGATTTCTAAGTCATTCCAAACACAAGGAAAAAAGCATTTATAGCAAAATCAGATTCCAATTTTCAACTGAATACATTTGTTAAGCATAATAGCTTCAGGTTAACAAGTAATAAAAATCAATGGAATTTATCTAAAATGTAAACATGGTGTATATTACTGGAAAGAATTGCACTTATAAACTCTTTTTTTTGTTAAAGCTGCTCCTTTGTTGCTTGGTCAGCATATGCTATGCAGTGATCCCAGCTGATGCAAAATAGAATCACTATCCCCATTATATCCCTTCCAAAGAGCATGAATATCCAGAATATCCATGGAAATATTATACCCTACAACTACCATGATGTTGAGAAAAGGGCATGAAGATGGGTTACAGGTCCATAAAACATGGAAACAGAAAGTAAAATATTCTCTTGTCTTTTAAAAGTCAATGGACAAAGTATATCATGTAATCTTTATTTCATGATCCAATATCATGATAATACATTTTTCTATAGGAGACCTATATTCTACTTAAACATTCAGAGTTCAACTAATAATGATTCTTACAGGCTGCAAAATATTGAGGATTCCTTCCAACATGTTTGCCCGTGAGTTCTTCATTCTCCTATACAGTTAAAAAGTCAGCCAATGCCTAGAAGGGGAATAATGAAAAAAAAGTTAAAGGGTCGAAGATTGTCAAAAGTTACCTAGTAGGTTTGTAGGTTGAAAAAAGACACATGTCCATGAAGACATATAATTATGTCCTGTTTGAGCACTGGAGACTAGTGATGGGTGAATAAATTTGCCTGGCATGAATTTGTGGTGAATTTCCGAGTTTCACCGGAGGCAAATAAATTCGCGTATCTCCCTCGAAATTCGCCCAAGTAAAAACCTTTTTGCCAGATTGCCAGTTTGTCAAAATCCTGTTGCAATGATGCTGCATCTTGGATAGAATCAATTGTGCTGGATAGTTTTGTGTAATCTGCAAACACTGACAATACCCTCTTCTAAGTCATTAATAAACAAGTTGTCAGGAGCGCTAGATGGCGCTCCCATTTGCTTTGGCGCCACTTACAAGATGACGGCGCCCCTGACCATAATGTTTTTGTGACACTGCTGAGCACATTTATGACATCACCATGTTGCACCTGGAGCAAAAATTCTAAATAAATGGACGCAAAAGACCCAGGTTTGATGACAGAGTATAGGTCCTTCTTGTAAAGTTCCTGGGTGCTAAATTCATTCTTTGAGGTTAGCCAACAATGCAGCTATGAGGCGGGTCTGGGAACTCTGACTCCTCTATTGTATACACTGAAGAAAAGAACTGATTTAGCACATTTGCCTTTTCCTTATCTGTTAACGCCACACTTGTACCATTATTTAAAGGGGCAACACTCTCAACATGCATGTTTTTACTATAATATATACTTAAAAACTTTTGGGTGGTTAGTCTAAGTTTAAGCTAACAGTGTGCTGAAATGAGCCTGGGATAGAAATAGGAAGATATTAGAGGTATGCGACTAGTGCTCCCTATGCACGTGGCTCATCTTCCCATCCCTTGTTCCCTCCCTCAGACTGGGCCAGCGGGACACCAGGAAAAAACCTGGTGGCCCTGGCTCTTTTGGGCTCCAACCTGCTCCCTGCACTCCCTCTCCTTACATCACTCCCTGACCCGGGCATGCTGACAAGCCATAAAAGCATATGAGTGCACATGGGGGGGCATGTTGGTGGCAGAGAGGACTTTGCGGCTGGGGGGGCCCATGGGATGGTGTGGTGGGCCCCTAACGGTGCAGGACCAGTGGGCCCTGGTCCCCCTAGTCTGACACTGTCTGCCTCCTTCTGTTGCATCAATTTGTATATAATGTTTGTATTTAAAGAAAAGCTGAAACATAACTGGATTTTTGAAACCAATAATAAACATATTATACTAATTCAATCAAGCACCTAAACAAGGTTTTGTAACCAACAATCACTAGAAATGCTGGAGTACTTTAAGTAACCACATTTGCACTGTTTCAACTGCAGGTTTGTCTCTTTATGGTGTGAAGTGTGCCTGACCTTTTTATTTATTCTGCTTATAGTGTCTGTCAACAAAAGGCAAGACAGACATACAGTACTAAATCTCAAATATGTTTGGATCAGAAATGTCCTAACATAAGGGCAGTCTGTCAAGCTCACATGCTTAATTTTTCATTTCCTTTAGTCTGTTTATATTTTTGTTTTACAAGAGACTTAATACTCTTTCCTACAACTACTACTTCTTCCAGATGTCTGTAAATATTTATAAATAGTTATGGCATATTCATGAGCACATGTACACACACATAATACACAGTATACTGTACTGTAATTAATCTTTATTAGAGTCCTAATTGACTTATTTAATGTTTAAGTTAATTTTAAACATTAGGTATGTCGATCCTAATTACAGAAATATCCCTTATCTGGAAAACCCTAGGTCCTGAGCATTCTGAATAATAGGGCCCATACGTATACAGTGTTCAGGTGGTGTAAAGAAAATACTTTAATACAGTAAATATCAGTTAACATTACATTGTACAGCTTTATAAACAGGCCATTATATAATATTTACACACAATTCATGTGGTGCTTTTAAGCAATTGTTATTTCAGCTAGTGGCATAACTTTGGTAGCATCAGGTCCCCCACCAAAATATCTACTTATGGGGCCTGATGTGAAAAGTCCTTCCTCTCATGGCTCAACCAATTGCTCTGGCCATGGAACAGCTTGTCCAATTACTAAGTTAATTTTAAACATTAGGTATGTCGATCCTAATTACAGAAATATCCCTTATCTGGAAAACCCAATTGCTCTGGCCATGGAACAGCTTGTCCAATTACTTTTACCCCTTCATATTGTTGTATTTCCTAAACCAATTACCCAATTTGAATGTAAATACCCTGAAGTTACATCAGGCAGTCTGCACTTTCACCCCACATTCATTATATAAATTAAAATTCAATATTTTATGGTATAAATATAAATTAAAAATGTCTTTATGAATGTCCAAATATGTATGCATATAGCATGGCTTACACTTATATATTATTTATATATTAATATATCCCAACAAATATTCGTTAACAACATTGCTGCAATTGCTCCAGGCATCAATAAAACCAGTCTGCTCAGCATTATTTTCACTTCCCTTTAGATCTACAGTAAAAAGGATACAAGGATTCACTGCGTATCTAGGAAAGAAGATTCACAATAAATTATACACTTACTGGGCTTCAGGCTGCGTGACTCATTTAATGACTTTGTACCACACTGGCAGCAGTACTAAAGTTTAGTAAACTGTGTTCTAGAGGTAAAATCTGTAATATCTTTGATCTAATGGCTAGCTGTAAAGGTTCAACCAAACATATTGAAGGAATTAATTGATTCTGAAGGTACTGAAATGAAATACCTTTTCATTTTTGCCAGCAATTAAATCCCACATGCCTCTAATGTAATTTACTGCATGGGAAACAGCAACCCAGAATTCTCAGTATAGGCATTTAACAATCATTGTTCAATATTCATGGGCCAAAATAATTGTTTGGATCAGTTTAACATTTGAAAAGGCTGGGTCACCTTTCTCTATATCGCTTTGTAATATTTGAATTGACAGTGTTTATTTTGTCCCAGATTAAGTTGTTTGGGTTGTTTGCAGTTGGTAAAGATAAATTGGTCATCTTGAGGTGGGTATTGTACAAAACACATTTTTGGAAGAAGCATTTTTTCTTAACCAAGATAATGCTTCCATATAAGTGTTTTTTTAAGTTATGAATTTATCTGAGAGTGTGGACCAAAACTGGATATTTTATAAAAAAAATTTTGAAACAGGGAACTAAAATTGTTTAGTAAAAAAAATAGCTCAGGAATGAATATCTCTTTTTGAGTAAATATGATCACATCATCTATATGCAAATCAAGCTTATGGGTTGTCCTAAGAAGTATTTTTCTTTTGTCTCTGGTGTCTTCATGCCCATAGTAAAGATTAGGGGTCACGAGGGACACCCTTGATGAGTCCCATGAGAACCCCCTAACACTGCAGCTTAAGTATTTCTTAATTTCTGGTTTACCAAATTTAGACAGGACCCGAATTATGTACCTCATGCACAAAATGTCTTAATGTCCTGTTCGGTAGTGAAACTAGATATTACTGGGTCCCACAGCAAATAATTTTTCAGCCCCCCACAATGTCTAGAGTTGGACTTGTTTTATCAATATTCATTGTAATTGTTTATGAATGAGGGTCTCATAGGGCCCCTATACCTCCTGCGCCCCCCTGCAGTCACAGGGTCTGTTTCCTCTGTAGTTACACCCATGGCCCTGTTGATCTTTTTTTCCCTTCCAAGTGTGTTTTTTTTAATGAAGGACTTGGCACTTAAAACCTGCTGAGCTTTTTTTATCAAACTAGTGTCATTCAGATGAGCAAGTAAAGGAGCAGCTGAGTATTGAATCCTCTATGTCACCTGCCTTATGTATTGATGCACTCCACTCTAAAGCATTTGTGGCGTGCGCAACCAGAGTTCAGTAAATTACCCTTCCGTTCACTATTAATTACTGTTATTTAGCTTTTTTACAAAATGAATTTGCCATTTTGGTTATTTTCAAATCTTCTGTGTTCCCTAATTGAGAGATATAATAACACATAATTCAGTCAAAACATAAATGTAAAAGGAACTGATGATCTTCCGTTAAGTGGACAACCAAGATGAAATATATATCTTCATGATGTTTTAAATTATTAAATATCTTTCTTGAGTATATGGCAAGCCTTTCTAAGTCTGCTCTGCCTAATTATTCACACTGGGATTCCTATGCTTTGTACAGCAAGGACATCTTTCTATTTCTCCATGACAACCATTAGAGTACACAGAGAACTAGTCCCACAATGCTGTAACTTGTCATTGTTTAAGCTAAGATAATTTTCCCTTGACAAAGTGATTTTAGCACTAAATCCTTCTTCTGTGCTTGTTTTCTTTTTTCACATAAAGTTGTTTTATCCCTTCATCCCACAGTCTTTGCACACTTATGGGCAGATTTACTATTGGTCGAATTTGAAGGTGAATTTACCCTCGAATTTGACCAATCGAATTGTGGTCGAATTTGAAACCTTCAAATTTGAATATCGAATTTGAAGGTTTCTACAGCAATTCGATCGAACGATTAAATTTTAACCATTCGATCACATTTTTTTTATTCAATGTAAAAATGTTTAAAAAACCCTACGGGAGCTTCCGATAGAGTTTAATAGCAATTCGGTAGGTTTAATCTGGCTAACTAGGCAGTCGAATATAAATTTAAAGGGCAAGTAATTCGACTGATGAATATTCGAATATTGGAATAGAAATGTATTCAAATTATTCGAATCATTCGATTCGATTGAATTTTCAAAATTCGATGATCGAAATGACCTTCAAAAATATTCAAAAATTAGAATTTGAATCTTTTTGAAAATTCAATCTAATTTTGAATCATTCATGTGAATTTTGTAAATCTGCCCCTTAAACTTGACAAATATACTAAGTTCACAATTACAGCTTCACTTTATGAAATCTTATTGCTTTCAAAATCCTCTTTATACATGCATACCAGTCTATCTATCTATTGGTTGCTGTTCACTTTAACACAATTTATTTTTTAAGAGTGACAAAGAATTTTCAGATGAATAAAGTTATTTTTGTGACACAATTAGAATAGCTTAAACATAACCTTAACCTAAAGTAAAGTTGCACTTAAAAAGGAACTCTTTATTTATTTCAACCCGCCACATTTGTCATCAAAGGAACTTCCATAATGAGTAAGTGCCATATGGTGGCAGGAAATAACAGAGTGTCAAGAATAGAGCCTTCTAATCTGAGATCCAGCATTCCTTGCAGGTGAGTTATTCTTGGATATACAGGGACTGTATAATTTATGCCTCTTCGTTTGGGGTGGTTATAAAAATACCTTTTATTGGACATTGGAAGTGGCAAAATAGAACCATAAAATAGACCAGATAATGTTTGTTTTACCATCCAACCTCTCAAACTCCTTCCCAGAAGTAAGAGATAGGTGAAGGGAGGTCTGTCCCCTGAAATGCTACTTTTGGGGGCAGATTTACTAAATTTGTGTGAAGGATTAGAATATTCGCGCAAATAGTCTCAATTCGATCGTGCGACTATTTGAATACGCAAATTAAGTATTTTCGACCATCGAATATAGAATATTCTGGCGCATTGAATACATCGAATAGATCGAATAAATATATATTCGAGCTCTTGACTATTCGCCAGTTGAAGAACTTGCCCTTAAAATTTTTATTCTACTGCCTGCTTCGCCAGATTGAACCTACCGAATTGCAATAGAAGCCTATGGGAAGCCCCCATAGGCTTTTTTTTCTAAGTCTTTTGCTGAATTTCAATCGTACGATCGAACGCTTCAAACGTTCGATTTGTACAATTTTGGTGAATATTCCAGCATTTTTTCCTGCGACTTGATCGATCGTATGATTCTGGCGAATAGTCAAATATGCACTCAAAACTGGTGAATATTCCATTCAATTTTGGCGAATATTTATTTATAATTCGACCCTTAGTAAATCTGCCCCTTGGTGTCACTCTGTGCTGAAAAAAGTCAATGTGGAACACATTTTATGCTTGTTTATGTGTGTGAGAAAACTATTTCTGTCAAAACAAATTTGAAGAATTTGTTTTTCATGGCTGAGCATATTTGCTTTAGTTTTGTGTTTTTTGTTTTAAGGTGTTTGGTTGTGTTTGACTGTACACATCATTGCACCCATCCCAGCTATAGTCAGGTGATCCCACTGGTGTCTAATAAAAGGGCAGCCATGATTGGGAGTTTTACTTCGAAAGCAGCAAGTAAGTTGCAGGTAAAACTTAGTGCCTTTGTAAAATGTTTAATGAAGTAGTGGAATTCTTAATGAATCAGATGAAAATTGAGCGTAGGACTGGCCAGATATGCGATGACTTTAACGTAGTTGGCCAGCTTAAATATATTGCAATATATGGACAAACAATCCCTGTTGTTTAAAGGGTAAGGCATTTTTTAGTAGCTGTATGCACAGAATGTCTCAATGTCTTAAATATATTGATAATGGGTTGAGTGCAGAGGATCTCTTGCATTTGTCTATCTGAACAGGTGTAACAGCAATTACTACAATAGACAAGTAAAGCAATATGAAATTAATACAAGTTGAGCCTAACAAAATAATCAAATAATGTCTGCTATATTCACTTTTCATCCAGTTCTTATAATTAGGCCGTCATTTTTCATTACAACAATGTTTGTTATGATAAAGTATAGAAGAAGTCTAACTAACAGAATACATCAAAGGGACTTTAGAAGCCTGGTTAACCTGCATCACATATGGAGACCATGGCAAGTGCTTTACAGTTACAGTGGAGTGGGAATATGTGAGATCAAAAGGAACATTACAAAGCCTAACATCATTCCTTTCTAGAGAATGAATACAAATAAAGACCTTCAAACATATTTCTCAAAAGTAACATCACAATACATTAAAAACACATCTCATACTCTAGATATGAATATGCTAATGTGAGATGCAATTTACTTGAGGGGTGTCCAGAAAAGTTATGCTTTGATAATAGTTGATTACAAGGCTAGGGCAAAACCTGCAGTCTAAACATTGCCAATCAAGACTGCAACTGTTTTTCAATGTAACTTTCAAGTTAAAATTATTTCTATAAGAAGGATTCCCTGCTCTAATAAGTAAAAACTGCAGCATATTATCAGAAAGTAACTACAGAGAATGTTTAAAGCATTAAGTAATTCATTGTATCTCTTGAGATCAGGGAAGTGTTTCTATTGTAATAAAATTTGCTTGCTAAGATTTTATGGGGTTCATGGACAACAAAGTGTTACCTCTAACATGAACAGTTCAACAAACTTTATTTGTTAGATATATTTTTATGAACAACAGTCAATTATTTGGTATTGAAATTAATTTAGAGCAGGAATTTGTAAGCTTTGGATCAGACCCAAAAATGTGTCCCAGTCCTGTTTATTATGAATTATTAGGGCCAACTAAATGAAATAAATTTTGGCCTTCCATAGAAATAAGTCACTGATTTAGAGCAATGACTATGTGCTAGATCAGAGGAAATAAAATACTGTATTTCCAGGAAATTAAGCAGCCTTTTCCATCTGCCATGTGTTTAATTATTACAAATATGAGAAAGTCCTCAGAATTTGACATATGCATGTTACTGTAGGCCACTGGTATCCAAATCTATCATCTAATCACTCTTTAAACCATATATTTATAAGGAAAATATATTTTAAAATCCTAATATAATTAAAAGAATATGGACCTATGGGCTGGTGGTATGTCATTAATGCCCACTGAAGGGTAGGCTGAAGCTTGAGAGGACAACTTATGAAAAGCAGTCACATATTTTCTACATTTGAAATGGCTAATTTACATTTCATTTAGATGTATACATACATATAGGCGCAGATTTATTAGGCAGTGAATTTTCGCCTGCGTCCTTTTCACACCCATCGCAACACCAGGCACAAATATGCTCAGACTATGCCAATTTACTAGTTTGTGGAGTTTCGCCCTGGGCGCCAAACGCTGGTGACTTTTTCATTATTTCAGCAATGTGAGCATTTCAAAGTGAAGATGTGCTAGCATTTATTTCTGCCTAGAGAAAATTTGCTAGTGATCTTGCGCTCAGGTCAATTTGCATAGGGCAGGAAATTTTAAGTTGTAAGGATGTCTTAAATGTAAAATGTTTGTGAAAATACTTACAAATTTAATTTAAAACACATGTCCAGGGAACCATAATAATAATTATTATAATGCCCCACACATGTGCCTACTGTAAAATTAATGTTTCATATGTTTGAAAATGTATGGGGAAAACCGGTTACCCAAAAAAAGTTTATTAGAAGTTTTGCAAGCAATCATGCTGAAAAAAGGAAGTCACCAGTGTTTTTTGGACTTTGATGCATATTTGGCTCACAGGATATGATGTGACAGAAGATTGAGAAAGATCTAGCTACTTTATTCAGTAAAATACCAATTTTAGTAACGACAGTTCACCAGAGCGACAAACTTGCTGGCAATAGAGTGTGAATCAACGATAGTCACGGTCTCTTTCACCAGAGAATTGACATCAGTGCCTGTTAGTAAATCGATGTTGTCCCTGCGGGTCACAACACTAGTGAATTATCACTAGCATTAGTCCCTTGCACCTTAGTAAATCTGCCCAATAGAGTATGACTGCAGTTTATACTTGCTGTCTTCATCTTATCTAAAGTAACGATTAAGCGTTAGGTACAAAAATGGATACGAAACTGCAACCATTTAAATGCCTTACACAGAGCACTTGTGCCAACTTTCATTTATGATTGTTTCCACCATTGCATCAACTTAAAGGAGAAGGAAAGTTAAAAAAAACAACTTCCCTCTTTCTCTTTACCATAAACACCCCTCCTGAAATGCGCAATTGAAAATTGCAATGGCATTACCATTTTTGTGCACTTCTCTGCCGAACTTTTCCTATAGTGGAAGCTTTGGCGCCGCCATTTTCAAAATGCCACGTCACTGCTTCCCTGCGCTTCGTCTCTAGTGCGCATGCACCTCTTCCGTGACACATACATCTCTGCACTGGGAGCATTGATGTTGCATCTGTCAAAAGTGCACGTATTTTTAATACGCAGTGCTGATTGAACTTATAACCTATTACAGTCCTCAGTTAGACAGACCCCGACCCCCAAGGCTGAATATAATTAATTACTCTTGGCTACTCCGCTCGCTGCAAACTATAAATGAAAACCCCAGCGAGCGAAGGAGCTTCTAAGCTTTCACTTGTTTCTAGAAAAGGGGAACATCAATCTGATTGGTGGGGGAGTAGGTGCAGGCGGGGACAGAGGTCAGGGATGACGAATGGGTAGATCTCGTGACCCAAATGTCATCTATACTCGGGGAAGACTGGAGATCATAGTGTGCATGCGCAGGGCTCCTCTTAGACGAATTGCGCATGCCTGTGCCCTGATTAGAAGGATTTATAGACTGCAGCATGGATATCCGTTCCTGTGCAGCCTGCCACTTATTTGAAAAAGGATTACAGAGCAAGAATTAATGAAAAACTGAATGAAGAAATGCCTGCTGGTATGTATATATAAATTTTATGGCCAGTAATTGAAGCTTTATTTAATTTTTGACTTTCCTTCTCCTTTAAGTGCATACTCAGCCTGTTCCATTGCAAGGGAGCCCTGTAGCTAACATCTGGCTTGGCCAGTCAATAAATATTGGGCTCCCTTTGCATGTTGTGCCTATAGGTGTGCAATATTGTCACACCATGTAACTATACCCAATTTGTGCAGTTCCTTGCAACATAGGAGCAAGTTGTTACTACTTCTAATAAGTGTAATTTCCAAAGTGGAGCAAGTCTTTAAGAATCATTTACATTTGCTGTGTTTATTTTTACTACTAGTATCTTCCCATGATTCCAGCGCAATTGCTTTTGCTTGCGGGAGATGCGTCTTACACAATTACAGCCAGTGCAATAAAAAGTATGCATGGATTAATTTCTGGGATTTGGTGTGAATGTGATGTATGCTTCCAGTTCTTTTGGCGCATCTACTGCACTTATTCATACAGATACCCTGGAGCTACAACCTGGTTTAGAGCACTCAATTCAAAATAGGAGGCAGAGGGAAGGCAGTGGAACCAAGGACAAGTATATGGAAGTACAAGGAGCACATGCAGGATTTCTCATGCATCTGACCATGGGGTACTAAATGATGCCTTTTATATCATGACCCCAGTTAAATGTTATATTTAATTTTATCTGCGGAGCTACTGTATAGTGCTTGCATCTTCCTCCCCAGCTTCTATAACACTGTGTTTCTCTTACGTCCCGGTAGATCTACACAGGTATTGTATAGGCTGGAGGATGAGATTTGACCTTCCCTCCCAGCTTATCCAATCACCATGCGACTCTACAGGGAAACTACCAATAGGGGAGGGGGAGGGGAATAGAAGAAGCTCCTCCCTCCCACTCAATTCTGCAGCTTTGTGACATGTGGCAGCAGTTAGGGGAAGGCTCTTTCCTGGTTTAGTATGCTAACATTTGCATGTACAAAGAGAGACCTGCACAGAATAGGTTTGCACTAACCTCAGTCCAACTGAACAATGACACCAGTTAGATGAACTGGAACACAAAAAAAAATAAATCCCAATTTAACTTTCTTTAATGAAAAAGAAACCTATCTCCAACATACTTTAATTGCAAAACGTTTACCGTTTTTATAAGAAACATGACTGTATGCAGTGAAATTCTCCCTTCATTTACTGCTGTAGATAGGAATTGTCCCACCTTACTTTCCAGCCATGCAGAACACAAGCAGCTCTTAATTACATAGTTACATAGTTAAATTGGGTTGAAAAAAGACAAAGTCCATCAAGTTCAACCCCTCCAAATTAAAACCCAGCATACACCCACACCCCTCCACTCTTTCACGCAAACCATATATGTCCATATATGCCCACAGCTATAACTGTAAAGTTTAGTATCAAAATAGCCTTTGATTGTTTCCCTGTAGAGAAGTCGGCGACTGTGTAGATATTTGTATTGGATTTTATTTTTGCCTTTACATTCCCTTTACTGTTTCCAGCAGCAGGGACAAAGATCATGGAGACAGATTGAAACAGATAAACTGGGATTCTATTTGGAGGATTACTTTGCTGCAGCCACTTGTTCTGCAGAGTTGAGAAAGTTTTTATTAAACAATACAAAAACTATAAAATCTACATTAGTTTACATAGCAACACAGGACCCAGTGCAGTCTGCATTTTCTGATTATTAGTCAGTCAGTCTTGCTGTATCGGCTTCTGGCAGATATTATTTGACCTGTGCTGTTTTGATAATTTATGATGATCTCTAAGCAGCCCAGGCCACACTAAGCATGTGCACGGTCTTGGTCTTGCAAAGATGTTTAACAACAGTACAAAATGACAGCCCTCTGTGGCCAAATTTGAAAGCATAAATCATTTGTTTGATTAGGCTTGTGGTGCAGTAAGTTCATGCTTATGTTTAGTAGACAAAATACAGCATTCTATTTCAGACTTTTCTTGTCCTTTAATGTTCATATGGCAAATCTCATGAACATTGTTTCAAAATATAGTGTAAATAAGACTTCACGGTACAATAATGGCTGTTTATTTCTCATTTATAGTGATGGGCGAATCTATCCCGTTTCCCTTCTCCGAAAAATTAGCGATTTGGTGAAAAATGTACGAAACAACGGCACGTTTTTGACGTGCGGCGCATCGTTTTGACGCGTGTCGCGTAGTTTTTGGCGCGCGCCGTGTAGTTTTCTTTTTTTAACGCCAGCGAATTTTCGGCAGGCAAACTTTTTGCTGGTATTTCGCAAATTTATTCACCGGCGGAGAATCGTGGGAATTCGCAGCAAATTCGTGTCTGCCGAATAAATTTGCCCATCACTACTCATTTATATTTGTGTATTTACAGTGAAACACTCTGTGAATCAGAGCATTGAAGGAGGTAGACTTGCCTGATTGAGTGCCTGCAGTCTCGATAAAGAAATAATCCTTCCTAGGTTCTTCAAGCCTGAGGTACTGTACACAGAGATGTTAAGTGATATTGTAAATACTGACAATGAAATAATGCAGCTTTTACATAGTCTGTGAGCCCATTATCGATATCCTATTTGACAGAGTGACATGTACTCAGTAGGCCCACTATTCAAATCTTTTAGGGATCATTATTGCACACTTAACAGACTAGAGTACATCATTCAGTGGTAACCAAAGAATGATGTCATCTTCCTAGTATAAATTATTGGTAGCATCCTCAAACAAAAATGTCCTCTTGCAAGTGCAAAAAGGCACTTGCGAGAGGACATGATTACACTTTACAAGTACATTAGAGGACATTATAGAAAAATAGCAGGGGACCTTTTTACCCATAGAGGATCACCACACCAGAGTAGCAATGGTGTAGGACCACACACACCCTAATCAGTGATAATGAAGAGCTGCCTGGTGCACACAGGTAAAAGCTCTGCCACCTCCCAATAGAGGTCCAAACAAAGAAAATCCAGTGGCACACACTACTGCATTAACACATCAAGTGTTTAATGTAGCGGAGTGCAATGCAACGTTTCGGGACACAACCCCCTTTGTCAAGCATGAGGAGACATGTCCAGGTTTATTCTGTGCATTTCCTGAAGTTATGAGAGTATCAGAATTTGCATACCATAGAACAAATACCATAGTACCATACCATTGTAATAATATAATACAAAAGATTAGAGTAACCAAAACTCTCTCCATTTCTCAAAAGTAAATGGTAAATATATTATATTTATTATATATTATAATATAATATATGTATAATATAAAAGTATAATATATTATATATATATAAGATATAGGAATGTCTCCAAATGTTTCCGAATAACGGATCCGATATCTGTACAACCTAGGAATCACACATTGATTGTGTAGCAAATTGGACTTTTTTATACATAAATAATAAAGTTTGAGATTGAGGATAGGAGAAAATAACTTAAACCTGTTTTTCCCACAGTTAAAGATTTTTTTTATATTTTCTTAATATTTATCAGAAAGAATGTATTTGAATATATTTGATGGCTGCAGTCTGCTAGCAAGCTGTGTGTGTCAACAGTGTATATGAGAGTAGACAGACCAGCAGTGAGAGCACTGCTAATACAAGATGTTCTCCTATGCAGAGGTGCTGTAAATCATTGGCAATGTAATCTTTTTCTTTAACCAGAAAACCAACTTGTGTTTGTTACAGGCCAAAAGTTACATGGCTTTTATTTCTATGTTTTTTCTGTTTACTTCACTGGGTGAAAAATGTATCACTGTTTTAGGGGCAGATTTATCAAGGGTTGAAGTGAAATTTCAAATTTCGAATTTGAATTTTGTAATTATAATTTTCTAGTTTTTTTTGTCAACTTTGACTAGTGAATAGTTCAAATTTGATTTGAGTTTGAAATTTATCATACACTGGTCGTTTAAGAATTCAAATTAGAATATTCACCACCTTAAACCTGCACCATCACCATAAATTGCTGTTTTAGGTCCTGGAATCAATTTGGAGTTGTTTGCAGTCTTCCTAACTGATTAAAATTTTTGGGTCAATCCTATTTATCAGAGTTTTAGAATTTATTAATAAATTTCGATTAGTTGAGTTTCGAGTTCATGGGAGTTTATTGGAGTTTAAAAAAATCCCATTAACTCTAAATTTGACCCTTGATAAATTTGCGCCTTGGTGTTTTTAATAAAACCCTAATGGTTTTGACAGACAAACAAAGATCTGGTCTCACTCAAACTTTATTCTATGTCTTTTATTAACTGTCATAGAATTGTCATATTATACATCAATTATTCATCCAATATACCGTTATGCAAAATGCTTGGAATGGGAGGTTTTCAGGATAAATATTTTATTTTGTAATGTGTTGTAATGCCATGCCTACTCTACTATATTTATAACAAGTAAAATGTTCTATTATATTAATATATATATATAAACATTAGGGATGCACCAAATCCAGTATTGAGATCGGGATTTGGCCAGGATTCGGCCTTGTTCAGCAGGATTCAGATTTGGCCGAATCCTTCTGCCAGGTGAAATGAATCTGACTCCTAATTTGCATATGGGAGGGAGGGAAATCACTTGACTTTTTGGCACAGGAAGGAAGTAAAAAATTTTTTCCCCTTCCCACCCATAATTTGCATATGCAAATTAGGGTTCTGATTCAATTTGGTATTCGGCCAAATCTTTCGGGAAGGATTTGGGGGTTCGGCCGAATCCAAAATAGTGGATTCGGTGCATCCCTAGTCAACATAAAATACATAAATATATATATATATATATATATACACACACACATATACTTTAATAAATATTGAGAGTGAGGACAATGCTTCTTTGTTCTCTCTCTCTCTCTCTCTCTTTCTCTCTATCTATATATATACAAATATATACCAATAATTTATTTCAGAACCAACTTACATCTCTAACATTGGGATAATTGACAAACCATCTTTAAGAACCACACTTTCTGGGTTTTAAAAGGAATTTTAGTGTAGGAGAGCGAAATAGAGCTCTATAAAGTAATTTCCCCTAACTAATAGTTCAAGAAAGAGGTCAGGTAAAGAAAGAGGGAGCATAATGACACACTTGGGCTGCAAAATTACCCAAAGCATGCCTGTAGAACAATAAACAATATAATTTATAACAAAAATAAAGCTTTTCCAGTATACATCCATTAAATGGCTGAAACATAAGTTCACATTTTCACACAGGCACACTAAATAATCTAAAAAAAATCAAGCACACAGCAGACCTTATTCCTTGGTACCCAGAGTGATAAGGAGCTGGCATTTGTATAAATGCTTACCCTTTTATTGAAGAGTTCAGTCTAATTTGTCAGGTTGTTTCTAGGACAAGCAGTTCAACTGGTCACTCTGGGAATTCTGCTTTTATGGCTACAAGTAGTTAATTATTTAATTAAGCCCCCTGCCTGAGGCTATATGCAAGGTTTCCAAATAACGCAATCAGCTGCGACAGGAATTTAAAATGGATGTATTTCTGTATTTCTAGACATATCCCTTACTCTGTTAGAGCACGTTTTCCCTGGTTGATCAATTATTTAATGAATTTCATCCTGATTCTAAGCTCCCAAATGTGTGTTGTTCTAAATTAAATATAATCCTTTTTGAATCAGATTGACAATTCCGCTGCAAATGAGATCATTTGAATTTCACTCAAAGCTATTTTTCTGGCTGTTCTGAAGTACAGTATCTGCATATTCAAATCAGAATTTTAACCCTAACACTTATACAGTATTTTATTTGCGTACATGTCACACCTGTCCATAACTAGCAGTTTGTACTTGAAGTTAATGAATTTCAGCAGCAGAAATTCAATATACCTGAATTGAAAAGGAAAGAGGAGGTCAGGGCCCATCAATTAAAATGCAATTTTAGGGGCTGAACTTGCTTCTAATTAATTTATGTGTGTTGAAACTGGCACTTCTGCATTTATTTTTTATGTTGCAGCCTTAAAGCAGTTGAGTAATATTTAGTTTTGATTACTTATTTATTAAATGATACACATATATGTGTTTTTAAACTAAAACCTTCAAGGTCCTGAATAAGGTGTATGCCTTTAACTCACACCAAGCATTAGTGAATTATTAGGCTAGCACTGAAACAGAGTGCATAATAGTCAATCATCCTTTGACCGTACAACCGTATATATATAATGGACGAGAGTCAATTCGGAGACAAAAAGGTTTAAATGTTAGTAAAGTTTACATACAATGAGCATATTGCATAATGAAAACATATATATAATAGCCAACTTTACAATGAATATTAAAGGAATTGTTCAGTATAAAAATAAAAACTGGGTAAATAGATAGGCAGTGCAAAATAAAACAAATTCTAATATAGATAGTTAGCCAGAAAGTAATGAATAAAGGCTGGAGTGACTGGATGTCTCGCATAATAGCCAGAATCCAACTTCCTGCTTTTTCGCTCTCTTATCTTCCACTGACTGGTTACCCTGGTGACTTGAGGGGGGGGGGGGCACATGGGCCGTAACTCTGTTTTTGCTGAGGATCAATTGCTGACTAACAAAGTTAAACAGCTGAAAAGCTGGAAGTTGCATTCTGGATATTATAGTAGACATCCAGTCACTCCAGCCTTTATACATTACTTTTTTGGATAACTAACTATATTAGAAACATTTTTTATTTTGCACAGCCTATTTACCCTGTTTTTATTTTTACACTGAACTGTTCCTTTAAACATTTCAATAATTTTAATTTAATTGTAATAAATATTGAAAGCAGTATCTAAACTGTTCCTTTCCCCACTTTGATTGTAAGCTCTATGGAGCAAGACCCTCCTTTTCTTGTCTCTCCAATACTTAGCACTTAATCTGGAATATAACTGTATTTTGTATTTTATAATTGTGTTGACCTCTGTCTGTTGTACTAATGTATTTTTGGATTGTACCGTGCTGCATACATAAATAGTGTCCTGGCGGGACACCAGGAAAAAACCCTGTTGGCCCGACCCTCATGGGCCCCTGCTGGGCCAGACCCCGCCCCCTCTCCTATTAAAAAAAAAACTGGGCTTGTGCTGATTTGGACCTTTAAGAATTCAAATTTGAATATTCACCACCTTAAACCTGCACCACCACCATAAATTGCTGTTTTAGCCTGTGTTGATTTGCGCATTTTTTTGCGCATGCGCTGACATCACGGGGCCATCGTAAGCGCAGCGGTGCCAGCATCAGTGCCGAACTAGCTGTATATAAAAAGACTAAAGATTATAAAGACTGTATATAGAAAGAAATTACACATAAATACAATCATTGCTTCTGGTTCAATGTAGCAATGAGAAAATGCAACAGTAGTCAGCTCTTCTCAAGACTCTAATTTCCACAATGTCTTGAATGCACTGTGATTAACAGACCTAATGGGATAATCACATAAATAGGAAAGTAATTTACATTGTTTTAATATGATTTAGTTGGATTTACACTTTAAGATGGCAAACTGTACCAGTGCATCCCAGAAATGTTTATGTAAAAGGAAAACTGTCATTTTTGAACATGCAGCCAATTTGTAATTCTTACTTACTTTTGTCACACATAGGTTTTATTTTTCCTTAATTATTGTTTATTTTATTCAGAAAACTGTTGTATGGAACTACTGTAGGTGGTTTTATTAATGGGATTATAAATGATTGTGTTTGCACAAATGTTTGTATTATAAAGCAAAAATTATAAAAATTTACACCTCCTGTTTTCGACTGCACAAGTTAAGGAAATGTAGTTATTTTTAAGTCTTATTTTGCTTTTTGGCCCTAAACATCAAAATATACATGTAGGATCATGTCTAAGCTATTATAATGCAAATCATTATGCTTGCTGATTTATTGGAGACTAGGTTGGAAGTGAAGCTACAAAACAGTAAACATCTGCACAACTACTTTACAATGTTTACTGTAGATTTATTATAGCAATGGTGCTCTTTTCTGCCTTTTATTTAACAGCAATCCTGAATAGAACGCATTCAAACCTTTCAGAATTGTTAGGAGGAAAATGGATATGAAGCTTATATGACAATATGAGGTGCTTTTCAACCATGATGCTATATCATGTAGAAATTTCTGTACATGAATTGGTAGAAGATGACCCGTACCTGCCACTAATTCTTGCAGATTGGTGTGGGGGTGGAGCAGATAACCAACCTTGCCTTGGGTACCACAGCTTCTTGGCACAGCTCTACTAGCAACTAATAGCTTGCTAAACAAAGATGTTTTGTACTGTAGTTATAATATAGTTGTAGCTATAAAGCCCCCACAGAAGCTAAATTAATGCAGAATGAGAAGTCAAAGTATGCTAATGTTAAACTTATTAAGAAGCTACTAAAGGAACTGACAGCAATTACACTTGCTCGTAAATCAGTAAATCTTCTTGGAGTCATTAATATAGTGCTTGTAACACTAAACCTGGAGTATGTTCTGCAGCTAACAACCTTACAAATCACTTAAGACCACAAAAACATTTTTAAAGTGATGTTTGGTTACCCTGACTGGTAAAAATGGCTTGTTTGCCTATGAAGCATATAGCTTATACAACAGAGTAGTAATGAGTGAATCTATCTCATTTAACTTTGCTGAGAATTTTGCAAAACCATAGGTAAAGAGCTGTCCTGGTCCCAGAACTTAAGTGACCTCTACTGCCTGGCTTTGTAGTAAGGACTCAAAAGAACCAACAAAATATGTATCTATTTTAATTTTGGGTAGGGGTCTATAAAAGAAATGTCAATTATCATTATTATTCTCAAGATCCCAAGATGACCTTGGGTCAGTTTGTGAACTTATTTTACCTCTGCAATTCTAATAAGTTTAAATGTGTTTACAACAAGGCAATAATCTCCAATATATTATGGACAAATCAGTAATGCTCAACTAGAGACCGTGGCAACAGAAGAGATTAAAGTAAATGGAGTTGCTACAGATATGACCACATTCATGAACATAATCCACTATACCTGTGTCTTGTTATTTATTTTATTATTGTGCATACTGATCACTCTTTTTGTGTATGTGCAAACAGGTCCTTGATGCTGCAAATGAAGTTAAGCTAATGAATTCTATCTATCTATCTCCTGAGGATGGCCAATTGGACCGAAATGCATAGATGTAATAGGCTACTCCGTTGCCTTGGTGCCAATCCACAAGTTATGTCAATCGTAAAAAGTAGGTAGCCACACTCGCAAGACTTATGAAGAAAAGTGCTTTATTGCAGAAAAAAGATCACGGACGTTTCGGCTGATACAACAGCCTTTTTAACGTTGAAAAAGGCTGTTGTATGAGCCGAAACGTCAGTGATCTTTTTTCTGCAATAAAGCAACTTTTCTTCATAAGTCCTGCGAGTGCGGCTACCTACTTTTTACGATATATATATATATATATATATATATATATATATATAAATCCGAACAAACGGCTCTCACGAAAACGTTGTCAAACTTGCCTGGGTGCAGGTGTGTAGATAGCTGTTCAAACAAAGACGTTCAGTCCGCACTCACAGGTCTTATATCCAAAAACGATAGTTTATTGTGCAAAGTGACTGACGTTTCGGCTGATACAACAGCCTTTCTCAAAGTGACAAAATGAAGTGACCACATACAAGATATACTGTATTAATAATATATTATCGAATGTATTATATGTGAAGTGTGTAAAAATACGCTATAATATTATTGTTCTAGATTGCCAATTTTTAGATATAGGATTGATATTAGGATTGGGTAACATGGGATAGCATGTAGAAATACGAGTCCATAAGTTTTGATCCGAATGTTCCTTCAGTCTTTGGAACGGAGGGCAAACTAATGTGCCTTTATCATGTGTGTTTCTACTTACCTGGCGGTTTATGGAGATTTTTTTGTGCATGCGGAGTAGGAAGTGAGAGACAGCTTTTTCCTTTAGCCGTAGGGGGTTATTTCCCTTTGACACAACGTTTTTACTACACACTTGACAGATGCTACCGCTCTTCCCGACTTTTTTTCTCTTTTTCTTTGGTCCATCCTTTTTCCTCCTTTTTGCTGGTTCCTTTTCTTTTTCTCTTTCTTCCTAAAATTCCCCCACTCTATATTTCTATACAAAATGATTTTGAAAGATACATTTTTTATATTTAGTTTTTAAGTTTCCCCTTCTCTCGTTTTTTGGTTTCGTTTTTTGAAGTTTATTATTTGAATGAAAAAACTGGCCATCGAATAGAGGCAAATTTGACCTAATTTGTTATCAAATCCACACGAAAGTAAACCAGTTAACCGTATCCCACCGATTATATAATTTTTGCACCTCTCTAGTAACCTGCTGAGGTTAACTTTCTCCATACTTTCTCTATACTTCTCTATTTTCGGTATACACACATGATGATTACCTCTTGCGTCCTACATTAAGTATTGAGGTAATTACTCTGATGCATATTAATTAGTTTGCCCTGTACTTATTTTTTAAAATGTTCTCGATCTACACAATATGACACTTTAATATCTTGCACAATATAATTGTATGCACTAAAACAGTCCAGAGATGTACTTTATAATCATGACTTTCACAGCATATAATGTTGGAGTATGAATACACAGTCACGGCTTGCTAGTAACAATGTTGAAATTTCCGGATGATTTGACACAATGTAGCCACACGGAGGTCAGTTGGGTTAATCAAGTTCACCAGCATTTTTCACGAGCACTAGCACAGCAATAAAGCGGGTTGTGGGACCCGTGATTTTAATGTTTTTACTTGCGATACATTTTAGGTGTGCACTGAGGGAGTGGAGGTGTTGGGGCTTATATGGTTTTGAGAAGAAATTTATTGAACATATATGGGGATTCTGTAGATTTTTACTTCAGTCACAGTCACATCACTTCCCCTTACACGGTTTTTGGCGCCAATGTTTTGTATATCTTGTATGTGGTCACTTCATTTTGTCACTTTGAGAAAGGCTGTTGTATCAGCCGAAACGTCAGTCACTTTGCACAATAAACTATCGTTTTTGGATATAAGACCTGTGAGTGCGGACTGAACTTCTTTGTTTGAATATATATATATTTATATATAGGCCTTGGAGGAGGCTGAAACGTTAGTCTTCCTTAAAATAAATACATTTGTTTCAATTAAGACCTGAGAGTGCAAACCGTTTTGTGGATATATATATATATATATATATATATATATGTGTGTGTGTGTGTGTGTGTATATATTGATATATAAATGCTATTTAAAAATATATTTAAGACATAGTTACTGCCAGCACTACTAAACAAGATTTTTCACATAATTTGCCAACATTTAAAAAAGTGCATTAACTATTCCTTTTGAACTTCTAATAAATAAGTAAAACATAATGAAACAGCGCTGGAATACTTTACTTTCTGTCAAGCATAATAAATGAACTCAATAATTAGCTATTTTTTCCAATGTCTCCAATTTCTAGATTTATTTCATGGTACTATTTGGCTGATTAAGTAATATTTCATTATCTTATGGAAATCAATATCTTTTTCTGGTTTTGAAAAATACTCCAGGTTATCAGGTGACAAGAAATCCAATGATATGCAAAAAGTGAAAGAGATTGCCTTTAGGGCGTATCGACACACGTCTGAACTACTTACATTTGACATGATTTAACCACTACTCTCTCACTTTTGATGAGGATGCGTCTTTGCCTTACTACAAAGACTCTTAATCTTACTGTTCAAGGTGTGCAGCAATGCCCTTGACTAGGACATTTTGACCAGCCAGATTTTATTATTAACATGTATTTCTATAGAACCAACACATTTCAGTGCGCTGAAGATCTGTAAATAGTTACAGACTTCCTAATTACAAGCAGCCAAAACATTCAGCAATCATGATTTTTATAGTGGAATTATATACATTTGTGGTTCTTTATATATATTGCAAAGACTGTTGATAAAGCAGATAAATTAGTGATAATTTAGCTATTAAGCCTCACTATATTCAGGGATGCTTTTTTCTTATACAGTACATGGTTTTGCCTTTTTTGCAAGTATATGCTGCAATATTTTTAAATGGCTTTAACATATTTGAATTATTTAAGCCATTCAATTTGTATTCTTTGTATTACTGAATAACATATTGCATCCTGTAGAAGGGTCTTGTTCTAATAAACAAATAAACCACAACACAATGACTCATACTGCAGATCCAATGTTGTATTTACTGGACCGAGTCTGGGCATTTTTATAATTTAGCACTTTTTAGTTCAGTTTTGGTTCCGGATCAGACCTTTCTGCCTTATCTTGTTTACTGATTTTTGCCAATTTTGGACCAAGTGCCTGGGCAACAATTCTCAAACTGCTATGCAATATCTAGTTAATCCTATATGCCTCACTTGGTGTTTATCCGCAAAGAACGGGATTAACTATTTTGTTTCATTGTATTGTGTTATAAATAATCCCACAACAGCAGTTTGATTTTAATGATTTTCCACAACTTGCCGTTCCTTCAGTTATTCGCTTTCTTTTATTTAGTTTTATTATTTTTTGTTAGGCTGGTTTTCCTTATTTTACACCCACTTTAGAGTTCTAAAGTAATTAATTTGATTCCTTTTGCCTTGTTTTGCACAGGGGGGGGGGTCTTAAGGGTTTACACTGCTTATACTCTACTCTTGTTAGTTTTTCCCTGAGGAATATCACTATGATGTGATTGAAATGTGACATTTCTTTTGTTTGTTTATTAAAACCAGTAACTCTAACTAAGTCTGCTGAGTGCAGTATCCTTTTGTTATTTTGTACACATTTTACCTTCGCTCATGCTGTGTTTATGTTTTGTTTTGTGGGTGTCCATTTTCACCAATATTTCATGTAGGCTACGGCCCCTCCTATACGCCACCCTTGGACTCGATCTAAAAATAGGAGGCAAAGTTTTGTCCCTATCCAGTATGGACCAATGATTATATACAGCTCGTATTAATGATCTATTATCAGGTGTATACTTAGGGGCCCATTTACTAAATTCACATGAAGGATTCAAATATCAATAGAACTAAAAAAAAAAAATTGAATTCGAATTTTGAATATGCAAATGAGATCACATCGACCAAAGAATTTTCAAAATTCAACCGATTCGAATAATTCAAATTTAATTGTATTTGAATATTCGAATACTTGATGGTCGAAGTACTTCCCCTTAAAAAAAAATTGATAGGCCAGTTCGCCAACTTGGACCTACCGAATTGCTTTAAAACCCCATGGGAAACTCCCATAGGTGTTTTAAAATTCTTTGTGATCGAATATAAAAAAATCGATTGAAGGGTTAAAATTTAATCGATCAATCAAATTTTTTATATTCGATCATTCGATTGGTCGAATTGGTTGAATTGCGTCAAAAAACATTCGAATTAACCCTCAAATTCGAATTTTAGTAAATCTGCCCTTTAGTGAGAAATATTAATCTCTCATCAGTGGCCTGCTTCTATTACCTCTAATGTCACTCTCACTGTCCAATAACTCCTCTCCTAGCTCACCAGTAATTCTTATAAACCTTAGCCTCTTTGGAGAAAATGGGCAATGAGCTTGTCAACTTGTTTAATTAACATATCATGTTCCGAGTTGTTCCTGGTCATTCTGAGCATTTACGAGTATGGGATACTGTTCAATAAATGAGGATGGCACGAGGAGTGGAGTAATAATGTGTTCCAATCAAACTAGTCCCTGGATCAACTTGTATAATGAGCTACAGATGAAGCCACTTTAGATTGTGTGTTTGACAAGGAATAACTAAACTCAGACTTCACACTTGTCTCATTTAACACAGAAAATTGTGTCACAGGATCCCATCTAATTAAAGTGTTCATCATTGTGAACAATGGTGCTTTGGTATTCTAATGAAAAGGTTAAATGCATTAAATGAGAAACACAGTTTCTTCAATTAGTGATGACGCATTTAACACACAAATCCAAGTGGCTGCATTTATATCTTCCATAACCCTGTATTCCCTCACTTGGTAAAACTCCATCCAACCCCTTCTTAAAGGAATTGTTCAGTATAAAAATAAAAACTTGTTAAATAGATAGGCAGTGCAACATGTGTAACATAATAGCCAGTATCCAACTTCCTGCTTTTCAGCTCTCTTGTTTTCCACTGACTGGTTACCCTAGTGACCAGGCAGTAACCAATCATTGACTTGAGGGAGGGCCACACTGGCCATAACTGTTGCTTTTGAATCTGAGCTGAATGCTGAGGATCAATTGCAAACACAATGAACAGTTATGTTCCATGTGGCCCCCCTTCAAGTCGCTGACTAACTCAAAGTTAAAGAGCTGAAAAGCAGGAAGTTGGATTCTGGCTATTATATTAGACATCCAGTCACTCCAGCCTTTATAATTTGCATTTTTCCATGACTAACTATATTGGAAACACTTGTTATTTTGCACAGCCTATATATTTTTACACTGAACTGTTCCTTTAAAGCTATCTAATGTATCAGCCTGTACAACGAATTCCACATCTTCACAGCTCTCACTGTAAAAAACCCCTTCCGAATATTTAGGCAGAACCTTTTTTCTTCTAAATGGAATGGGTGACCTCGTGTCAGCTAGAAAGACCTACTGGTGAATAAAGCATTAGAGATGGATGAAGGTTGTGCCAGTCCACAACAAAAATAGATTGTCTATGAAGCAATACAGTCTAAGTATATATTTACCATATTTTGGTAGAATATGCAGTCCTTCATAATTTGACACATAAAGATTAGCAGATGCTGGCGCCACATTAGATCCCATGCTGGTCCCACTTATCTGCAAAAAATAGGATAATTCAAATTTAAAATAATTCAACGTAAGGCATAATGGGAGTAGTTTGATTGGGATTCTCCAATAGGAATTTCCTCACTGTCTGGATGCCATCCTCTGTTGGAATGATTGTGTAAAGTGATGTGACAGGCTTTTTTTTCAAATTTCATTTTTTTTTTGGTCAAAACTCAGAATTTCGAGTTTAAAACCATCAGCTCAAAATTGAACTTGAATCTGGGATTTATCACACGTTTAAGCCTGGAAACAGCTCTAATTCGATACTTTGCCTCCTAATACCTGCTGAGTTGATGTAGAGGTCCATGTCAGAGGTCCATTGAAACCTTTGAAGATGTTAATAGCCTTACTGACTGTTATGTTTTGGTAGCTGAGACTGAGGAGGGTATAACTGCTTTATTAACAGATTCATGCAACCGTTACATAACTTCCTTACTTCCTACTTCACTTTCAAACTGTACAGAAAGTCCTGTGTTTGCACAGTACAATTCCTGTGCACAGTGACACCTGCAGGCTATTTGTATGAACACCACATATTCCCCCTATAGTAGGAAAGCATTTGTACAGATGTAATAAACAACATCAATGCATCTTAAAGCAATAATATACATTATTCACATCACATAGTCCTGGGTCCATGCAGGTAGTTTTCTGATTCTCTCACTACGCCTTATAGGTTCATTTTCTTCAGGCCTATTGCAGTTGGCATTAGGGGTAGGAAAATGTCCTTCATCAAATGGAATGTCTGCAAAGTCATATCTAGCTAGAGCAAGATGACTTGCATTCCATATGCGTCCATCAGACAGTTCATATGTGTATGGTCCTCGCTGGGGTCTCACTTCAAGTGGTGTAGTAAATTTAGATTGTCCTTGTTTCAGTATTCCTGGTTTCTTAATTCTGACTAAAGATCCAGGCTGAAAGTGCACTTCTCTTGTACCACGTTTTCTATCAGTATAAGCCTTGCCTTTGGCTTGGTGACGTTTGACAATGTCAGCAGTAAATGAGTTTGTAGGAAGTTTGATGTCTGCAACATGTAACTTAGTGCGCATCTGTCTGCCGTGTAATAATTCAGCTGGAGATGCTTGGGTTGTTGCATGGCATGTTGCTCTGTAGTTATGTAAGAACTCTGTTGTAAATACTTTCCAAGATTTCCCAGTAAGATCTGCTGTCTGTAATGCTTCTTTCAGACTTCTGTTGAATCGCTCCACTTCTCCATTTGCTTGTGGGTAATACACCAAAGATTTCTTATGCACAATATTCCTCTCTCTCAGAAAGGATTGAAACTCTTGAGACAAACTGTGGTCCATTGTCGGATATTAACTCCTTTGGATTTCCCTCTCTGCTGAAGACTGTAGACAGAAATGTTATTACTGTAACTGATGTTACATGAGAAACAAATGCAATTTCAGGCCATTTACTGTAATAGTCTATCAAGGTTATAGCAAATCTACAGTCTATAGGAGCATCTGCATAAGGGCCGACAAAATCAATAGCAAGTTTTTCCCATGTTGTATCAGGAAATGATACTGGTTGAAGTGGTGGTGAAATTGTAGACACTGAGTGTGTGGCAGGCACTGGTGCTGTAGTAATGAGACCATCCACTAATTGTAGGTTTAATGCAGCAAAGAGACCCCTTCCAAGTATAGTAGTACCTTTATTCACAATGTAAAAGTCACATTTTGCAGTATTTGATTCAAATTGTACAGTCACTGGCAAGCAACCAAGCACAGGGATTGTATCCTTTAAGTAGCTGACCAGTCTCAGGGCAGGTGCAACAAGTGTATCATTTGCAAAGTATTTCAAGAAAATATCCTTTGGTAGTATTGAAACAGCTGAACCTGTATCCAGCTTCAGGTTAATGGAGTGTCCCTTGGCAGCAGAAGCAGTACTGACACTGACAGTGCATATAAACTTGTCTGGAATAAATGTACCAGCTTTATCCACACTGAATACTGTAACATTTGTAGTAGTGAGTTCATGAACATCTTTAGCAGAACTACGACAGACCCCAGAAAAGTGACCTGGTTTTAAACATTTGCGGCACTGTATAGCTTTGGCCAGATATTTAGCTTAGTTTGCCAGGTGTTGTGTTGAACCACAGCGAAAGCAGTATTTTTTATTTGTATTTGCTGCACGGTTTTGCAGTGAATCCCTTTCCTTAGCACTGTATTTTGCCTGTGACTGCACATTATTAGGCCACAGTTTTGAACTCACAATCTGTACATTCCCAGCAGTTCCCTGACTGAGAGTTTTAGCCTCTGCCATAGATGTTTCAATTTGGCAAGCAACTGTAATAGCCTTTGCAAGGGTTAAATCTTGCTCTAGGAGCAGTCTCTCTCTAATGCGCGATGAGTTTGTTTTTTCCACTATTTGGTCTCTTAGCATTTCATCTGTTAGGTTCCCAAACTCACAGGTAACAACCAGCTCCCTCAAAGCTGCTACAAAATGTTCTGTGGATTCACCATTACGTTGTCCACGTTGGCAGAATTTATATCTTTCAGCAACCACATTTACTTTTGGCACAAAAAAGTTCTTTATAGCAGTAAGAGCAGTTTCCTAAGTATCATCAGTAGTGATGGGTGAAATTATTCGCCAGGGGCGAATTCCCGCGAAACGCCAGGCGAAAATTCGCTGGTGTAAAAAAAACCCTTACGCCAGGCGAAGTTGCGCACTGAGGAAGGGTCGTATTTACACAAATTCACTAAGATCAACTTTTTCCTGAACGTTAGCACTTACGCTAGACTTTACTTTGCCTGGTCAGACCAGGCGAAGTTCAACACAATACATAGGAGTTTGAAAAAAAAATGGAAAATTTTTCTAAGTCCCAAAAAAAAGCTGCCGTGTTTTACCATTGTAGGGTGAAAGATTGTTTTTTTTTTGGGGGGGGGGTTACCCTCCTTCCCCCTACATTTCCGAACATATGGCAACACAACTATAGGGCACACGTAGGGCAATAGGACAACTTTATTTTATTTATTAAAAATTTCCTGGGCTTGTGTAGTGGAATATAGTGGTTGTAACATATACTTTTATTATATGCTTAAGTTCCCTCCATATGCAAATTAGGCATCGGTAGTGTAACTGCGCTTTGCCTGGTGAAGTAACAGTAGCGCAACTACGCTACAGTTCACCGACCTGATTGTAACTTCGCACTTTAGTGAATTAGCGTAGCGCTGGCAAAAATTCGCCTTGCGAAGTGCGGCGAACGCTAGCGTTTGATTTTCGGATCTTAGTGAATTTGCCCCTCTGTGTCAATCACCACAGCATAGTTGTACCTAAGTATTGCATATCATTGATTTTATTTTAACTTCACCTTGACAACGGCCAGTTATACCTGCAGTTTTGTAATATGTTTTACACAGTTCAAGTATGTTATTATATGATTATATAAAAATATGCAATCTCAGTTATCCCATTTGGCCTCTAAGAGGATTACTTGAAAACACCAGCACAGTGTAGTTCTTCAGGAAAAAAAATGTTCCTATTTAAAAGCAAACTAGTTCCAGCTTAATTTGGTGTTCTGCAGTGGCGTAACTGCCAGGGGTGCAGAGGGTGCAATTGCACCAGGGCCCCCACCCCCTTGGGGCCCATCAGAGCCACGATAATGGTAATGCCAGGCTGTTATCTAGGGGGAGATTTTACATCACACATGCCATCAACACTCCAGCATGGGTTTTATAGAGGTAAGGGCTGACAGGGGGGCCCAGGTGCCCATCCTGTACCAGGGCCCACCAGGGAGTAGTTACGCCACTGGTGTTCTGCCTCTCTGGATCAGCAAGATAAAAGGTTTTAGTCTCTGTATTAGATTTATTAGATTATTAGATTAGAATATATGGGATGAGTGTTCAAATTCTGTATTTAAAAGTTATAATTTCTTGCCTTTAATTTAATTTTATAAATTTTATTTATAAGTCCTTTCAAAAGTACTGTATACTACAATAATTTTGATTGCTGCTATCCCCAGTGAAAATCACAGCAACCAAAGAGAACTGTATAATTCCAGACATCCATATCTATTTGCAGTTGTTTCCATGTTGTAATAAATGGAAATATGCTACCATATTCCACACATTTCACAACCCTATATAAACAAAAAAACAAAATAGCCCATATTTAAATAAATTGCACATAAATAAACTGTAGTTTTCATTTTAAAGTGGACCCGTCGCCCCAAAAAAATATTCAAAATCCTATTTTATCACATTAGTCAAGCAAAATGAACATTAATTACACTATATAAATTATTTTAATCTTGTTTTCTTCCGTCTGGGAATTCAAAATTATAGCAAGCTGGCAGGAGCCATTTTGTGGACACCAGTGATGTGCGAATTCCCAGCGAATTCCCGCGATTTGCCGCCGATTGAAATTTTGCTGGAAAATCGCAAATTTTTTGGCGAAGCTAAATGGGATAGATTCGCCCATCACTAGTGGAATCTTGTTTGTGCACCAGAATGGGGGGTCTGATGTCTATCCCCATGTCCTGGTTACACAATTAAATAGTTAAGAGAACTGGGGGAATGTGTGGGGAGCAGTGGCATCCAGGAAGTGCTGAATGGAAAGTGAAAGTAATTATCTGCCTGCCTCTATGCCTAAGGCATAGAGGAGTGGCACACAATATTTGATTGACAGCTGTGATTTTTAAATGAGCTTAAACCAGCTATGAATGCTTTAATGAAAATTTGAAATTGGATTTCATGTTTAATTTGAAAAGGACTTTTATTATACAGATTTTTGCATCTGGGTGACGGGTCCACTTTACATCCCATCCCTCTCACATAAGACAACAAATTACCTAATTCCTATTTGGTTTTCTCAGTCTTCACAAATCTTAGTCCTTATGTACAGTGTTAATACCTGAATATGAGTGCAATTTGAACTTATTTTGTTTAGGAATTTTTAATTTTTATATGTTTTTTTACCTGTTTCATAAAAATATTTGGGCAGATATATCAATGGACATATTTTCTACTTTGCTAGATTTCAAAAAAGAAAAAAAAGGTTTATCAAAATATAAAGCATACTAAAAGGTGATAGGGATGAGCAAAATATTTTGCCATGTTTCTTGATTTGTGAAAAATGCCCATAGTAAAAAAATGTTGCACAGTTAGAAAAATTCAGTGCAAACAACAGCCCTGAGACGTGAAACAGGTCAGATTTGCTCACCAACACCTCAGAATTCCACTTATAATAATCTTATATATTTACTATAAATAAACTGCAACTAGAGATGAGCAAATTTTTTCACCTGGTACAAATTGTAATTTTTTTTAAATCCGTTCTAGAATTTTGCCATTTGGTCTGAAGATTACCTCACCTGGCACAACCCTAGGTCAAGATCAACTCACCAACCATGCCAGCATCAAATTCACCGCATCTACTCTGTGCATTTTATTGTGGTCTGCTTAGTATAGGAATCCTGCACTTAACTCGTTGCGTTACTGGGACTGATCAATAAAAATTATTTAACAGTAATGTAACTTTGGTTTGCATTGGCAATGCATTTTGGTGAAATGTTATGGTCTTGCAAATTTTTCAAGAAAACAAAATGGTAATGTTTCACTCACAACTATCTGCAACAACAGTGTGCACCAAAACTCACTTTCATGTCCATATGAGTGTTTTTACTCACCTTAGGTCAGGGTATACCTTAATGATTGCCTGCCATGAGTAGCGTAATTCCTGAGATGATCATTTCCAAATATAGCATGAGATAACTAGATTGCTAATCTAGTGTACACACAGGCAGATTAAAAATATACTTGGGTTAGCAATATGGAGAATTAGTCACAATAGTATATTTATGTATGTATATTTTTATTCATATAGCGCTACTTATATATGTATGAAGCACTGTACAACAGAAAAAAAACTAATAGAACAAACAAGGGGTCATTACAAAGTGTATACTTTTTAATTAACAGTAATTTTAGTTTTTCAGTATCAACTAATGTTCCACAAAACATGGACTTATTTCAGGTATAACTCTCTCTCTCTAACCTGAAATTGCCACTGCCCCTAATCTCTAGACTAATAGAACTAACAAAGCACTTTCTATCTTATTATTTACTTTCTAATTATTTTTTAAATCTGTTTTTAAATCACAGTAGGCTAGAAATTCTTCTTGCTATCACTTTCAAGGCCAATGATAGATGATAATCGTTCTCCCTTGCAACCATTGGAGAAAACAAATGCTGCAGCCCTCTCACAACTTTTGTGTGTGCAGTAACTGACTTCAGCAGCATCTGTCTAGTGATGGGCGAATTTATTCGCCAGGGGCGAATTCGCGGCAAATTCCCGCGATTCGCCGCTGGCGAATAAATTCGCGAAACTGCCAAAAAAATTCACCAAAAAAAATTCGCTGCGCAAAAACGAGTCGCGCGTCGTCAAACGCGTCGCGATGTTTTTGACGCGCGTTGCGTCATTTCCAACGCGTCGCGTTATTTTCGGCGCGCGTCGCGTCGTTTTCGCCGCGTCGCGCGTCAAAAAACATCGCGACGCGTTTGACGCGACGCGCGTCAAAAACGACGCGCGACTCGTTTCGCGAATCGGCGAAAAATTCGCGAATTTCTCTGGAAATTCACTAATTTTTCGGCGAAGCGAAACGCGCCGGTTTCGCCCATCACTACATCTGTCTGTAAATGAGCACAAATTAGCACTTGGGATGGTAATAGGGCTTATTACATATAACACTATATTTGGCAGTGCTTTTCTGTAAGTAGATAAAATGCCTCATGTGCAATTAGACTGCAATTCTAACTCACAGGTTGATCAAAATATAAGATTATAACCCTAGAAATCAGCATACAGCTATAAGACTGTCTGTGTTTTGAAAACAAGAACTTTACTGCTTTATTTGTATTGGTTTTATCAGTTAAGGGGTTAAAAGAATCCGGATCCACAAATTTGCAATATGTACACTATATATAAAATAGATTTAACTGGTAGAGAACTTTTATGATTACAGACAACAAAATAAATGAATGTGTGTATTATGGTGTATTACTGGGCAAACCATCTGAAGAATTGTCTCACCAAGAATTACTTGAATGAAAATCATACTTTTTTTACCAAAATCTCACAAGTGCTTCTGCACTCATTTGATTTCCCATCGTACTTACAAACACTGCAAGATATTTTAAAATAATTAGGACTGAATTTTTTCAAGTTGAAAAAATTGATGTGAGGAGCAAGACAACCTTGTGAAAATTCACACTTTGAGAATTTTTTTCACTAACTTCTTTAATGTTATAGTTGAATATCCTAAGCATAGAGAAGAGTAATATAGTTACATTACCATTAACAGAATCAGCCATCACAACATAATCCGGCAGGGTATTCCACAACCTCACTGTCCTCACTGAGAATTACCACCTACACTGCTTCAAAGTTCTTTTCCTCTACTCTGAAGGGATGGACTCTCGTGCAGTGATCTTCTTTATGGGTAAAAAGGTTCCTTGCTATTGGTCTATAATATCCTCTACCAAAGTGTAATGTAATGTACTAAAGTGTAACCATGTCACCTCATAAGCATCTTTTTTCCAGAGAAAACAACCTTGACAGTCTACCATCATAATTTAAATATTTCATCCCTATAACCAGTTTAGTTGCACAGTTTAGTTTAGTCTGCCCTCTCTCCAGCTCATTAATATCCTTATTAGGGGTTGGAGACCAGAATTACACTGCATACTCCAGGCATGTATAGAGAGGCAAAATTATGTTTTCATTCCTTGAGTTTATGCCTTTCTTTATGCAAGACAACACTTTATTTGCTTTAGTGGCAACAGAATGAAAACTCCCAGAACTAGATAACCTGTTATCTACAAAATCCCTAGATACTTCTCAGTTAAGGAAACTCACAACACACTGTCATTAATTGTATAACTTGCATTTTATATAATTTTTGCCAAAGTGCATAACCTTGCATTTATCAACATTGAACCTCATTTTACAGTTTGCCGCCTAGTTTTCCAATTTAGTCAAATCACTCTGCAAAGTGGCAGCATTCTGCATAGAACATATAGTTCTGCACAATTTTGTATTAAAGGAAAAGTAAATGTTTTTCTTTTTCTTTCTGTAAATTTGCTCTAAACAGCCCCCCAGATTAATGTACCCTAGTCCCTGCTGCAAGTCTGCTCTGGTTTCTGTGTTATCAGCAGCTTGTTTCCCCTTCTTCCTGGTGCAGAGTGAAGCCCAGCCCCTTAGTTTACTGAGCAGTCCATTTGCTGCTGTTCCACAATAGAGAGGAAGAGGGAGCCAGTGTGTGCATTAGTAAGCTAGTTTCCCCAAGCAAAAGGTGCTAAACACACTGGTCTCTGCTATGTCATAGTATGCAAATGATCTCCAGGACTAGTCCAAGAGATAAGGTCAGCTCAGTAAGCTAAGGGGTGGGGCTTCACTCTGCACCAGGAAGAAGGGGAAACAAGCTGCTGATAACACAGAAACCAGAGCAGACTTGCAGCAGGGACTAAGGTACATTAATCTGGGGGGCTGTTTAGAGCAAATTTACAGATAGAAAAAAAAAGGTTTAATTGTTCTTTAACAACAAAAATAGAAACAGTTCTTTCAATGCCTTCCTCCAGGGGATTAATAAACAAGTGGAAAAGCAAATGACCAATTACAGAGCCCTGTGGTACTCCACAAACAACACTGATCCAATTAGAAACTGTTCCATTTACCACCATCTTTGTAATCCATATTTTAAAGGGCCATGCCAGGCGGGAAAAGGCCACTCTATGTCAGGATCAAGCTGTCCAGAGTCTTACCTGCAGCTCCGGGTGGCGTGTCCTTCCATGCCGGCTTCACTCCCACAATGGCGGCACCCATGGCCGCCACGTGGGTAGCGGCGCTGGCGTAATGATGTCATGGTGCCACAATGCCCGCGTTGCGCTGACATCACGCACCTGCGCCGTTTTGGCACCAAATTCAAACTATTTAAAGGCACCTTGGAGGCCATTATGGCGCCCAATTATAGGACTTTGTTTCTATGTTCCTGGGTGCTCTATATTATAGCTTCTTTGATTTCTGACCCTTGTCTGGACCTTGTTATTGTATTTTTGCTGCCTGCCTATAAAACCTTTGCCTGGACTTTGACCTGATTCTGCTTGATCCTTGTTAGTGATGGGCGAAACGGCCGCGTTTCGCTTCGCCGAAAAATTTGCGAATTTCCAGAGAAATTCGCGAATTGGCGAAAAATTCACGAAACGAGTAGCGTCGTTTTCGGCGCGTCGCGTCAAAAACGACGCGCAACTCGTTTTTGCTGGCGAATTTTTGCCCGCAAATTTTTCCTGCCGTTTCGCGAATTTATTCGCCAGCGGCGAATCTCGGGAATTCGCCGTGAATTCGCCCCTGGCGAATAAATTCGCCCATCACTAATCCTTGTTTGTACCTTGCCTCTGGACTTTAACTCCTAAGCTTCCTCCTTGGGTGCCAATAGGCCTCCCCTGAGAATCTAGCCTTTAATTTCTCCACATGTGCTAAGATAGGCTCCAGGAAGGGAGTAGTCTTTAAACAGAGAATGGATTATCTGTTTGACTTTAGGAACCAGATACTCCATTCCGCAGAGCCAGTCTGGAGATTGGGAGTCACCTTCCACAGGAAAGCTGTCCTGTGGAAAGGCTATTTAAATTTAATTGGAAAGAGAGAGTATGTCTTTCCACAGGACACAGCAGGTGGGAGACCTGGCTGTGTTAGGGTGACGCCTGATACTGCATGAAGCAGAGGGAACCCAGGACAAGAGAGTATTGTGAAGAGAGTGAGGAATCCAGGAGGCTGAGCACTACCAGGAAGGAGTCCTGTGGGTACAGGGGTGAGCCACAACATTGCTTTGTTTGCTAGTAGTCCACAAGGGACCCAGCCTAGTCACAGAGTGCTCCAAAGTTTGAAGGTAGTGCCCAATGGGCTATGTTTTTTTTTTTTATAATTTGTTTGTATGATACAATGGGTCACCCCTGAATCTGTGGATAATTGACTGTTTAATTTTGTTTAAAGAGGAAAATAAACTGCTGTTTTGCTTGAAGAAGCTGTGTGTCCCTTTCTTTATGCTCCTTTGTCTTATGCTACCTGCCCACCATTGAATAAACCCCCCTAAAAATGACATGTGCAAGCTGCCAGCTTGCCACACTCTTTATAAGATTAGAGAATGAAAGCCTCTCATATTGTTGCCAACATCTGTTGCTCTATCAACAGATAAAAACTTTAAAGGTAAAAAATATAACTTTTTGATGAAATTGGTACTTTAAAACATCTGTGCAGTTTTGGACAAAAATGTTTTTAATATTTATTATGTGCAGTTTTGGACAAAAATGTTTTTGATATTTAATTTTGAGACATACTTTATACCACACTTTAAGAAGCAAACACAAACATCAAATAAACAGAGCACTGAAAATTACAATGTTAACCACAGCTCAAATTCAATCCATTATAATGAGCACTCACATTTGTTCTTGTTCTAATGCAAAAATGCAGTTTTGTCAGGAGCCACTCCCTCCTAGACATAAATAAGGCTGAATTATGAGGGGGAAAATGTACAGGGTTCTATTACTTATGAAATGGTTTAAAAGCTTAGTTAAAGTTCATTGTGAATAAGAAATAAGAGAAGGTTATAACATTAAAGAGTAATTTATACTGTAGATGCTTTTGAAAGGAAGAGTTCAATGTAAAAATAAAAACTGGGTAAATAGATATGCTGTGCAAAATAAAACATGTTTCTAATATAGTTACGTAGTTAGCCAAAAATGTAATGTATAAAGGCTGGAGTGACTGGATGTCTAACAGAAAAGAACACTACTTCCTGCTTTTAAGCTATTTAACTTTGCGTTAGTCAATGACTTGAAGGGGGGGCCACATGGTACATAACTGTTCAGTGAGTTTGCAATTGATCCTCAGCATTCATCTCAGATTCAAAAGCAACAGTTATGGCCGTGTGGACCTCCCTCAAGTCACAGATTGGTTACTGCCTGGTCACCAGGGTAACCAGCCAGTGGAAAACAAGAGAGCTGAAAAGCAGGAAGTTGGATTCTGGCTATTATGTTACACATCACACATATTATTTCCTTTGCATCCTTCGCAGCAGCACAACTGAGATTTAGTTCTCCCTTCAAAGATAGGACAGTTAGACACACCTCCAAATTAATTAACCTCCAATAAAACCTCCCCCATTTCCCACAATCAGCATTGTTTTTTTCTGTCCTTCGGACATGATAGGATAAGTTGGATGGCTGCGGTGTGCAGCATTTCTAGAGTATACTACGTGGGACCTCATACATCTGGACGAATCACGATTGAGAAGGAGCGACAGCAGTATTTGAACTCCTACAGAGGTAGGGAGCTTTCATTGTACCTGTTTAAACGGCTTTTTTTCTCCGAGAGCTGAGTCTGTAGGGTACTGGGTGGAACGCAGGCGCAGAATGACGTCGGAAGCCGACGTAATTGCGCATTGGAAGCGCTTCCTTTGGCTGCGCATGCGCAGTATGTTAAAGGCGCAGGATGATGTAATGGCGCATAGGACGTCAGTTTTTTTCGTGCCAAAACCTGTTTGAATCAGCTATTTAAGGATATGCTTGTTTATTATTCAGCCTCCTACTACACTGCTGTTGTTTTTCTTCAGGGAATCCTGCCAGAAGTTTGTTACAAGGAGCCTAAGGTAATTCTCTGTGCTGGTCTGGGGTTGCTCTATAGTAGTGAATGGTTTTGAGTTTTTCTCTTATGCTTGTCCTTCTCTTAGATGTCAAGCCCTATAGGGAGCCAAGGACCTAAGAAGAGGGTGCGGAAGAGCAAACATATTGTTTGTAGAGAGTGTGAGACACCCCTCCCTGATAATTACCAGAGGGGACGTTGTGTGGAGTGTTTAGAGAGGGAATCCCAGAGGGGAGACCAGCTCTCTGAATCCACCATTAATATGATTAAACACCTTATTAAGGAATCTCTTCAAGAGGTGGGAAATCAGAAGGTGTCGAGAAAGGCGTCTACCCTTCATGATTCGGACACTGGTCCGGAGGGAGATTTGGTTGTATTGGATGAAGTTGGTTCATCCTCTTCAGAGGAAGAGGTGGACCTAACTCTGTTTCAGACGGAGAAAGTACCCAAACTGATTAAGGCTGTTAGAATGGAAATGGAGGCCGCTGAAGGGGAATCTCAGTTGAAGGACCCTGAGGGGGATCCTAAAGGTGGTGTTAAGTCTAGATTTTTTCCAGTACATCCTCTTATGAAGGAACTGATGAAAATGGAATGGAAAAATCCTGAGAAGGCCGCAGTTTTGAATAAAAGATTTAAACTCTTGTATCCCGTAGAACAGGGTGAGACAGATCAGTGGGAAGTTCCGCCCAAGGTTGATGTGGCGGTTGCCCGTTTTTCTAAATGGACGGTGATTCCTGTGGAGGATGGTTCAAGCCTCAAGGAGGCTATGGATCGTAAGGCGGAAACTTCCCTGAGGAGAATTTACACAGCAGCGGCTGCTCAGTGTAAACCTGCTATAGCCTCTACCTCAGTCTCCAGGTCACTTAGGGCCTGGATTCTACAATTGGAGGAGGATGTGGAGGGAAAGATTCCAAGAGAGAATATTCTGAAGTCCCTCCAGGATATCAAGATGGCTACGGATTTTCTTTGTGATGCCTCAGTCCAATTTCTTAGATTGGCGTCGCGGATTATGGGGCTCTCTACGTCTGCCCGGCGAGCTATTTGGTTGAAGCCATGGGAGGCGGATGCTACATCTAAAAATAGTTTATGCAATTTGGAGTTTCAACCAGGTCATCTTTTTGGGAAACAATTGGATGACCTAATGGAGAAGTTGTCCGATGACAAAGGCAAGAATTTGGCACAACATAAATCCAAAGGCAACTGGAGGAGATCCTTTTTTCGTAGAGGGAGGAGATCTTCCCCTAGATATGCCCAGAGAGGTGGGTATAGAAACCAGAATGAAGGAGCTAATAGATTCAGATCAGTTAGAAAAGGCTCAGAGTTTAAACCAAAGGGTAAGTCTTCCTTTCCCTTTAAGTCCTCAAATGCATGACGCCAGGAACAGGGGTATAGGAGGAAGGTTGCACTTTTTTTCAGAGCAATGGGCAGCAGTTATTCAGGAGCCTTGGGTCCTACAAGTGATACAAGAGGGCCTAAGGATAGAGTTTTTGGAGTTGCCCGTTCCTCGGTTCCTCATTACCCCTCTATTAAACAACCAAAAGCAGGTTGCTTTACAGGTTGCGATTTTGGATTTTGTTCGGGAAAATGTTTTGGAGTTGGTTCCTGTGCCAGAGATAGGTTTCGGGGTCTACTCCAAGATTTTTTTAGTTCCAAAGGCAGATGGAAAGTTTCGGACGGTCATAGACCTAAGATATCTCAATTCTTTCATAAAGAAAAAGAAATTTCGGATGGAGTCAATAAAGACGGTAATCGATCTCCTGGATCAGGGAGACTATATGGCAACTATAGATCTCAAGGATGCCTATCTCCATGTGCCGATTTTTCCCCCACACAGGAAATATTTGAGGATAGCCGTTCATATCTTAGGAGAGGTCTGGCATCTACAGTTCACAGCCCTGCCTTTCGGCATCTCGTGTGCACCGAGGGTGTTCACAAAGATTATTGCAGCTGTAGTGGCAGTGTTGAGAGCACAGGGAATCGTCATTGTGCCATATCTGGACGATTGGTGGCTCAAAGCAGTGTCCGAGAGCCTGTGAAACTGGTTGCCCAGGAGAGACGTGTGAAACTGGTTGCCCAGGTGGAGAAATTGAGAAACCCTGTTCCTGTTTCCTTCAGGACTGTGATGAAGATCCTGGGCTTAATCTCATCAGTGATAGAGGCAGTTCCGTGGGCTCGCCTTCATATGAGACTGTTACAGCAAGAACTTCTGGGAAAATGGGACAGAACAATCGATTCTCTGGACGAATCATGGATTCTGTCAAGAGAGACCAGATCCCAGCTCAGGTGGTGGTTGCAGACAACGGGTCTC
>CM044433.1:68992174-69005433 GCA_024363595.1 Xenopus borealis | reverse complement strand
ATCTTTGAAGGGAGAACTAAATCTCAGTTGTGCTGCTGCTTGGATCCAAAGGAAAGAGAACAAATTTCCTATGTTACACATTCGCTTACTATAAAATCTGAATTTTTTTTGAAAATAAATTGAGATTTATTATACCCCAATGATGAAAATAGTCAGAATACGAAAATCAGGCATCTCAGAAAAGTTTGGATTTTGATAACTAACCCCCTCATTATTACAAAAATTACTCGTTATTACAAAAAGGCTCATGATCAAATTATGCCATATTACAAAGACACAATCTGTAGCTTCCAAACTAGTACTATAATTGCAAAGTGTCTTCTACAAAAGCTTTATGTCTTAAATATAAACATTACAGACCAAAAAAACATTTTTATTTTGTTGTGTCTTAAAGGAAAACTACAGTATACCCTGAAAATCAAATCAAGTGACATATTAAATAATCTTATCTACCTGGTATATATATTTAAGTAAATATTGCCCTTTTACATCTCTTGCCTTGAACCACCATTTCGTGATGGTCTGTGTGCTGCCTCAGAGATCACCTGACCAGAAATATTTCAACTCTAACTGTAAAGGGAAGAAGTGTGGAAGCAAAAGACAGAACTGTCTGTTAATTGGCTCGTGTGACCTAACTTTATAGTTTGTTTGGTATGTTTGTGTGGACCGTTTGATCCTAGAATCCCAGGAGGCTGTCCTTATTTTTTAAAATGGCTATTTTCTATTTAGGATGACCCAATGGCACATGCTACTAAAAAAGTATATTATTATGAAAATGGTTTATTTACATGAAGCAGGGTTTTACATATGAGTTGTTTTATGTAATATCTGTTTATAGAGACCTACATTGTTCGGGGGGTATCGTTTTCCTTTAAAACAAAGTTAAAAATTTTTACTTTTTTTGTGGTAGTATTGGACAGTCAACAATGGGTTCTTCTACCAAGCCACACTGTACAATAAATTATATTATTATTTTTTTTCTATTCAACTGAATCTTTTGACATGCTGTGTGATCTGTGTGATGTCAAGATTGGCATCTGAACTGACACATCAATACTCACCAGCAGTCTAATTTTACTATTTTTTTTTTCTAAAACAAACTCAATATGCTCTAAAGCCATATTATACTGTCACTCATTGCTATGAAACCATATCTGTTTTTCAAGTCACTCAAGTCAGTTTCTCATCACACAAAAACTTCTGATGTCACATAATTCCTTTAAATAATCATTTATTTAAAAAAATGCATACAGCAAATAAGGTTTAATGCATTTTTAATGTGATGATGGACAATAAAAAACCTATAGCCTGCTGTCCTCAGTGTGGAACTGAAAAATTCCCAACTGAAATGACATGTCTAGTGTAGGGAAAATGTCATTCAAGAATCTCTGGCATATTGATAAATACCTTCAGTATCTCAAGAGCACAGTGCTAATTTCCATGTGACAAACTATGAGGAAATAAAGATAAATTGCTCTGGAATATATGCAGCATTTACTGATAAGTTAAATAAGCAATTCACATGGCATTTTAGTGTGGTGATCTAATCAGCATGAGAATTATTTTACAATGAATAAGTAAGGGAAACCTAACAGTGATGCTCAGTGCTTAATTTGTAGCCTTTAGGAATGTCAGTGTATGTTACTGAATTGAGCTACTGCTTTGCCAAGTCATTGGGTATTTTACTGTAAATCAAAATATAAACTCTTGGTGGCTTGCTTTCTGCTTCCAGGCCAACACTATTCAGCTTTATCAGGCATCAGATAATGTTAATGAGCTCATTAGTGGTGTCTAAAGGGATAGGAAACCACTGCCTATAAAGCATGAGTCAGCTATCCTGTATGAGAGCACTCATATATTTACATATCCTCCCTTGGAATCCATCTTTGATTAAGTAATGCAAGACATCTGCCTGCCATCTGTACTGTGTGTGCACTACCTGAGGCAAAGAGCAGGAACCTGTATTAAAGGTTATCTTTAAAGGGAAACTTTAACAGAACAAAAATTTTATTTTTATAAGACAAATAATTGTTTTTATTTATATTTTATACTACTCTAATTTTCACACCACCAGTTGTGAACTAGTGAAACCTATTTAACCCCTTGTTTTTCCTAGAGCAAACACAAACAAAAAATTCCAGTATGATAGACTTTAAAAGAGAAAATGAATTATTAAAGTAAAATGAATCCCACCATATCTTGAAACTAATTTATTTGCTAGTACAACTGCTTCATGGATTGAATTCCACAAAACATAGGGGCAGATTTACTAAATTCATGTGAAGGATTAGAATATTAGCGTGAATAGTCTCAAATAGTCTCAATTTGATTGCGACTATTCAAATATGCAAATTAAGTATTTTCGACCATTGAATATAGAATATTCGGGCGCATCGAATAGATGGAATAGATCGAATAAATATATATTTGAGTGCTCGACTATTCACCAGTCGAAGGACTTGCCCTTTAAATTTTTATTCAACTGTCTACTTCGCCAGATTGAACCTACTGAATTGCAACAGACAAATCTTTTGCCGAACCCTTTGAATGTTCGATTCGTACGATTTTGGCAAATATTCGACTATTTGCAGAATCGTTCGATCATATGATTCTGGTGAATAGTCGAATATGCGCTCAAAACTGGCGAATAGTCCATTCGATTTTGGCGAATATTTATTCACCAAATATTCGCCAGTCGAATTCGAGGGCTAAAAGCCCTCAACAATTCAACCCTTAGTAAATCTGCCCCATAATCTCTGGACCGCCTTCGGGTGGGGGGGGGGACTGGTGCTTTTTGGGTCCTAAGGGGGGCAGACAATGTACTCACTCTGTAGCCAGGCCCCCACTGCTGTCAGAAAGCTGCTATTGGGTGGGGAGGGAGGAGATTCTTCTGCACATTTATTTCCCCATCCCAGCTTCTAAACTATAGATATTTTCATGAAGTCCTGGTAGAATGATTGGATAAGCTGGGAGGTAAGGTAACATTTCACCCTCCAGCCTATATAATCCCTGTGAGGCTCTACTGGGACTTAAGAGAAAGCCAGTAATATACAGTAGAAGCTGGGGAGGAGAAAGAAATGTGTTAATAAAAGCTAAACCCCACCCAAATGTATTTTAGTAGAAATAATTATTTAAAATAAGTTAGTGTTCAACATAAATAAAATAGGGCTACTTAGCATTGTGAATATTTTTTAATCATCTAAATGGCCTTTTCTGATGGAAAGGGATTCTGGAAGGGACATCCAGAATTCATCTCTATACAATGGAACAAGCTAAGGGAAATTTTGATGCTGTGAGTCCAGCCAGTCCCGCTTACCTGCAACCCAACCCACATTTTGGCTGTGTTCCCAGAAATGCTGCTCCAACATTGAGGGAATCAGCCTGAAACCTATCCACTTTGTTGGTATTCTGCACATACCTGACGTGATGCAGGTCTCTAACTGTGAGCCTAAGAAAGCATTGGGAAATGGATTGAACAAATATCATACCTTCCTTTCGATCAGATATTTAAGCTATGTTTCTGTAAAAAAAAAAAAATTTACATATTTATTTCTGGAAGTTCAGCCCAACTAAATTTGCTCATTTAAAAAAGTGGGCTTTATTTTCCTTTTAAGACAATGTAAGATAGTGACAGGTAAGAAGAAGAGATGAAGAGAAGATAGAGAAAAATAAGAAAGCAAGGAAAGTTGAGAAGAGCAAACTCAGAACAGTCTGTATTAAATGAGGCATTTGTCTCTTTGGCCCAAAAGTAAATAATTGTATATGGTCCCTAAAAGTACTAAAATCGAGCCTCCTTTATTGTTAGATCTGTATTTTCTTTTCAACAGTTTTTTTATTCACATTTTTTGAGTTATAAATAATGGACATCAAAATAAGGCATGCATGTTCTGAATTTCAAATATCCATTTAAGATAAGAAAGAAAAGGATTCAAGAAAAGCAACAATTGGCTTACCTTGTGTTTGGTAGCCGAGGATGAGGAGGGTATAACAATGCTTTATTAGCAGGTTCATGCAGCCATTACATAACAGCAGTACATTTTACTTTCACTTTCAAGCTATACAGAAAGTCCTGTGTATGCACAATGTCACCTGCAGGCCATTTGTATAAACACCACGTATTCCCCCTATAGTAGGAAAGCATTTGGACAAATATATAAACAGTAACAATTAAACTGTATGTATCTTAAAGCAATATATACATTCTTTACATGACATACTGTAGTCCTTGGTCCATGCAGGTAGTTTCCTGATTCTCTCAGTATGCCTTATATGTTCACTTTCCTGTGCCGTATTGCTGTTGGCATCAGGAGTAGTGAAATGTCCTTCATCAAATGGAACATCTGCAAAGTCATATCTAGCAGGAGCAAGACAACTTGCATTCCATATGCGTCCATCAGAGAGTTCATATGTGTATGGTCCTCGCTGGCGCCTCACTTCAAGTGGTGTAGTAAATTTAGATTGTCCTTGTTTCAGTATTCCTGGTTTCTTAATTCTAACTAAAGATCCAGGCTGAAAGTGCACTTCTCACCATGTTTTCTGTCAGTATAAGCCTTGCATTTGGCTTGGTGATGTTTCACAATGTCAGCAGTAGATGATTTTGTAGGAATAGTCTTTGGTGGAAGTTTGACTTCTGCAACATGTAACTTAGTGCGCATCTGTCTGCCATGTAATAACTCAGTTGGAGATGATTGGGTCGTTGCATGGCATGTTGCTCTGTAGTTGTAAATACTCTGTTGTTAATACTTTCCAAGATTTCCCAGTAAGATTTGCTGTCTGTAGTGCTTCTTTCAGACTTCTGTTGAATTGCTCAATTTCTCCATTTGCTTGTGGGTAATACACTGAAGATTTCCTATGCACAATATTCCTCTCTCTCAGAAAGGATTCAAACTCATATGAGACAAAATGTGGTTCGTTGTCTGATATTAACTCCTTTGGATTTCCTTCTCTGCTGAAAACTGTAGACAGAAATGTTATTACTGTAGCTGATGTTACATGAGAAACAAATGCAATTTCTGGCCATTTACTATAATAGTCTATCAAGGTTATAGCAAATCTACAGTCTATAGGAGCGTCTGCAATATCAATAGCAAGTTTTTCCCATGCTATATCAGGAAATGGTACTGGCTGAAGTGGTGGTGTATGTGTGATAGCTGTTTTGTAGTGATTCTGACAAGTAACACAAGAATGAATGGCCGTTACCATATCAGCATCCATTGCTGGCCACGCGTATAGTTCTCGTAGTCTTTGTTTTATACGTACAATTCCTTGATGACTCTCATGTACAAGTTGTATGAGCTTTTCTCGCAAGGTCTCTGGTACCAATAAACCATGAGCTCTGCGGACAACATAGTCATCTACTAAGGACAGTTCGTGTCTTATCCTGTAGTAAGGTTGAAGATCAGGACTGAGTTTCTTCTCAGCATTTGGCCATTTGTTTTGTAAGATATCCCGTAGTTTTACTTGAATTGGACATGTGAGGCAAGCTTGCTTAAAATCAGCAGCTGTAACTGTAGATGATAATATATAAGTCAGGGCTACAATTTCCATGTCCTCATCCAGCATATCAGAAGCTGCAGGTAAAGGTAAACGTGACAAACAATCGGCAGTAACATTTTTCAAACCTGGTTTGTATTGCATTTTGTAGTTGAAATTCAATAGCCTTGCTGACCATCTAGCTATACGTATTGCAACTCTTTCTAGTCCCTTTGTTGTAAGTAGTGTAGGGCTATGATCAGTGCATAAGGTAAATTCTATACCCCATAGGTAGGTTCTCCATTTTTCTGTTCCCCAAACACACGCTAGAGCTTCTTTTTCAACAGTTGAATACTTACGCTCTGTCTCTGTAAGTGTTCTGGATGCAAATGCAACAGATTTCTCTGAATGATCAGCATGGATCTGTGTGAGAACTGCACCAATGCCATAGTCTGAAGCATCTGTGGTAACCATTGTGGGTAGTGCAGGATCAAATAAAGCTAGTGCTGGACTGTTCACAATTAACTGTTTCACTATGTCAAAGCTATGTTGAGCAGTCTCTGACAAAACCAGACTTGAAGTTCCACGTAATAGTGCTCGAAGTGGCTCCACAACTGAAGCATAGTTGGGAATAAACCATGACGTAAGACCTAAGAGAGCTCGTAAGGTCTGGAAATCAGTTGGAGTAGGTGCATGTGTAACTGCGTTGACATGGTCAGGGTCAGGCAGTAATCCATCTTGTCAAATTATGTGACCCATGACAGCTGAGTTTGTCTGAAGTGGCATTTTGAAAGGTTCAGTTTGAGTCCTGCAGAATCAATGCATTTTACAACCCTTTCCAGGTGTCATGGAGATCCATAGTTGGAGCGTAGACAATTATATCATCCAAGTAGCATTGTACACCAGGTATGTCATGGAGTATAGAAGACATCAGTCTTTGAAAACAACTCGGTGCTGAAGCCAGTCCATAAGGTAGACGCTTGAACCGAAACAAACCATCATGGGTGATAAATGCAGTGAGGTCTCGGCTTTCTTCATGCCGTAATACTTGATGATAAGCACTCTGAAGATCCAGGGTTGAAAAGAATTTTGCTCCTCGGAGTTCTGAAAATATTTCCTCTATTTGTGGCAAGGGATGATTATCAATAACCACTGCTTTATTAGGTTCACGAAGATCAACACACAATCGAATACCTCCAGTTTTCTTCTTTATTACAACAATTGGTGAAACCCATTCAGAGGATTCTAATTTTTCAATCACATCTTGCTCTACCAGTTTCTTTAGTTCCTGTGAGACAGTCTCCCTTATAGAGTAGGGCAAGCGCCTCAATTTCTGGCATTCTGGTTTTACATCTGGTCTCAACTTAACTTTGTGTACAAAGTTCTTTGCACAGCCCAGTGGAGTGTTGCTTTGAGGTGAAATTTTAGACACAGGCTGTGTGGCAGGCACTGGCGCTGTAGTAATAAGACCATATACTAATTGTAGGTTTAATGTAGCAAAGAGATCCCTTCCAAGTATAGCAGTACCTTTATTCACAATGTAAAAGTCACATTTTGCAGTATTTGATTTAAACTGTACAGTCACTGGCAAGCAACCAAGCACAGGGATTGGATCCTTTAAGTAACTGACCAGTATCAGGGCAGGTGCACCAAGCGTATCTTTTGCAAAGTATTTCAAGAAAATATCCTTTGGTAGTATAGAAAAAGCTGAACCTGTATCAAGCATCGGGTTAATGGAGTGTCCCTTGTCAGCAGAAGCAGTACTGACACTGACTTACTGTATATATAAACTTGTCTGGAATAAATGTACCAGCTTTATCCACACTTGATACTGTAACATTTGTAGTAGTAAGTTCATGAACATATTTAGTAGAACTACGGCAGACCGTAGCAAAGTGACCTGGCTTTAAACATTTGCGGCACCGTATAGCTTTGGCAGGACATTTAGCATAGTTTGCAAGGTGTTGTTTTGAACCACAGCGAAAGCAGTATTTTTTATTTGTATTCGCTGCACGGTTTTGCAGTGAATCCCTTTCCTTAGCACTGTATTTTTCCTGTGACTGCGTAGTATTAGGCCACAGTTTTGAATTCACAATCTGTACATTCCCAGCAGTTCCCTGACTGAGAGTTTTAGCCTCTGCCACAGCTGTTTCAATTTGGCAAGCAACTGTAATAGCCTTTACAAGGGTTAAATCTTGCTCTAGGAGCAGTCTCTCTCTAATGCGCGGTGAGTTTGTTTTTTCCAATATTTGATCTCTTAGCATTTCATCTGTTAGAATCCCAAACTCACAGGTGACAACCAGCTCTCTCAAAGCTGCTACAAAATGTTCTGTGGATTCACCATTACGCTGTCCACGTTGGCGGAATTTATATCTTTCAGCAACCACATTTACTTTTTGCACAAAAAGTTCTTTATAGTAGTAAGAGCAGTTTCATAAGTATCATCAGGTAATGAAAATGTATAGAATATACGCTGTCCCTCTGCTCCCAGGCAGTGAATAAGCTTTCTAGCTGCAGAAATATCCCCTTGGTCAGCAGCAATAATGTAATTATCAAACAAACGGATCCACACAGTAAAAGGTATGGTAGGCTCACCAGGGTTTGGTAGAAAAGGTGCAGGTTGCTGCAGAGGTAGAAAAGACATCATTGTCGCCAAATGCTTTATTAGCAGGTTCATGCAGCCGTTACATAACAGCAGTAAGTCTTACTTTCACTTTCAAGCTGTACAGAAAGTGCAGGCCATTTGTATAAACACCTTAGAATTGTAATCAGAGAAAAAAGAACAAAGCAGAAGTGTAAACATGTCAAACTTAATTATGTATTTTCTATTTTACTTCCCATAGACTTCACATTTGACATCATAAATTGTGAGATATGTTATTATTGTAATAAGTTTTGTGCATGGATGCAATATTTTTCTTATTTTAACCCACTTAACATATCTTTGGACAATTGCCAGATACAATTAGATATATTAAGTTGGGTTATTGAAATTATAGGGGTAATTTGAAATGTCCCATGAAAAAAGTCTGCAATGTAGCATTCTTTTGTACTTTTCCCACTGCAGGGGCATTGCATGAAGAGCTGCAGGCCTCTGCACTCAGTTTTGGTCTGCAGAGACCTGCAGACTATTGTTTGAATCTAGTGTGGCTTGTGTTTTAGATTTTAGATTTAAAAGGGGCTGGAGGGGGAAGGCACATAGGCAACTACCCTCCTGCACCCTACCTACTCCTAGATTGTGCAACATTTGTACATGCAAGTAAGGGAGTGGAGGGAGGTGCAGCCCTCATCAGTACCCTGTATTTACTATCTGCCCAAAAGAAAGGATTGGGCAGACAGCAGCAACCCTGGGGTCTCTGTTAAATGAGTGCTCCTGCACCCCTTAGTACTCTTGCACACCACTGCTTGTAAATGAGCCCTTATATTCTTTGGTTATAGAGAGCAGCAATCCTTCACTAAAATAATTAATTGTTTCACAATGATTGCCATTTACCAAGTAAACCAACTGAAAACCAGGTCTGCTGAAAAGAAAAATGTGTTACAGTCTGTATTTGATTTGCAGTTATGTTTAAGACAGTGTAGTTCAAAAATTTAGCAGGTCAAATTATTTTATAGTTTATGCAGGCAGGATTACATTAAAATGAGGTAATACAAATAAGTCAATGGTGCCCTTTATTAGGTTGGGTCCATCCAGAATATCCATCTGGCTAAACATTTAACCACAAATATTAATTCTGATGCCTATAAATCCATAGAGGTTTGTCAAATTATTTAAAGTTTTTATACAACTCTACATTTTGCTCAATAGTTTAAAAAAATAAATAAAAAAGTTCATTTATTTTCATGAATGTCATTATACAGTGATACAATCAAATGGTAATAACATAAAATGTAATTATACCTGATAAATAAAGCATTAACAAATAACCACATAACAAGGCTTATTATCAGATGGTAAGCTGTAATTAGGTGATAGTATATGATAAGAGATTATCAATTAAGATAAGTTAGTTGTAATCAAGAAGATAACATCAGATGATTTACTTTTTTCTGGTAAAGGGCCAACATGTTCCACATCAAACATACAACAAACATAAAAATTGCAATATAGGATGTAATGAGGAGCCTACTCAATGGAACTTATAATCTGAAAGAAAAGATGGTATGAGACCCAATATATGGAGATCAGAAATCAACAAAGAGCATTGCATTGGCAGGTAGCAAAAGAAAAGGTAAAATAATAATAAAATCAATCTTTGCTAAAGAATGGTGATGGGCGAATCTCCCGCGCTTCGCTTCGCCTAAAGATTCGTCATTTTCGGCGCGCGTCGCGTCGTTTTCGAATTTATTCGCCAGCGGCGAATCGCAGGAATTCACCGCAAATTCGGCCCTGGCGAATAAATTCGCCCATCACTACTAAAGAAATGTGTTAAGTAGGAGTGCAGTTCTATCAAAGTGTCCATATTAAAAGTGAGGTGGTGAGAAGTAGATTATTACAAGACTGAAGGCGTTTAGTGAGTGTCAGAGTGGTATAGCAGAGGTATTGTACCATGGCATACAATTAGCAGTTGGCGGGGTATGCAACCCTGGTAGCTGCATTTACTGTGAACTGCACTGTAGTTGATGGTCAATCAATCAACAGAGAGTTACTGTACAGTAGATAGTATGTGACATAATGAGAGCATACACTTTTATGGTATCGTCTGTAATTATTATTATTATTGACATGTATTTCTATAGCGTCAGCTTATTCGCTGTGCTGTAATATAATGTACAGTATGGTTGTATTTTAAAAAGATTACTTGGGTGAAAGAGTCTGAAGGGTAATAGTCAATAGATATGTATGGGATGTTATGAGTGCTGGAGGGGAAAGAGGATCATTTCTATATGGGTTTATTTTAAGGCAGTGCTGGAACATACATGTGTGTGATATGTCTGACACAATAAAAGAGACCTGGATTAAGATTGGAAGTTTTTGTTGGGGTTAAAGGTTCAACCTGTCTCTGTGCCCTGGGGTGGACTTTGGTCACAAAATGCAAACACAAGCTCAATGTGCACAATGACAAATTGATCACAGTTATTTGTGTTACTGCATACAGGGGATGGGTGCAGGACAAATCTGTGTGAAAACATCAGTGTAGAAAATACAATATGCTACATTGTATCCTATTGTTCCTTACAGGCAGGCATTGTCTAAAAATGTTTGGTGCGGTGATCCCTTTAATATAAAATGATGCCCCGTTATCTGTCTATAATGCCCTCTAATGTCCTTAGCAAGAGTTACCTTGTTATCTTGCTAGCATCTTTTTTCCACCTTCATAATTTAAACCTTCCACCTCCTTAACCAGTTTAGTTGTACTTCAAACTCAAGGTGAGGCCTTACCAGGGACCTACTGTATTAAGAGCTTTAGTAGCCACAGAATGATGCTAGGATATCACCAATACATTACCTTTAGGGGTTTATTTACTAAACAATTTTTTTATGGTCTACGTTTTCTGGACAAGAACCAAAATTTTTAGAGGGAAAAAAAAACTTGAATTTTTCTAGATTTATTATATCCCAAAGCTGCAAAAAAAGGCCTTTATATCTGCTGGGAATATATTCATGAAACATCAAGAAAATTTAGTTCCCAAGGTCTCAATCTAAACATAATTTTAGCACCCCATAAATCTCTTAAAGTTGCCATATTAGCAGTGTCAAATAGTGATGGGAGAATCTCACCCGTTTCGCTTCGCCAAAAAATTCGCGAATTTCCAGCGAAATTCGCGAATTGGTGAAAAAATTCGTGAAACGAGTCGCGCGTCGTTTTTGACGTGCGTCGCGTCGTTTCCACGCGTCGCGTCATTTTTGGCGTAATTTTTTTGGGCGAATTTTTGCTGGCGTTTCGCGAATCTATACGCCAGCATCGAATCGCGGGAATTCGCCGCAAATTCGTCCCTGGCGAATAAATTCACCCATCACTAGTGTCAAACAAAGAGGATGGCTAGGACAATGATTTCCCATTTCTACCCTTTTATTTAATGTAGTACTAAACACCAGTCTAGAAGTATTAAGTACAGGGCACCTATTGCACCTGGCTGCCAGCACTGCACTTTGCAGGGGAAAAAACACCTGTGTTTTTTGGGTTTTATTTTTCTTATGAAACCTTAAAAATAAAACTGGCTAAAGGCCAGCTATACCTCACTCATTGATTGAACTTTCCCTTTAGTTGGTCTGTTTGCAGGACTTTGCAACTGTGTATCCCAGAGGTCAATTATCCAATTTATATATGTTTTGAAGATTTATGTTCTGTAGATTCCAGCCTGTAAAGAGTCAACGTCACTTTCATTTTAGCACATTCTGATCTCTCACATTTTTTTGATAAAACACAATAGAGAATGCAATTAGACTGAGCTATTATATATCATATTATTGCAGCACTGCTGCAAAGGATATGTTTGTTGTTAATAATAGACAATTCTCTAATGAATAGTTAAGAAAGACTAAATATGTATTGGCAGGAAACAATACTTTCCAAGGCTTCGGACAGAATATGAATTAAGTCATTCTACAACAGAGATTTGTAGAATTAATTTTGCAAACAATTTATGAATGTAAAATGAGAGGAGAAGGAAAATCAGAATCTGTAAAAAAAAATTTCAAGGTAAAAGAATGAATATAAGAAAACCACACAATAGTTTAACATCTGGAACACCATGATTTCACTTAATTTTTGGTCCCTATTCCTCAATAAATAGTACATTTTCAGTACACATGCAGCTACTAGTGTTACATCTGTAGCAATGATCATTTACTAAGTAGTCTCTAGAATACTCTGAGATCCTTGCAAGAGAAGCAACATTTTAATTCTGTGTACTTTTGAGTAAACACAACCCTTAGGGGCAGATACAAAATTACATGAATAATTCGAAGTTTGATCGAATTCGTACCATGTTATTGAATTTTCGAATATGCAAATTTGGCCACTTCGATCATCGAATATGCAAAATTATACATATATATACAATATATATGTTCATGTATCCAAAGAAACCCCTTTCTGTGGATAGTTTAAATGACATCTGCTATCTCTGGGAAAAGAATGGCTTCTTCCAAAGTATTAGAGGAAAGACAGAAATGGTGTACTTCATCTTTGGATCTACAAAGAATTTCTTCAGGCAACCAACAAGAGACAGAAAATTATTAAAGGACAAGGAAAGGTTTCAAATACTCTAACCTTTATTTGATTACCCACATCTGTGCCTCCCCAACCGCTATATTAGTTTTTCCGAATGTGCTGCCATATTCCAGGGGCAGGCTTTCAAATTCCGGACTGAATGTCTTTGTTTGCGGACAGTGATATCACTTCCGTCTGAGGTTTTCTGGTGCATTGTAAGCTGCGAGTATCCACTGAACACCAATGATTCATAACGCTCGTTAGGTTTTGTACCCATCTACAAATTAATTAATTCTGGCTGTATTAATTAGTTTTGGCTCTATTTATTATTTAGGCTGTATTTTCTTTTTTAACCTTTATGAATTACCAGAATAATCTAGTATTTGTTTTGGTATTAAATCTTGATTAAACCATTCATGGTTTTTAAATAATTATCATTTAATATTTATGTATTGTTTTTCAAAATTATGGGTTGTTAAATAAACTTAAAGGGGTGGTTCACCTTTAAGTTAACTTTTATTATGTTTTACAACAGTCAATTCTAAGCAACTTTTCAATTGGTTTTTTTATTTTATTTATTTTTTATAGTTTTATAGTTATTTGTCTTTTTCTTCTGGTTCTTTGCAGCTT
>CM044433.1:68943965-68990279 GCA_024363595.1 Xenopus borealis | reverse complement strand
AAACATATAAAACACATATAAGTGATCAGCGATAGAAAACGTGCAAGGTGCGTGTCAAACTGATAGATTAATAACATATATGATGCTTGTTGTCTATGTACAGCAGAAATTTCAATGAACAAAACAAGAAGGCTCTGATTAAGTGAACTAGCGATGTAAAATACTTAGTATCAAGAACGCTAACAAAGGTATCAAACAGAGAATCTAAAACAGGAAATGTTAATTGTATCCGTACAGGTTTGCAGTGTAGTGATATTTTCAAAATTGCAATATTACTTACAGAATTGCCAGGCTAGGATGTATTGCGATACTAGCGAAAGGATTATCTGCTTCAATACACCTCGTGTCTCTCTAGATATGTTAATCAGACCAAGTGTGTCTGCTGTGCTGGGGCGTGCATAAATCAAAGGTAGTGTTGCTGTGTTTAGGCCCCACCCCTAAACATCACATGGGATAGTGCAGCTATCGGATAACAGCTCAAAGTACCAGTGCATGCTGCAGAATAATATATAGGAAATGCAAGTGCCTAAAATGTGCAAAGATCTGAAGATAAAATGTGCAAAGATCTGAAGATAAAATAATGCGGAAAGAATATACTTAGAAATAATACAAAGATATAGAGAAAAATATAAATAAATAGTGAAAAATGAAAAAATAAATAAAAAAATAAAAAACAAAAAAAAATATTAGGCAAAAAACCTCCTGCAACTTTATAGACTAGTTGTTAGTTGCTATAGTGTCTTATGTACATGGTCTTAAATGAAGGGGATTAAAGCTTATGTCCCCAAAGTCCTGTGCACTTAGCACTAGTGAATTGTGTCGGAAATCAAAATAATTACTGAGGACCTATGCAAATCGTGGAGTTAAACCTCTATTCTGAGTATAGTCGTTCCTCAGTATGAAGCAAGTATTTAACCCATTAGACTTTGGCCCTTCTTCACATGGCATACTTTCTGTACTAGCCAAAGTCTAAAGGGCCAAACGACTATAGGTCCTCAGTAATTATTTTGATTTCCGACACAATTCACTAGTTTTCTCGGAGTGTTTCAAACTCGGCCGCATTCGTATCCATCCTGGGCCATAGTTTGGACAGCCCTGCTATATAGCAATAATGGACCAAAGCTATGCACTAATGTTCTATGTGTAGAGGTCCCACAACCAATTGATGTTACTATGGAAATTGAGCCATCTACTGTATTTAAACTATTGTATGATGTATTATTAGTTTTTATGTCTAGTGAAAGGTGCTCATTGGTTTGGAAACTTTAGTTATACATGTTCCATACTGTTCACCACCATGTGAAATTCCATTATACGTTTAATAAAGTAATCTGCTTGTTTCTATAATTATTTTTCCTTTTGGTATTATGGATTCTGCATGTTTCCATAATTTTTTTTTATCTTTTAGCATCTTGATCTATTTAGGAGAACACGAAGCTGATCAGAAATCACTAATCTACATGATTGTTTTCCTTACAATCCACCACTCTCCAAAACGCAAGACATAGGATCAATTGCAGAAATAAAACAAGAGGAAAGGGAGCACACTACAGAATCAGATATGGATCCCAATAATGCTGAAAGTTTGGGAAAAATTGAAAATGAGGAACATCTGGGAAACTGCAATTGGTGTTACTGTGGAAACTGTCTCTTGTTGGTTATGACCACTATTATGGAATCCGTGTGTTGTCACGAACAACCACCATTATTTGAAATGTTACCTACTGAGGATGGCTGCATTATCCATGCAGATAGGTTCAAGAATGAGTTCCTAATTAAAGAACGGGCTGGGTGTATAAGATTACCAACTTCAAACTGAAAAAACAACCAAAGGAAGATAAATACATGAGGTAAACTGAAGTAAAAAGTGAATGTGTGTATATGACAGAGAGGGATTGTGTGTGTGTTTATATGAGATAGAGTGTGTTGTATATGTGAAATACAGTATGAATATGGGAGAGAGTGAATTTAGTTGAGTGAGTGCTTGTGTATATGTATGTTTTTTTAAACATGAACGATGTGTGTAGTGTTCACCTTGTTTTTTTGTTTAGTCTTACTGCCTACCTACAATTTGGCAAACATAATTGGTAGTCTATGTTAAATTTTCTAAAAGAATGTCTATAATACTTTAAAAAAAAAAAAATAATAACTATCTCACAATTATCTAGTTATATATTATCTAGTTATAACTCCGTTTGTTCACATGTATGAGTTTTTTTAAAAATCAGTTTAACTTAATGATTTGTTGTTTGATCACTGTTTCATAAATCCTGCAATTGAACAACTATGTTTGCATAAATATGTATATTTTGTGTGTTTTACATCTAAATTGAGGTCTTCGAAAGGCAACATACCAGAGCTTCAGTGTATGGATCTAAGGAAATCTGGGCACTGGAGTGAGGAAAGTTATTCTGTCGTGTGCCGTTAAAGTGGACCTGTCACCCCAAAAAAAATATTAAAAATCATTTTTTATCACATTAGTCAAGCATAATAAACTTTAATTACACTATATAAATTATTTTAATCTTGTTTTCTTCAGTCTGGGAATTCATAATTATAGCAAGCAGGCAGGAGCCATTTTGTGGACACTGTTATTAAGGCAAACCTTGCATCATCTCAGAATCTTGTTTGTGCACCAGAATGGGGGACCCAATGTCTATCCCCATATCCTGACTACACAATGTGTGGGGAGCAGTGGCATCTAGGAAGTGCTGAATGGAAAGTGAAAGTAATTATCTGCCCCGCCTCTATGCCTAAGGCATAGAGGAGTGGCAAACAATATTTGATTGACAGCTGAGATTTTTAAATGAGCTTAAAACAGCTATGAATGCTTTAATAAAAATTTGAAATTGGATTTCATGTTTAATTTTAAAAGGACTTTTATTATACAGATTTTTGTGTCTGGATGACGGTCCACTTTAATGCTATTAGAAATGTATACCCAGACCATAAGAAAAATATGTGGGTTTTCTGAATGCCTACAATTATCCTGCAGAATACATGATTGATTATTAAAAAATGCTTTGCTGTTATTCTGTAATGGATTAGTAACACCAAAAATGTAGTTTGTATTTGATAGTTAAATTTAATGTAAAATGCTTGTGCTACAATAATGTTGGTGTGTATGCTTCAGAGTAATTTCTTAGTTTTAATATAAAAAAAGCAGCTCTGTACACATGGGGGCCATCATTCAAAGTATTTGCAACACATCATATTTCAGTTGCTCAATGTCTATTTCTAATACTGATATTTTTTCTTACTAGAGTCCTTTCTTCTTCACTGGTGTACTCCATGATTAGACAGCAACTGATTTTCAAAAAAATAAGTGTTAGTTTTTTTTCAAATACTATTACATTTTTGGTGTTACAATTTCAGGAAAAAGTGTTATATAATCTTTATTTAAGTAAGACAAACCGAAACTTGTTAAAGTTTTTATACACATTTTTGTCAAGTATACATGAAACTTTTTTGAAGTAGTCAAGGAGTAAAGTTTTAATACACATCTATGCAAAATATACATAACATTTTTGATGGTTTAAAGTTTTTAAAGTATTTGTTCAGTATAAAAATATAAACTGAGCATTTATAGTAGATAGGCTGTGCAAAAAAATATGTTTCCAATATAGTTAGTGAGGCAAACATTTTATATATAATGGCTGGAGTGACTGGATGTCTAACATATTAGTCAGAACACTACTTTCTGCTTTTCAACTCTCTGAATGGTTACCCTGGTGACCAAGCAGTAACCAATCTTGACTTGAAGGGGGGGCCCGAGGGTCATAGCTGTTGCTTTTGAATCTGAGCTGAATGCTGAGGATCAATTGCAAACTCACTGAACAGTTATGTCCCATGTGGCCCTCCTTATAGTCACTGACCAACTCAGAGTTAGAAAGCTGAAAATCAGGAAGTAGTGTCCTGTTCTGTTATGTTGCACATCCAGTCACTCCAGCCTTTATACATTACATTTAAATTTGATACTTTTTATATCTATGTACATATATATCCTATATCCTATTTATCCTGTTTTTTTTAACTGAACTGTTCCTTTTAAATCTTTGAACAAGGATACCTTTGTTTCAATTCTATTGCTACATAAAATGTTGTTGTCCATGAAAAATAGGACTAAGCTATTTAAAATGTGGAAAATATATGTACATATTTACTCAGAGTTTAAATAGAACATATTTGACGTTGTTGAATAATAAAGAAACGTTACTTGGAAAAAAAATATGTACATTTTTTTTTACAATAGAATGTACACTGTAAAAATTACTTAGTTTACAATCAGTATAAATGTAACCAAAAATTTTAAAGAGCAGTTTCTAAGAATGCATACACTAGCTCATGCCGCTAGGCTCTGTTATCATGTTCATGTACTCTCGAAGAGCTTTCAATCAGTACTCAATTCATGGAAATAACACTACAAATGCAGAAAAACTATAAAGAATAAAAGATAGAAAACATAGGCAAAGACAGAGTAAGGTAGCTTAGTACATAAAAAAGTTAATAGAACAAAATTGAAAACAGTGCAGTAAAATCGATAGAAATACAATACGCAACAAGTTGGCGCTATAGAAATACATGTTAATACATGTTAATAATAATCAATATTCAAATATTCTGCTCAGCAAACTGCAGAACTACACTGCAGACATCAAGGCAAACATTACCATTTTTGCTACAGGAGCCAATCGCAATATTGAAAACTGCTTGCCATAGCAACGCTTGTTTTCAATATTGCGATTGTCTCCTGTAGCAAAGAGAGTGGGCAGACCAGAGTAAATTTCCACGTTTGTCCAAACAAGAAGAGCTGACTCAGGATAATGATGTTCTTACAGCCCTCCATTGTTCTGGCAGTGAAAAAGAATCTACCATACTCAAATGCTGACTTACATTTATTGCTCATGATATTTGTACAAAATGGACATCAGCAAACTAGTTGCCAAATAATATAAAATCTGGTTATTTTATAATATTTGGTGTGAAGTAGATAGTGGGAAAATGGCAACTATTGAGAAAACCGAAGTGATTGTAGAACTGGGGTGGGTGACTGAGATTAGTATATGGGTAAAAGGCAGATAATAATTGAACCTGGAGAAAATTATTAGATGAATAAGTGGAAGAATACCAACTAAAGGGTTATTTAAAAGGGGTTAACTTTTAGTATGATGTAGAGTGTGATATTTCGAGACACTTTGCAATAAGGTTTGTTTTTGTGGTTTTGTGGATATAAAGATCTTTATTCAGCAGTTTGCAAATTCAGCAATCTGGTTTCTAGGGTCCAAGTTAGCCTAGCCCCATGTATTCACATAAAAGACTAGAATATGAATCGGAGAGGGCTTCAATGTAAAGATTCATAATATAAAGTAGCAATAACAATAAATGTGTACTTTTACAGAGCATTTGTTGAAGAAAGAAAATGAAGGAAAAAAAGGCAAATAATTAAAAAAATATTACAAATAAATAATTAGGTTGAAAGATTGCTTCCCTTTAAACTGAGGATAACTAGACAAATTGTGACAGAAATGTTTAGATCAGGTATGAATTCCTTATTATAAAGTATGGAACAAATATGAATAAATTGATGATAAATGGTTAATAAAATGAGGGACATCAGTGGCTACTGTGAGGTGGGATTGTACAATATGTATGGGGTAAATTGGGTAATTTTTATTGTATATTTAAAATATTTAAAATATTTCAAAAAGGTACCTGCAATTTGGGGACTACTACCTTCACACTGCACAGACATCCTCTAGGTGCATTGATAATGGAGGTGCATGGGGAATGCGGCACCCCTTTATTAACACCTATTTTTCATGCACATACATACTATTTTTACAAGTTACTTGCAGCATAAATGTGTTATCTGGAGTGATAAATGGCATATCATCATTCACAAAAGTCTGGGTTTGGCAGATGCAAAAAAAAAAAAAAAATGATATCTGGCTTAATGCATAATGGCAATGATCATGTTTGGTAAAGGAGGAATGAAGGTCTTTGGCTGTTTTTCATGTTTTAGGCTAGGGTCACTGATTCCATGAAAAGCCATTTGGGGTAATGTAGTAAAGGTCACAAAGAGCACCACCAATAAGAATAAAAATTTGCATTTCACAATGTAATATTCTTCCTTAAACTATTGTTGCATTGCGAACCAGTTTGGGAAAAGTCCATAAAGAATGGGTTTGCCAAGATTGGTCAGGACTGGCTTGCATAGGACCCTGACCACAACCCAACTAAACACCTGTGTGATGAATTGTGATGCCAACTTTGAGCCACGTATGATAGAGCACTAACTCACTAATACCTTTGTGACTGAATGTAAGTAAATTCACAACTCAAATGGTTTCTTATTGAAAAAAAAAAAATTGTAGAAGGGCGCATGCGACAGGCAGACGCAACTTCGCTGAGCTTCGTGACCTTGTGGTTGAAAAACCGATATATTAGCTTCAATATAGCTTTGAATTGCATCGGAGCCCAGAGGAGAGGTGACGGAACACAAAGGGGTGAAGGAGAACCAAAGAAGGAGCAGGGACGATGTCTCCTTACATAAACAAATACTCCAACCTGTCCTCCCAGCATGCGCAACAAGATGGCGCCGAGCAGGAAGGCCCAGTGTCACACTCCCCCACGCTCTCCTTCTACATCAGCGATGTCATGCTCACGGAGCCCAAGTCCACGCTGTGTGGATACCCAGGAATAGTGATGGGCGAATTTATTCACCAGGGGCAAATTCGCGGCGAATTCCCGAAACTCCCGCAAAAATTCGCCGCCGAAAAATTCGCCCAAAAACCGAGTCGCGCGTTGAAAACGACGCGCGTCGGAAACGACACGACGCACCGCGTTTGACGCGACGCGCAACAAAAACGACGCGCGACTCATTTCGCTAATTTTTTCGCCAATTCGCGAATTTCTCTGGAAATTCGCGAATTTTTCGGCGAAGCGAAACGCGGGAGATTCGCCCATCACTACCCAGGAACTAACGAATACCTTAACAGATACTCTCCTAGTAATGGAAGAGATCTTACTACAGCACATGAACAGCCTAAAGGACTCCCTTACTAACACGATCACAGACACAGTTGCACAAGCACTGTCCACAGTAAAAGCGGATAGGATGATATGATAGACTCATACAATGCACTGACGGAGGAACATAATGCTTTGCAAACTGAACATGCTCAATTAAAACTGCTATGTGAGGACTTAGAAAACCGCAATCGCAGAAACAATCTGCGCATTAGGGGCATACCAGACACGGTCAAACAAACAGACCTAAAATCTTACCTACACAATCTCTTCGCCTCACTGGCGCCAGAACACCCTTTAGATTTATGGTACATGGACAGAGCTCACAGAGCCCTAGGGGCTAGACACAAAGCAGTCAAAAGATGTGATCTTATGCTTACACTTTTTTGAGCAAAGACATCCAAAAAACAAGAAATTGCCAGTCTATCACATTCCAAGGAGCAACTCTGCAAGTCTTTAATGATGTGTCAGCCATTACTCTAGCGAAGGAGAACCCTAAAACCCCTTATTTAACAATTAAGGGACAATAATATCCCTTACAGATGGGGATACCCTTTTAAATTGATCGCTGTCAAAAATAGCAGATCCTATGTGCTGCAAGATCAAGCAATTCTCTCTGGCCCTGGAATTACCACCAGTAGAGATATCCACACAGCAACCAAGATGATTAACTCCCGAAAAGTTACAACCTTTATGGGAAAAAGCTCCGACGACATGTAAACAAAAGCCTACCTACTAAGGACCGAGTCAACCTCTCCCACAAAGAGTAAAAGAGAGAGCCACAACAGCAGCAAGAGACCCTCAGAAGTGAGAAGTCACCACTGCAAAACAAGCTTCACACCACACCGCTGAGACGGAACCAACGACAACTTGGACCAACTTATAGGACACTAGTTGCTCCGCTACGTGCTCTGACGACTGAACTAAAACTTTACCCCGTGATAGAACCCGAGGACTACCCACCACCTTCCTCGACTAAATCTATCTCTTGGAGTACAAATACTCAACTATACCGAAGGATAACAACAAGTGGGCCAGGATTTATACAAAAACAAGTCAGTTCCACCAAGTGGAAATCGATGAGTAATCAAAATTCCCACGCTTCCTTCATATTTACATTTAATTGGTTATTTACAGAAGTTAAACAACTTATGTTTGACAATGTTCTTAGTTTAATGTTAAAAGTTGATCTATATTTGCTGCTTAAAATGTGGTACCCATGTATGTGCAACTGTATTTGGACAAACTGTGCCCTAATACAGGGATGTCTAGTGTTCACTTCTAATAGATATCAAGAAAATAGTATACAAATATTACAATGACTAAATGTATCTCTCTGAATGTGAAGGGTACACACTCTCCATTGAAAAGGAAGTTGATATTTAAAGAACTACAATCTCTAAAAGTCACCTTCCTTCAGGAGACGCACCATAAAAAAAGAGACTTGGCGGTTGAAAGACGCGAAATACGCAAAATATTATTCTTCCTCCAACTCTCAAAAAAAGGCAGGAGTAGCTATCTTGTTAAGTAATAAAGTTAACTTCTCATTGATACATAAAGAAGTGTACACAGATGGTCATTATATATTACTAAATGGTGTCTTAGAAGGTTTCGCCAAATAATAACGAAACTACCAGTATTAGACATTTGGAGGATTAAACACCCCAGACAGAAACAGTATACTTTCTACTCGCATCCTCATAACACGCACAGCCGAATAGATTATATACTGGTCTCACCCCAGTTAAGCCACCCAGACCTTAAAGCAGAAATAGGCCAAATTACTTGGTCGGACCATGCCCGATAACTGTCAAGATACCCTCAAAGAATCTCCATAGGACTAAGTCTTGCCAATGGAGACTAATGGAATTGTTGCTGACCTCACCTGAGCACATTACATTACTAGGGGACAAGTTAGATGAATTCTTTAAGATTAACCTGGGGTTAAAACAAACAAAACATCAGCAATTTAGAGGAGAGCACTCAAATAGCAATTGCTGCTAGAAAAATGTTTTTTATTGACTACAAATCACACAACATGTTTCGGGCATTAGCCCTTTCTCAAGTGTAATCCGAGTATACAGCGTGAAGTCTTTTAAACACACCCTTCCTCCCACCAAGTGAGTCATCAAAGTCTCCAGGTGTATCCATATCATTAGACTAAAAAAGTATTTCTTTTAAAAGTCCATGTGCAAGCCAAAACAGAATAAATAAATAAAAACATACACAAAGTAGTGCCAACGTGTATATTACAGTCTCTTTCCCTATAATTATATAGTGCAATTAATACATATACAAAACAGAATAACATTTTTATATTTTTAACTGGATTAAAAGTATACTTTGTAAACAAATCCACAAGTAGTGCCATAGTATGTATCCACTCTCCTTCACCATAGTTACACTGTGTAGCTTCACTTTATCTACACAAGTGATACCTTTAAAAACAGAATAAAAGATTAGCTAAATTAAAAATATACTTTGTAACCATATTCCAGTCCAATTAAGATGACCATACAAGGTTGTTAGTAATTTCATGCCATTTTTGCATTAGCACAGTATCATCACCACAGAGGTTAGGGGTAATAACCAAGCGCAAGCCACGAGGAATCTGTTTGGCTTTTACATAGCGTATTAGCGTGCTTTGATGTAAAGATAAACTCACTTCTTTCCTTTCCAGGTTTAATAAATCTCTTGCAGGATCTATGGCAAAAAGGCAGATGGATTAAAAAATGTTATTCTGTTTTGTATATGAATTAATTGCACTATATAATTATAGGGAAATAGACTGTAATATACACCTTGGCACTACTTTGTGTATGTTTTTATTTATTTATCCTGTTTTGGCTTGCACATGGACTTTTAAAAGAAATACTTTTTTAGTCTAATGATATGGATACACCTGGGGACTTTGATGACTCACTTGGTGGGAGGATGGGTGTGTTTAAAAGACTTCATGCTGTATACTGGGATTACACTTGAGAAAGGGCTAATGCCCGAAACATGTTGTGTGATTTGTAGTCAATAAAAAACATTTTTCTAGCAGCAATTGCTATTTGAGTGCTCTCCTCTAAATTGCTGATTTCTGAGTCTACATAGGATTGCGGTAATGCTTTGCTGAGGATGGAAGCACTGATGAATTAACCCCTACACGGCTGAGCGTAAGAACCAATTGTTTTTTTGTATAACAAACAAAACATCTCAACTGTATGGGAAGCACAAAGGGCATTTATACAAGGCAAATTAATAGCCTTAGGTAATCAGCTAAAACATAAAAAACAGGCAACACTGAAAGCCCTCCAAAGTTCCCTACATACCCTAGAACAACATTTCTCAGACAGACCTACAACACAACAACTAGCTAAAATCATCAGCCTGAGAAATAAAACCAAAGATGTCCAAACACAAAATGCAGAAAAAACATTACAATGGACCAGACAAAGGTACTATGAATTTGGCAATAGAGCACACACTATTCTGGCCTATAAATTAAGAGACCGTAAAATACTCCAGAGCCCACTGATGATCAGAAAGGGGGACCTAATAGAATCTAATCCCAACAATATCCTGAACTGTTTTAAGAACTATTATGAAAAATTATATAACCTACCCACTCCGAATAAAAATTTAGACCAACACCAACAGGCGCTTAAAATTTTTTTACAACAATCTGGGCTTCCACTTTCACTAACCAAGAGTTAGATCTGCTTAATGCGCAGATAACAGAGGAGGAACTGGCCTCAATATTGAAAGACCTCCCAATTAAAAAATCACCAGGGCCAGATGGCCTAACATACAAATATTATAAATGCTTCCCCAAACAGTTATACACCAGAATGTGTGATTTATACATTGGCTATCTACAAGGCAACTCCATACATAGAGGTACCTTGAGATCATATATCACTGTAATCCCAAAACAGACCACACGAAATGCTCCAACTATAGGCCAATATCTCTTCTCAATGCAGACCTGAAAATATTTACCAAGTTATTGGCAAGTAGGCTAAACGAAATCCTTCCTTCCTTAATTCACAAAGATCAGGTAGGCTTTGTCTGCCATAGACAAGCAGGGGACAACACACGCAGAGTCATCGACCTAATAGATATACTTAACACAGGAAAACAAGGGGTCATAATATTAAGTGTACGCGCTGAGAAGGCGTTCGACCGTCTCAATTGGGAATTCATGTTTACCACCTTGGGAGTGATGGGCTTCTTAGGGCCCTTTATCACAGCCCTCAAAGGACTATATTCAAATCCAGTAGCACAAGTAAAGTCAACAGGTTTACTGTAAGAGGCCTTCCAAATCCATAACGGAATGAGACAAGGCTGCCCCCTATCTCCTCTCTTGTTCGTGTTAAGCATAGAGCCCCTAGCTAATAGAATAAGGCTGTGCCCAGACATAAAAGGAGTCTCAGTGAGAGGAAAATCATTCAAGGTCTGCCTATACGCAGATGACGTACTTCTCACCCTAACCCAACATCTCACCTCCCTCCCAAACCTACATCAAGAATTAAACCTATATGGAATGTACTCAGGGTATAGACTCAATAACGACAAAACAGAAGTACTCCCAATCAATATACCCCTAGCTACCCTAAAGCTGTTGAAATTAAATTTCGACTATAGATGGAAAACACAAAGTCTTAAGTATCTGGGTATTTCAATCACCCCAAGCTACAACTCACTATATCAAGCCAACTTTGAACCTCTATGGAAATCCATGACAAAAGATATACAAAAATGGGGGAAGCTAAACCTGTCATGGTTCGGCAGAATTGCCACCTTGAAAATGACTATCCTACCCCGACTACTATACTATTTCAAAACTCTCCCAGTGACAGTACCCCGACCAGCTCTCCAGTACTTTCAGAACTCATGCTATAGATATATATGGGAAGACAAGAGACAAAGAGTAAGCAGAACTATCCTACAAAAGAGAAGGACACAAGGAGGCCTGGATGTCCCAGACTACATATTATTTGGCTACACAAGTCAGACAAGCAGTACAATGGTCCTTCAAATATGCATATACCAAATGGATGGAAATAGAGAAACTAGCTCTTGCCCCTACACATCCAAGCACACTGCTATGGACTTAAAATACTGTCAAACTGGGGAAACTATCCCCCCAGACTATGTTACATACAAAACTTATATGGACCAAATGTAAAAAGATACTGGTCACAATGACTAAGACAAGTTTCCTTACCCCCTTTCTCTATCACAATGCCTTTCCTCTAGGATCAGAGAAGCACTTTGTTAAGCTCTGGCAGCATACACCAGCATATCAGTTAGTCCATTTATTTGACACACGAACCAAGGAGATTCTAGACAAACAGCAGCTAATAGAAAAATATGACTTAAACGGGTTCAAAGATTACATGTATTTCCAGCTGACATTACGTGAAATCAGTGTTCGGAGCAATGAAACTTCCCGAACTGACCCTGTGTACGAAGACAGGGAAGAAAAAGGGCCATATATCCCTAATATATAAGGAACTAATTGACCATGATGTGGTGGACAACCCCCACTCATACATGCAACATTGGGATAGAGAACTGGGGCTACATGCCACAACGGAGCAGTGGGAACGAATCTGGATTAACACCACAAAGACCTCTATATGTACGACTATTAAGGAAAATATCTATAAAGTATTGTTCAGGTGGTACCATACTCCAGCCTTATTGCACAAATGATTTCCTACTGTCTCCCCGAGCTGTTGGAGGTGCAGGGCCTCACCAGCTACACTGTTTCATATGTTCTGGACATGCCCCCAGATAACCATTCTATGGTCAATGGCACAAGCTTTAATTTAAAAAACTACCTGTCTAGACTTACAAAGTGACCCTCTGACCCATCTATGAGGACTCTCAATTTGGGGAGTAGGGAAAAGAACACAGAAGGTATTAAATTGTATATTTACAGCAACAAGGTGCCTCATAGAAGCACAGTGGAAGGACCCTATCCCTCCATCCCTAGGAGACCTAATCAATAGCATTGTATAGAAAGAACAGAGGCGCCAAAAGGATAAAAGGATATAAATGAGTTTGACAGGCGCTGAGTGTGTATACAGGCGCTGAGTGTGTATACTACTACCAGATGCTATAACTCCTATGTTTATTGCCTGAAGAAGCGGGTCTGAGCCCGTGAAATGCATTGTACTGATTGGAGTTCGTTAATAAATTTTGACTGCTTAATTACAATCGTTTTGTGGAGGTAAGTCCACCACTGCCTCCTCTGATTACCAAGTTTTTGCTTTTAAACTCGTTTATATGCTTTAATTCTTTTGGCGCCTCTGTTCTTTCTATACAATACTAAGTCCACCCTGGGTGGAGGGTTGATACCCTTTTTCTATCTTAATCCTGAGTGGGGTCAGGACAATCTCCCCACCTGCTTTTACAGTGGTTGCCTGTTGGTAACCCTGGTTTGTGAGTATATGCTATTTACTCTTATTTCATTATCCCTTACCAATACATATTAAACTATTGGGGCTCTTGGTGTTCCTTTTGCTAATCAATAGAATAGAGCATATAAGGCGTATGGAACACTTAACTGCTATATTACATGGCACCTTACTGGCAACTGAAGAAGACTGGTTTATGTGGAACTCCTACTTTAAAGAACTACAAAGCCAGGGGTAGTCTTTATAAACCGTGACTAGGTAGATCTGTATTGCTTCCCTTCCCTCTAAGTCCCCCCCACATAAACTAAGGCTAACATCCAAGAAAGACAGAGATGATGATATCCATAAATTACGACAGATCACAAAGGTGAAACACAGTACATGTTACCACATAACATTTTAACTGATTTCATTGTCAGTTTATTCTTTTTGTTTTCTTTTAACTTTTCCTTAGGTTTTGGTTTTCCTTTTCTTTTCCTTATGTTATGTTATCCATGTTTACTATAAAAACAATTGGTCTACGTTCAAACAAACACTGAGCAATGATAATGTACATTTTCAAATATGGCAATGTATCACTGTACCTATTTCTTTTGCTATGTGACCTTCAATAAAAAATACAGTTGACAAAAAAAAATTGTAGAAAAAACTCAATTCAAATTTTTGATTTATTGAGTGTTTGGCAAAAAAAAAAAACTTGAATCGCTTGAACTGATCTAGTTTTCAGGCAAAACTCTACGAAAAAAGCTCGAACATCACGAAGACTATCAACATCTTCAAATGATTCAAGGAACCTCTGCCATTGATTCCTACATAACCTCAATAGTTTTTATATGGTGTATTTTTGGATTCCAGCTATTTAAAAGGTTAGGATATAATAAATCTAGAAAAATGTTATTCTTTTTCTTTTTTAACTCAAAAAATAAAAGTTCTTTTAACCCGAAATTGTGAGTTTTGACCAAAAAGAAATTGTTGTGGAAAACACAACTCAAACCTAACAAACCCCTAAATATACAGTGTTCATAATTTGACATTGCCATTTCTCAAGAGGAAATCTTCACACAATAACTTGGTCAAATTTTGGGGATGAACAGACATAGGCATTTAAAAGAACCTCTATACAAAAGGTTATAAAAATTATATATGTATATTTCCCATGCATACCTTTTATTATTCAGCTTTAAAGGTTTTACATTATAAGTCTTAGGGGTCACTTAAGACTAGTGATGGGCGAATCTCCCGAGAAATTCGCGAATTGGCGAAAAATTCGCAAAAACGAGTCGCGGGACGCTTTTGACGCGCATCGCGTCAACTTTGGCACGTCGCGTCGTTTCGCCGCGAATTCGCCCCTGGCAAATAAATTCACCCATCACTACTTAAGACCCCAGATATAAGTGCTGGAGCCATAAGGGGTGCAAAATATCACTTTAATCTAAGTTCTTTGTGTGCTCTGTGTCTCGCTCTAGATTTGGTGCAAGGTTAATGAAATGCTTAGAAATTTCAGCAAATCAAAACTGAATGATACATAAACGTGACTGGGATAAATAAATACTGGGTGAATGCAGAAGAGAAAATGGTTTGTATTGTACATAAGAAGGGAAATGGTATTCTAATCATTTTACATATAAAAAAAAATTTTTAAAGTTGTTTGTACTTGGACATAAAAATAGTAAAAGCAGTGCTTGCTCTTGTTATTTTCTTCCCTTAAGCCTCAGACTGTTGATACAAAGTAAGACAAGCCAACTGATTAACAGGCCTGTCTTTGCTGGGGAACTAAGACTTTTGCAATGTTGTTTAAATAGTAACAACTGGAAGTTAAGCAAATGCTGCTTTCCATAGCATTTGTTTTAACAAATACATTTTTAATACATGTATATTGGAAGGTTATATATAATTATGTTTTCTTTTATTAGGCAATGTTTTATTTTGGGGTTTACTTGCCCTTTTATGGATTTACTAGATGACTGTATATGCATACTAGTAGGGAGGAGTGAACTTTCCCACTTGGTACAAATGTGCAGGGAAATTTGCAGTATAGTCAGTGGTGCTTTTCTTTTGTATCAATCAATGCTAAAATTTGACAGGCCACCTGTTAAGCCAGAAAAACAAAAGCAAATCAGCACATCCAATATATGCATTTTTTTTAAGTCTGCCAAGTGTCAATCAGAGGTTTTGGATTTTTTTTCCCAAAGCTATCACTCTCATTGTTAAGGTACTTTAACTATGGGGTGTCTGACACATAGAAGAAATGTCTCTCATGGTATATTACTATTTCTGACCATATACACAATTAAAAAATATACAAAAGACTTATTTCTATTAAATAATGAGAACAAAATATGGTTAGTGCAAAAAAGGATGTCATTATATTACAAACTCCATTCTGTACATTTTAACAATCAATCTGTCTCACAAATATTCATAACCTCCATGTAACAGACACACTTATATGCAAAGTTACTTACAAAATTAATTATGTAAAAACAAACTTGGACAGAATATATAATAGTGTAACTAACTAGTTCATGCCAAGCTAGATTTGAATGACAAAATAGATATTTGTGACATAAAGCAAGCATTTTATAGTACATGATTCATTCTTTCTACAAAATTAAAGTTTTGTTTCACAAAACAGATAAAATAACCATTCTTAGAAGCAATACTGTCAGTCAATTTACTGAACCAATAAGAAAAGAGCTTACTGGCCTGCTTGTGTGGCCATTTTGGTTAAGGGCATTCCTGCTGTTTTGCAATTGTATTATGATTCATATTCCTGTTCCTGTTTCCCTCTTCCTGTCTAAGCTGAGAGGAAACATGAAGCAGCCACACCCACCTGCCATGTTGTAATAAATGTAGTGTGTTTGTCTGCTTTACCTGAACTAACATAGCACAATCATTGAACCCACTAGCAGCCAGTTTGGGGCATGTTTACTTACACTGGAGATAAATATCTGGAGAAATTTCTGGAGCTGTTGCCCATGGCAGCCAATCAACAATTAGATTTAAACAGCCACTTTAAGTTAGAAAATGTATTGGTTACTATGGTCAACATCTCCAGAAATCTCTCCACATATTTATCTCCAACGTTAGTAAACATGCCCACTATTGTCTTGCAGCCTAACTGTAACATCATTATAATAGGCCTAATATCCCTTCAATGAGTCACTTATACATTGTGTATATGATGTAGGCTCTAGTGTCTCCTCCTAGCTCTTATCTGGCACCAGTTAGCTTTTAGCTCTCTCTTAATATTGTGCTACTACATTATAGGTTTAGCCACAGTGTGGGAGTGATCATGTGAACACACATTCTGTATAGTATAATGTGTAGGACTTATGAGCAGCCACTCCTGAGTACTGTGTGCAAATAAAAGGGGTAATTTATACAGGGGCAGTTTTGGGGGATGATAATCCATTTATATAACACAGCAAGCTGCACAGTGCTTTACATTCATTTATAACAAAAGGGTCTAATGATTCTGCCCCCTTACCTACCCAGCACTTACCACTTTCACATCAGAGTGGGCAGAGAGCACAACTGCACACATGTCACACACGTCACACATATGTTAGACACATCACATGTCAGAAATGACAACGCCCAGAATTAGAAAAAAACAATTGGGTCTGATTTGTGTCAAAGTACAAATGTAATTGTGAATTGATGCAATTGTGTCAGAGTTGCCACCTTTTGACTTGTGTAACTCAAGGCAAGGGGTGGGCTGTTATGCAATGGGGGAGGGTCTTGCTGCAATGGGGTTGAAGCCATGTTATCAGGGGCAGGCAGGGGCAGACTCTCCTGACCCCCTCTCCACACAATCAATAGTACCAAAATAAAACATTGTATAATTAATAAAGCCAAACTGCCAAATCTGAACTGTGCAGCTCCTCCCCAGTGGCAATCCAGGTGCATCTCATACAGTAATTTAATTTAAAAAATAGTATTATCCATAGTGTGAATAAATTATGAGCCCCTAAAATTGCCCCTGTCTAAATGACCCATATTGTTTGCACACAGTACTCAGGAGTGGCTGCACATGATCAGTTCCACATCTGTGGCTAAAACTATTATTGTTCTGTCCTTCCTACGTATTACCCTGGGGCAGTGTGTAGTTTGACATGCGGCTAAACCTTCCCACACTCCAATAAAGAGACTGAGAGTTGAAGTCTGTAGATTTTAATGGGTTGGTAATTGGATGAGGTGAAACTAGAATAAACAACAGAAAATATAATGAATATAAATATATGACTGTTAATATAAACATATAAAAACAACAAGCAAACTGCAGCATAGTCCCTGGCTGGCATAAAGTCTCTGTAGCAATGTCTCTGAGGGTTGCTGGTTGTTTTGAAAGGTGTTTGGTGTCACTTGGCCTTACCAGCTATACTTCCGTATAGGAGTAGGGTTGCCACCTTTTGTAAAAAAAATTTACTGGGGGGGCGGGGTCACAAAGGGGTAGGGTGTGACGTCAAAAGTGGCAGAGCCACATCGAGCGATCGGCTGAAGACTGCAAAAAAAGGTAAGTATTAACTGGAATTATGGCAGGGTAAGGGCCTCTTTTAAGTGGTATTACAAATTTACCGGCAGCTACATTGCCGGTAAATTTGTAATACCGGCCCCGGCCTTGGCTGGTGTTTTACCGGTTAGGCCGGTAAAATACCGGCTGGGTGGCAACCCTATATAGTAGATGGAACTGCGTGTGCTTCTTCCACAGCATGGGATGTAAAATGGAGTCCTAGCTCCCACAAGGCATTGCACTAGGTCACATGGTGCAGGTATGGTGGCCTGATTAGTACAATGTCTGACATAATCCTTATGGAAATATAAACACACAGGAAATTGTCTTGTGCTGTTACAGCCTGTGACCAGCAGAGGGAGCCCACAGCATGTGAAATGTAGATTAACATTATGAAGACATTTGGCAGGTTAGGAAACATATTTGAACATATTTCAGCTATTTTTCTCCGTTATTAGTTTTGCTAATGAAGGTGAATTGCCCTTTAAGCTGTAAGTCTAACTTCTCCCAAGAGAGATTTGCTTATCTCAAAATTATAAAAAGTAGTTGCACCTGGTTGCTGTTCTGGGCTCTCTGCCAAAAGCCAGTTAAGTTACAAACTTTGTTTCTTTTTCTGGCTGTTCAGAGAAAGTAGGACTTTCCAGTACAAATGTGGGACTGGGAGTTGAGCTATTAAAAGAGGGACTGTCCCTCTAAAAACAGGACAGTTGGGAGGTATGTGATCAATCCCACATTTTATGTAGTAGTAGATCTATAGCTAAGCAGATTATTAAGAGAGAGCTAAAAGCTAAGTGGTGCAAGATTAGAGCTAGGAGGAGACACTAGAGCCTAACATAATTTACACAATGTATAAGTGACTCATTGAAGGGATATTAGGCCTATTATAATGATGGTACAGTTAGGCTGCAGGATAAGTGTGAAAAACTGACTGCTAGTGAATTCAATGATTGTGCTGTGTTAGTTCAGGTAAAGCAGTCAGACAAACACACTACATTTATTAAAACATGGCAGGTGGGTGTGGCTGCTTCATGTTTTCTCTCAGCTTAGACAGGAAGAGGGAAACAGGAATATGAATCATAAGACAATGGCAAAACAGCAGGAATGCCCTTAACCAAAATTTCTGCACAAGGAGGCCAGTAAGCTTTGTTCTTATTGGGTCAGGAAAGTAACTGACAGTATTGCTTCACAAAATCGTTATTTTATCTGTTTTGAGAAACAAAACTTTAATTTTGTCGAAAGAATGAATCCTGTACTATAAAATCTTGCTTTCTGTCACAAATAACTATTTTGTCATTCAAATCTAGCTTGGCATGCACTACTTAGTAAGTCTTTTTTTTACATAATTCATTCTGTAAGTAACTTTGCATATAACTGTGTCTGTTACATGGAGGTTATATATTTGTGAGACAGATTGATTGTTAAAATGTACAGAATGGAGTTTGTAATATAATGACATTTTGTGCACTAACCATATTTTGTTCTCATTATTTAATAGAAATAAGTCTTTTGTATATTTTTTATTTTTGTATATTGTCAGAAATAGTAATATACCATGAGAGACATTAGTTCTGTGTATCAGGAATAGTTTTGTATACAGAATGTATTTGGGACAAATGGCACGCCATATTTAACTGAATCAACAAAGAACATAACTTTCTTTCCCAAGTGCAAAAGGCACATCAAATACAAAAATAAATGTCAATGACATTCTTCACATTTAAAATTTTTAGGCATACACCTAATAAATCATGCTTCTAATCTATATACAGGCAAGTGTGTGCCGACGTTTGAAGAAAAACTAAATAAAGAGGGAAACCAAGCTGAACATGGTTTAGTAGAATTCAAACCATTAAAAAGACTATAAATCACAAAATCGATTATAAATTCGATAATAATGCTACTAATCCTATTAAAAAAATTCAAAGTATAAATATCTAAATTTATGTGGGTGAGAAAAAGGTGGCTTGACTTACCTATATTGTGTTGCAGTATATACAAAATAATAGGGCTGACAACATAGGGGTAGATTCATCAAAGTGTGAAGTTTCGCCACTAGAGGGAAATTCCACAGTTCTCAATTCATTTCTATGGGATTTTGCAAGGCTTATTCATCAATGGGTGAAGTGAAAGTTCACCCTTTGATGAATACGCATTTAAAAATCCCATAGAAATGAATTGAGAGCTGTGGAATTTCAGAGTGGCGGAACTTCACTCTTAACTTCACTCTTTGATGAATCTACCCCATAGTGCTGCAACCAAGTACACCAATCCATAAATATCTTAAAAACCTGACATCTTTCAATATTATATACATTCTTCTTAAATTAATCCAAATAAGGAAATCCTCCAATCTTTGTTCTAGTGGAGAAGGATGTTTCAGTTCAATAATAGTAAAATGAAAGATTTCTGGTGGGAAAAACAAAGAAACATATATAAACAGCACTAAACCTAAGAGATGTAAACACCAGGAATGCCTGTAGAGGAAATCAGGAAACTCAGTAACATTAGTTATCAGGAAATGTGGTCTACAAAGCTTTTGCACAAAATTGCAAAATCAAACAACCTTAGACATTGAGGCAGATTTATCAATCTTTGACTTCATGGTGTGGTGAAAAGTGATCATGTTAAAAAAAAAAAAGTGCAAAGGAACACACTGGACTTTAACCCATGCACTTTTGTTCCTCCAGCAAAAAACAAAATAACCATGGTCACATTTTTTAATGGAAGACAATTTGCACATGAACGAAAAATCACACTGTTTCATTTATTTTCAATGCAGCTCAACATCTCAAATGTTTTAATAAACTGGGGAAATAAATTAATGATTGTGATAACCTGGTGTTTGTTATACAGTGTTTAATCCTTGCCTGTTCCTGACTTTCCATTCCTACTGCTTAAACTGACCCCTTCCTATATTTGACTATTGTTCGGATCCTGATTTGGTGCTGTGCTTCTGATCTGTGTTTGACCTTTGCATGTGACCTCGACTCTGCTTCAGCTTCCTGATTTGGTACCATACTGTATATTTGGTTTGACCCGGCCTGATCTCTGTTCTATCAGTATTCATTACGGTTCCCTTGCCTGCCCAGAGCTTCCCCCTTGGTTCTCTCATGTTAAGCCTTGGCAGCATCTGAGTAGTGGAAAAAATATTCATTAAAAAAAGGAAATCTTCATATTAGTAAATTGGCCCATTAGTGTTTTTTTTCTTTGATAAAGCACAATTATTCCTCAAAGGTTTCCATATGGAATTCTTGGTTTTACCAATGTACTGTAAGTCAACCTGCAGGGACACACTATTATATAAACCCAGTGTGTGTGGTGGTATAGGTTATTCAGTGTTTTATCTCAATGGATTTCCCCATATGTGGACAGCTAAACCGGTTAACATATTTCTGCATGTAGTGCAGCCTGCACATTTATAGCATCCATTATTTAATGGGACCAACTGTAATGGTGTATCGAAGAGTGCTAGCTTTGTAGGTAGTAGGTCTGTCCAGCTGATGCTGTTACCCTTTCCAATAAAATGGAGCCAAAAACTCCTTCACAAGCAATTACATGCAAAAATGAAGCCTTCTGAAATCAGAAGGTATTTACTCATCTCATACCATACACATAGCACTGCCTAGATATCAAAAAAATGAGTTTTGATTCTCCCATAAGGTATCATGGGCAGAGACATGCAAATAACTCCTTTATGTCCCTTTGGCCAAGGACCACTGGTTTATAGCACAGATACTGCCTAATGGTTCAGAGCCATTTGACGATAGACATTTCATCAGTGCAAGATATTGGAACATGCTTTTTGCTGCTCTCCAAGTCCTACTCCTCAGAAGCCATAGCTTCACCCTTTCCGACTAGAAGAATTAAGGCTCACCTAAATATTCAGAAGGGTTTTTTTTAAAGTGATTGCTGTAAATATATGAAATTCTCTCTCTAAATCAGTTGCACAGGCTGTTCCATTAGATAGCTTTAAAGAGGGTTTGAATGAAGCGAATTGGAGAAGCTTCAAATGGGTTTTTGTTGCCTTCTTCTGGATCAACTAGCAGTTAGGCAGGTTAAAATAGTTGAAGGGTTGAACTTGATGGACGTGTGTTTTTTTTTTTTTTCAACTTAACCTACTATGTTACTGTGTTATCCAGAAAACCCCAGGTACAGTACAGAGCATTCTGGATATAAGATCCTATACCTGTTTCCATAGATGGAAAGCAAACCATGAAAGTATATTTCTGCTCCCTGCAACTGGTTACCCTCCACCATACAGTGGCTCGCAGGGTAATGCAACCCTTTCAAACTGGGTGTATTCCCTGTATCGTAACCCATCAGTGAAGAGTCCAAAATCAACACTGCAATTTCCAAATGTGTAAAATGGCTGAGTAAAGGAATTGTTACATAAAATTCCATTTCAAAGCATACTCCCTGTGTGCCATTAGTAATAGATATGGATGAGTTAATTCACACTTTGTAACCTTAAACAAGTCCTAGCAGTAACACAGGTCTACATACAGTAGCAATGAATAAATATCTACAATGTCATAACTGAGACACCTCAAGGTTGATATAGAGCCTGACAGGCTAGCACCATAATGTGAAATTAAAAGTGTGAAGTTTGGTCAATAGTAACTGTGCTATAATTTTTCAATCACTCTTTCTATTCATACTTAATTGTTTCATACTGATATGCGTGTTGTAACAGTAAAAAAAACCAACTGCTACTTCAAAAATACTGTATATATGAATATAGCTGTACATAGAATGTAAAATGAAAGGAATTAATTGGATTTTGGCCCTTAGGCAAAGGGGACTTATCCAAGGTCTGTAGAAACTTGTAAGATTAGAACAGCTTTGACCTATTTGAAAGGTAGTGATATGTCTATAAAGCATTAGCACCTATATATACATATAAATTAAAAACATTCAAATTAAAATATATTTTCACATCAACTTTGGCATTGCTAAACAAAAATGTTCCGCTCCCTTTATATCTTCCCTACAATATTTGCAGATGTTTCTAGAACCTTAAAGAAACATAGTAATATTATCTTTTATATTAATATTATTTTCAGTGACAAGACAAGCTGCAATTCCTGCATTTATCATATAAAATATAATAATAGGCAATCATTTCTGCTAACAGCTTAAGTTACCTTACAATTATTAAGGTGTTATTTATAGTGATGGGCGAATCTATTCGTTTCCAGCGAAATTCGCAAATTGGCGAAAAATTCTCAAAAATGAGCCGCGGCACGTTTTTTTTTTACGCCAGCGAAGTTTCAGCAGGCAAATTTTCGCTGGCGTTTCATGAATTTATTCGCCTGCGGTGAATCACGGGAATTCGCGCCTGGCGAATAAATTCGCCCATCACCAGTTATTTATATGTTGAAACCTTCCTCTCTCTGACTAGGGCACATTTACTAAAGTGCGAATTGAGGATATTTGGAAAGAATTTGCCAAAAGAACAATTCACCACAACATCACCATCAACATCAGTGAATATTCTCTGGCAAAAATCTGGCACTTTATCAGTGTGTTGAGCACAACGCTTTTCACTAAAGTGCATTTCACCAGGCTAGCAAACTCCCATTAAGCTGGTAAAAGGTATGGAAAATCTTAGCTATGAGGAAAGTCTGGCCAAATTGGGCATGGTCACATTGGAGAAGAGGCGCTTAAGCGGTGAAATGATAACTATGTATAAATATATTAGAGGATCATATAATTATCTCTCTAATGCTTTATTTATCACTAGGTCTTTCAGGCTGATACAAGGTCACCCATTCTGATTAGAAGAATAGATGTTCTGCCTAAATATTCGGAAGGGTTTTTTTACAGTGAGAGCTGTGAAGATGTGGAATTCTCCCCCTCAATCAGTCGTACAGGCTGATACATTAGATAGCTTTAAGAAGGGGTTTGATGGCTTTTTATCAAGTGAGAGAATACAGGGTTATAGAAAATAGCTCATGGTACAGGCTGATCCAGGGACTAGTCTGAGGCAAATTAGAGAGGCATCATATGGGGTTGTTTGCCTTCCTCTGGGAGTTTAAACTAGAGTTGAAAGGTTGAACCTTATGGACATGTGTCTTTTTCCAAAAACCCAAAACAAATCACAATTGGCCACTGTCCAATGGAAAAGTGATGCTGGTGCATTGGGCACTGGACCATTGTAATCAACATTTTTGTTTTTTGATAATTCTGCTAGAAAAAAATAAATATTATGTTAATATGTTTGTATGTAAATAAGTAAAGTATAACAATCCAGTTGTCAGAGTTTCTTCAGTAAGAAAATGTGAAAACCTAAACTTTAAACTTCAATATTAGAAAAAGTTCACAAAAATAAAATAGGTATTAATTGAAATAAAGTTTTTATTTTTGGGGATCTGTCTAAAAACAATTTAGCAGGAGTTAGTTTCTGACTTTTCAAATCAACTGATGACACCATGCATGTGCCAGACAGTCATCAGTTGTCCTGTTTTCTGGATTGCTTGAGTAAATTTAATGTAAGACTTACAAAGTTTATCATTAAAAAATCCAAAAGGTTGTTATGCATATATGAATGTACAGTACGAGTATAACCCTGCTTTGTAAACCTTTTAATTTCAAACAACATTACTGAATTAAAAAAATCTCAAGAAAAGCTTGGTGGCAGTGGTATCTATGCACAAAATGACCTGTAGTGATTATCTTCAAAATGTTTGTAACATTGTTTTATTGCCATCAATTATTGCCCAGCAGAGGCAACTTGTTTTTTATTTTACTCCATGCACTTTTTTCTAATTTTAATCAAGGAAACTTTAAGTCTAAGCTGCTCTCCAGAGGGATTTGAATTTTCTTTTTCTGTCATAATCAAGAGATGCTCCTAACTTCTAAAAGTCAATACAGTTTTCACTTGGTTCAGGAGGGTGCTAGTTTAATGGCGGTGATGAAAAAACAGCTTACACACAGGGTTGTGGCATAATAGTAATTGATTTAGAGCTCAGTATCAAAGTGCTCCAGAATGTTGCTTTCCCTAATGCAGAAATTAGACATTTGCAGTGCCACATTACTTTGAAGACCTGCTTGAAAGTGGCGTAAGCTTTTGGAGCAAACCTAACAACTTCAGTAAGACATTAGATTGAATACACTGCACACTATAGCAAGCTAAACAATTTGCAGTGTTTGTTAAAGGCAACATTGTTCACAATGTGAAAATTTAGTTACATTGCAAACAATTTGCCCATTAGCGACCTACAATATATAACATTATATTCCCCCATTATTATTATAGAGAAAAAGCAAATCCCTTTTTAAAAAATTTTATTTGCTTAAAAAGGACTCTATTGAAGATGCCCTTCCTGTATATTGGATAACTTTCCAGAATACCTTCATATATCTAAGTTACTTAGGAAACACATTTACCTACAGGACTGTGCTGGCTATTATTGACAACAACAGATCACCCCTTAAAGGAATTGTTTAGTATAAACATAAAAACTTTGTAAATAGAATTCTAATGAACAAAATTTAAATTGAGTAATTTTTGTGTACTTCGACTAGGGTGTAGTCCAAATTCAATTAAAATTTGCCAAAAATTAGAACATTTTAATTTTGAAATTTATCATGCATTCAACCATTCGCCATCTAAAACCTGCCCAATTGCTGTTTTAGCCTTTGGGGGACCTCCTAGAACCTATATGGAGTCAATTTTTGGACTTTGAAAATTCAGTTTTTTGGGGGGAAAACTTAATGCATTAAAATTTGAATCGATCAATTCAAATTAATCGAAAATGGACAAATTAGATAAAAAATAATTCAAATTAATTTTGGTTGATCTTTTTTAATTCAAATTTGAAGTTTTTGCACTTAGCCTTGATAAATCTGCCCTGTAATATATAAAGGCTGGAGTGACTAGATGTCTCACATAATAGAACACTATTTTCTGCAGTGACTTGAGGGGGGCACATGGGTCATAACTGTTTGCTTTTGAATGTGAACTGCATGATACAGACCAATTGAAAACTCACTAATCAGTTAAGTCCCTTGTAGACCCCCTCAGAGTTAGAGAGCCAAAAAGCAGGAAGTAGCGTTATGTTAGACATCCACTCACTCCAGCCTTTTTTGATTACATTTCTAACTATATTATAACCATTTTTATTTTGCACAGCCTTTCTATTTGCCAAGATTTATTTTTACACCAACGTTCCTTTAATTGTAAAACACATTGTGGTAAAATTGATGTGGAAACACGTATGGTGTCCCATTCAAGGTATTATTTTTAATAAACCAACATTTTATTATGTACTTGTAGCTTCTACTGAGGTATCCCTCTGGCTACCTAATAATATATGTAGAATGAAGATATCCTAAATAAGATGACAATATTATCTCCAGTTGACACTGTATTTGCAGATGTATCTAATGAGATTTCCAGCAACCATGTTGGATGAATTCAATACCATTTATCATTGCAATTAAAGGGGATCTGTAACCCTAAGAAATTATCGATTATTTTCGATTGTGTTTGTCAAGCAAAATCAACTTAAAGGGGTTGTTCACCTTCAATGTCCAAATTTTATGAAACCACTAAAAATGTTCTCACTGTGTTAGACAATCCATTTTCCATCAAAAGAAGTAAATAGGTAATTGTAAAAGCTAGTTTATATACCATTTAAACCTGTCCTTCTCCTGTCTCTCTGATCAGTTTTCTGAAGAATGGGAGTGGTCTGTTTTTTACCTGCACTTCCTATATGCTTACATCATCACTCCCAGGCTTTGCCCTTACTTGTTTCCTATTGGACATTGATACTGCCCTCCCCTTGTAATTCATTGGTTGCTAGTGTACTTGTAAGCAGTCACATAAATTCAAAGGCCATTGGTTAATTTCTCCTAAGGAAACTACAATTGCTGAATGTCTCCCTTGCATTGGCTGCTATCTTGTACGCATTACTTGAGTCTCACATAGGTATGAAGACCCAGCATATCCCAAATCTAACACATTTTACTATGCAAATCAGCATACACAATAAGCACATCTTTCTGTATTTGGCCCCATGTCCCTAAACATAAACATCCCAGCCTTGTGACAAACAAGCACACAGCCATGCACATAGGGCTTTCACCTGGCTGCTATTTTACCCACCAGCCAGTAAAATTATGCATTTTGCCAATGTTATAAAAAGGGCAGAAATATAAACATAGGAAGGCCAGTATTTTTAGATGGAAAGCTGGAAAGAGTCAGAAGAAGAAGGCATAGAAGTAAAATACTATTAAAAAAATGCAGACCAATTGAAAAGTTGTTTAGAATTAGCCATTTTATAAACATACTAAAAGTCAGCTTAAAGGTGAACCACTCCTTTAAAACTTTCCTTTAAAGGGGTAGTTGATGTTAACCCTTTCACTGCCAGTTAATTTGGTACTTTTATTGCCAGACAGTTTTTGAACATTTTTTGCTCTTTCAATTTAGGGGCCTTTCCTGGGGGAAACTCAGAAAAAGTATATAGAAGGTGAACAACCCCTTTAATTTATATTACATAAATTATATCTTCTTAACTTCAATTTTGAAATTACACAGTCACAGCAAGCAAGCAGATGCCATTTTGAGGACAATGTTATTTGGCAAGTTTTGCATCATCCCAAAATCTTGATAAGATGACAGAACGGGGGACCAGATGCACATGCCCATGCACTGGCTACACAATTATAGGCAGTGAAGAGGACTGGGGGGAATGTTAAAGTGCAGTGACATTTAGGTAGTGTTAAATGGAAAAAGTAATTGTCTGACATGCCTCTATGCCTAAGGGTAGAACTACATGGGCGATTTGGCATGATCTGACACAACGAAGCGCTGTCGCAACTGAAGAGCTGTGACTGTATCCGACATTTCTATTTCTTACCTTATCTTCAGTGCATCCGACTTGACGCCAGTGTTTTGTTGCATCATGTCTGATCATGCCAAAATCGCCCATGTAGTTCTACCCTAAAGCTTAAAGAACGGACAAGCAATATATGATTGACAGTTGAGATTTGTTATAATGGTTATGGATGTGTTAATAAAAGAAAAGAATTTGGCTTCCATGTTTAATTTAAAAAGAACTTTTATTAGTAATTTTAAAGAGACATCCAGTATATGATCAAGGCAGCTGACAAGGTTAACTTACCAATATTAATAGGAGGTCCAGGTGCTTATGCCTTCAGCTTTGGGAGGTCATGATTTTTTTTGATTACAGGCTGGCACAAACCAAACTTCACTCCAATAATTGATGCAGTTAAAAGTACTTTATTTAGTAAAAAAACATCTCAATATGTAAGATTACTATTATATACAAATACTTTAAAGAAAAAGGTAAAAAAGCAACTCAACAAACAGAAATACACCGAAATATTAAGGTGATAGAACCCTGCTTATAAGAGCTACTGAATGTTTGTCGACAATTGTAATGCTACCATTAGAATTATCTGTCCTTAATATATTAAGTCTGTCAACCATTCATTACAGGCATACAGTTTACAGTGCTACAAAATGAAGAATTAACTAAAGAGCATCAAGTACAATACCTGAGGCTAAACTTCATTATGTCTTGAGGACATGCAGTAGGCAAAATTGTTTCCCCAGAATGCTAAATTACAGAAGACATTATTTCATTAAATACTCTGCTCTGACTAAATCCTCTTTGGGTGAAGGCTCTTCCAGTTAAGTATTTATGTCTATATTTATTATCTACCTTGTAATGTTTTAAAGCTCTGGTTACAAGAAATAAAAACAGAAAGAAAAAAGTAGAAGATCCCCTCTTGATCAATATTAATATATTGATCAAGAGGGGATCTTCTACTTTTTTCTTTCTTTTTTCTTTGCAAATAACCGATTACTGAAAGTCTCAGTTTTTCTCCTTTGATCAATACTGACAATATATACAGACCAAAACAATCTATCACTACAAGAAATAAAAACACACATATACTTATTTCTGTAGAACACAATTAAGTGTAATTAATAACGTGTTTGTAAAGGTTATAGTGTAATTTTAACCATTATCTGGAAACCCGTTATACATAAAGCTCTGAAATAAGGGATGAAGGTCTCACATAGACCCCAGTTTATCCATAGAATCCAATTTCTTTTTTTAAATAGCTTCCTTTTTCTCTACAATAATGAAACAGTACCTTTTACTTGATACAAACTAAGGTATACGTAATCCTTATTGGAAGAAAAATCAACCTTATTTAATGTTTAAATTATTTTCTGGTAGACTAAAGAGCCAAATTGCGAAAATATACAGAAAACCCCAGGTCCTGAGTCGGGTTCCATATCTGTACATTTACAGTATGCAGTAGAAGTTTTGCAGCTCTAGAACTGATTTGTTTGGCACAAAGGAACAAACAACAAAACAAAGCATTCTGGAAAACAGGTATACCCACACCCGCACTAAAGCATAAATTATGATAATATAAATAACCATCAAGAGATATCTCTCTCTGTGACACGGAAACTGGGAATTACACTCAGCATGTAGGGGAAAAAATAGAGTACTTACTAATCAGTTTGATTAACTAGTCCTTACCTGGGTATAAAAGGGAATATGGGTGTGTGTAAATGTAATAGTGCTCTCAGCCTGGAGCAGGTTGATGAGCTGATGTCCTTTAAAGGAACTGGTCTTCCAACTTAGCATAATTTCCCCCCTGTGCTTTCTAGGAGACTATAGCAAGGGAACAATGGGGCAAATTTACTATTATTCCCCAAAAATCCTACAAATTTATTCGAAATTTGATAAGCTTATTGAATAGTTTTAGGCTATCATTTTGCTAGATATTCGATTTCTCAATGAATTCGTACGATCAGATAGCGATCATTCGATTTCATGAAAAAAATCGTACTTTTTCGTTCGAGCCTCCGAAAAATGTGTACGAATTGAATGATCAAAGGCTTCGATCGTACGAATGGTATTCGAGCAGGACTTAGTCAAAGAAGCCTATGGGGGGGGGGTTCCCGTAGGCTTCTATTGCAATTCGGTAGGTTCAATCTGGCAAAGTAGGCATTTGAAGAATTTTAAAATTTTGATTCCTTCGATCATCGAATTATCGAATATCCGATCATTCGATCTATTCGATAATTCGGTATTTGATGATCGAAGATGCCAAATTTGAATATTCGAATATCCGATTAAATTGCACGATCGTAATTTGATCATATTCAATCGAACTTCGAACTATTCACGTAAATTTTGTAAGTCTGCCCTTATGTGTACCTTGATGATCAGATGATCAGGTTACTTTGGTATTGTGACTTAACAAAAGTGACTGAACACGTGAACCTGTGAACACTCTAACACAGTGATATAAAACGAAGCAAAAGTCCTCTTATGGCAATAATCTGTCTGTATACTGTACCACAAGCATCCAAATGGATAACCTACACATTTTACAATTCCAAGTTAATGTAAAGGTAATGTAATCATACTGATATATCTTCACTTTATACATGGTAATGTATTACATGGTAATCATTACTTTAAACACTTCAGCCTTCTAGTTGATAAAAGAGCTGGGGTATTTATGTTCTAGTTACATCAGATCTATACTGTGTTAACTTCTTTGATTATACCTATATGTTGTTGCTATTATTCTCACTAATGAATGATTTTATGATGGTGACAGGGAGATGTTATTTGTTGCTGAATTATTCATTTCATGAAATTTCCCCTTGGGGAAAAAAACCAAGAAGGCAAATAAGCAATTAATTACTTTCATCACTAGTTCGTTCAGCTCATTAGTCAGTATCCTTGTAATCAATACTTGTTTCGAGAAATGTATTTGTTGCTGAAAGGGGACATATGAATATCTGGTGGCTCAAAATGAACATTTTGTGCAGTATTTGTTTGTGAATTTTAAATACAAATCTGCAGCAGCTGTTTAAAACATTTGGCTAAGTGTGTATAATTCAGCATAATTATTGTTACTCTGGTATCACGATTCCCAGTAAATATTTATCTAAATTTATTTTAAAAATTTACATTAGATTTTTTTAACATTATTTGGCTGCATCAATTTTCTCAAGTGTGAAGATGTCCTTGTGAATTCTTAAATACCTGTAGTGGAATATTTAAATTCAAACCCGTGTTGAGGTGCTCATTTATTTGAATGGTTATTGGGACCTATGAGCTCCCAAAAAAGAAATAAAGTATATAGCAGAAAAATCTTTATCTTTAGAAGCCCTTTATTTCCTCAAGCTCAGGCAAAATCTTGACCATTAAAATATCTGCCCCTGCAGTATTCTCCAAAACAATAACTATGGTTTCTGAACTGTAAAAAAAAAAAAAAAAAAAAAGCTTTTTCTGCATTGGAATAAATGAGATTTTCCAAATCAGTAAGCTCTTATAACCGGCAATGTGTTAAAGTTAAAGTCCCCATAGACGCGACGATTTTTCTTTGGTGGACGACCGATTTCAAGTCAGTCTGACCAGTCCGTCAAATTATTGTGCGGTTAGTGGGATTCGAACGATCGTACATCGTACAGTTTTTCATCCAACATCTGTCAGACAATTGATCGGCCAGGTTAAAAAATCTTTATTGTTCCCAGTGAAATCTGTCTATGCTTGCAGGGCCTGCAGGCAGCTACCCTTCAGTTTTGTTGGCAATATCACCTGAAATGGTCTTTTTAGTTGAAGGACAATTCGAATGATCGTACGATCATTTCGAAATAATCGTGGTCTCACGATAACGATTGGATCTTTCAAAAATCTTTATGTCTATGGCTAGCTTTAAGTAGATCCATTTTCAGCCATGAATGGATTGGTTACACTGGTGGCAAGGGCAGGTGTGGCCTTAGGTAAAAGACAATTTGTGCCATAGTACCAGGACAGTCCAGGACATGGAACAAAGAAACTTTCCATAAGCTCTATCACCAAGGGCTCCAGCTAAAGTACTGCTAGTACTGCTAGTATGACAGCCAGTCACTGACTGGACTTCTCTCAGGGGAACTAGTCTGCTCATAATAAGTGATGCATTAGACTATGTGCGCAGTTTAGTGAAATATTGCTACATGAGAAATGAACTAAAGAAAATTGGGGGGGTCGTGCCCGATTGAGCACTGGAATGGACACATACCTGTGAGGCTCCCAGGGTCCAAGTGTGTGCCCCACCTAGGGTTGCCACCTAACTGGTACTTTACCGGCCTGGCCGGTATTTTTGATGGTTGATCCCAATGGTATAGATAGGGGGAAAAAATGAATATATGGGAAGGCCGGTATTTTTTTCAGGAAAAGGTGGCAACCCTAGCCCCATCTGAAAAACAGCCCAAACAGGACCAAGTGGCTGCTACCGGTGTCCAGACACATTTGCTCTAGGAATGGCAGCCAAGTTGCGCTTGCTGCCACCACAGGAGCCATGGTACGTGGTGCGGCCTAGTAGCATGGTCAGACCAGGGGTTCAGTTTGGCGCGACCGGAGCTGCAGATCCGTCCAGACCCAACTGTAGTGGCACAACAGGTCGGACAGGAGGGAACCCCCAAGGTATGCAACAAGGGATGAGTGGCTGCTGGACCCCGGGGGTGTCCTAAAACAGTCAAATAAAAAAAAACCATCAGGCTAATTCAGTGCCAACAGGCCCATGGGCAGATAATAAATTACACAGCACTTGTTCTGTCCTCACTACATATTAACCTGGGGCAGTGTGTAGTTTGCAGATAAACCTCTCCACAATCCAATAAAGAGACTCTTGGAGTTTGTAGATTTTAATGGATAGGCAAGTGGAATAGATGAGGTGAAACTGTTATACAAACAACTGAATATGAAATAAGTATAGTTCCATAGTTCCATAGTTAAATTGGGTTGAAAAAAGACAAAATCCATCAAGTTCAACCCCTCCTAATTAAAACCCAGCATACACACACCCCTCCACTCTTTCACACAAACCATACATGCCCATAGCTATACTAACTGTAGAGTTTAGTATCAAAATAGCCTTTGATATTATGTCTGTCCAAAAAATCATCCAAGCCTCTTTTAAAAGCATCAACAGAATCAGCCATCACAACATCTTCCGGCAGTGCACTCCACAACCTCACTGTCCTCACTGTCCTCACTGTCCTCACTGTCCTCACTGTGAAGAACCACCTATGCTGCATCAAATGAAAGGAGTCTGAAGGGGTGGCCTCTGGTGCGGTGATCCTCTTTATGGGTAAAAAGAACTCCTGATATTTGTCTATAATGTCCTCTAATGTATTTGTAAAGTGTAATCATGTCCCCTCGCAAGCGCCTTTTTTCCAGAGAAAATAACCCCAACCTGGACAGTCTACCCTCAAGTCTTCCAATCCTCTAATCAGTTTAGCTGCACATCTCTGCACTCTCTCCAGCTCATTAACATCCCTTCCAACACACTGCCATTTAGTGTATACTTGCATTTATATTATTTTTGCTAAAGTGCATAACCTTGCATTTATCAACATTGAACCTCATTTTCCAGTTTGCTGCCCAGTTTCCCAACTTAGACAAATCACTCTGCAAAGTGGCAGCATCCTGCATGGAACAAATAGTTCTACACAATTTGGTATCATCTGCAAAAATAGAAACCATACATTCAGTGCCCACATTCATTCATTAATAAACATGTTGAAAAGCAAGGTACCCAATACAGAGCCCTGAGGTACCCCACTAACAACAATTAGAAAATGTTCCATTTACCACCAATCTTTGTAGTCTATCTTTTAGCCAGTTCTCTATCCAGGTACAAATACTATGTTCCAGGCCAACATTCCTTAATTTAACCAGTAACCATCTGTGTGGCACTGTATCAAATGCTTTAGCAAAGTCTAAGTAAATCACATCCACAGCCATCCCAGAATCGAGGTCCCTGCTTATCTTCTCATAAAAAGAAATTAAGTTAGTCTGGCAAGATCCATTAAGCATATCCTGCTGGCACAAACTCACAGTATTGTTATTTGCTATGAAGTCCAGTATCTTATACTTTATTAATCTTTCGAAAAGCTTTCCTACCACCAATGTCAGACTAACTGGCATATAGTTTTGAGACTGAGAACGGTATCCGTTTTTGAATAGCGGCAACACATTAGCAATTTGCCAGTCTCTCGGCACCATGCCAGACCACAATGAATCCTGAAAAATTAAGTAGAGAGTTTTGGCAATCACAGAGCTAAGATCGCCAAGTACCCTTGGATGAATCATATCTGGCCCTGCACCTTTGTTTATCTTAACATGTTAAGACTTAACTAGTCTCTTCTGAATTTCATCATGTGTGAACCCTGCATCATTAGAAGGATTATTAGAATTGGGACTATTAAGAAAACCTTCATTAGCTGGTTCCTCATTATGTAGACAGATGAAAAGTATGCATTCACAATCTGAGCTTTTTGCTTGTTCTCATCAACCAGCTGACCCCCCTCTGTTAATAAAGGTCCTACCCCTTCCTGTTTCATTTTTTTACTTTTAATATATTTAAACAATAATTTTGGATTATTTTTACTGCTTACTGCAATATCCTTTTCCATATCGATTTTAGATTGCCTGAAGTATGTTTTGCAACATAGTTCAAATTCTGCCATAAGCCTTGTGGAGGTGCAGAATAAATTCAGGAAGTGGCCTTGGGTAATTACAACAAACATCCAGCGGAGGGAGTTAACCAAAGCTGAATAATGGAATGTAGCAGCATGATGACAGCTTCTGCTGGAGGCATGACACTCCCCGTCTGGTTTCTATGGATGTCACCACTTTATTCCTCAGGAGATAAGTAAAGTCAGTTCAGAAACTGGTCTGAGGAACAATTTTGTTTACCCTTGTTTGGAGGTTTTGACCTCGACTTTGCAGACTCTTCCGTCCTCAATTGGAAATGTTTTGATGAAAAGACCTAAGGGCTATTTCTGTGACTGTCAGTCTTTCACAAGGACAATATCTCCAGGTCTTAGGCTGGGTTTGGTAGTTTGCCATTTGTCTTGTTGTTGTGGAGATGTATTGTTTTCTCCATCTGTCCCAGAAGCTAGATGACTTCCTGCTCTCAGTAGGCCAGTTCAGACAAGGAATGGGTCAAGCTTCCTCAAAGTACTGTCTTTGGGGATGGGTATGGTTCTTGTGACGCACAAGACTGCCGGTCCTGTGAGCCAAGTTGTGTCTTTGAGCTGACTTGCAGCCACAGCTCTGGTTGGATGGTCTACCGGGTTGTAGTATGTATAGAATAGCTCTACGCCTGTCTCGGGTACTTAGCGAGCTTAGCTCTGTGATTGCCAAACCTCTCTACTTAACTTTTCAGGATTGAGGTCTGGCATGGTACTGAGAGACTGGCGAATTGCTAATGTGGTGCTGCTATTCAAAAAGTGATCCCATTCTCAGCCTCAAAACTATAGGCCAGTTAGTCTGACGTTGGTGGTAGGAAAGCTTTTCGAAAGGATTAGTAAAGGATAGGATACTGGACTTCATAGCAAATAACAATACTATGAGTTTGTGCCAGCATGGTTTTAAGCGTAATAGATCTGCCAGACTAAAGCTGGCCATAGATGTGAAGATTTTTGAAAGATCCAATGGTTATCATGAGACCACGATTGTCTCAAAATTATCGTTTAAATGTCAGGTGTGTCCATCAACTAAAAAGACCATTTCAAGCGATATTGCCAGCAAAACTGAAGGGTCCCTGCCTGCTTGGCCCTGCAAAGATAGGTAGATTGCACGGGGGGCCGATAAAGATTTTCTAACCTGGCCGATCAATCTTCAGACCGATGTTGGACAAAAAAATCATTGGTATTCCACTAACCGCACGATAATTTGACAGATTGGTCGGACTTCCCTAAGATCAGTCTTCGGCAGAGAAAGATCTTTGTGTCTATGGGGACCTTAACTTAATTTCTTTTTATGAGAAGGTAAGCAGGGACCTCGATTCTGGGATGGCTGTGGATGTGATTTACTTAGACTTTGCTAAATAATTCAATACAGTGCCACACAGAAGGTTACTTGTTCAATTGAGAAATGTTGGCCTGGAACATAGTATTTGTAACTGGATAGAGAACTGGCTAAAAGATAGACTACAAAGAGGGGTGGTAAATGGAGCATTTTCTAATTGGACCAGTGTTGTTAGTGGGGTACCGCAGGGCTCTGTACTGTGCCCCTTGATTTTCAACTTGTTTATTAATGACCTGGATGTAGACATTGAAAGTATGGTTTCTATTTTTGCATATGATACTAAATTGTGCAGAACTATAGGTTCCATGCAGGATGCTGCCACTTTGCAGAGTGATTTGTCTAAGTTGGGAAACTGGGCAGCAAACTGGAAAATGAGGTTCAATGTTGATGAATGGAAGGTTATGCATTTTGGCAAAAATAATATAAATACAAGTTATACACTAAATGGCAGTGTGTTGGGAGTTTCCTTAAGTAAGAAGGATCTTGGGGTTTTTATAGATAACAAGTTGTCTAATTCTGGGCAGTGTCATTCTGTAGCTACTAAAGCAAATAGGGGTCTGTCCTGCATAAAAAGGGCATAAACTCAAGGGATGAAAACATAATTAGTAAAACCTCATCTGGAGTGTGCAGTGCAGTTTTAGACTCCAGTCCTTAAGAGGGATATATATGAGCTGGAGAGAGTGCAGAGATGTGCAACTTAACTGGTTATAGGAATGGAAGATTTAAATTATGAGGGTAGACTGTCCAGGTTGGGGTTGTTTTCTCTGGAAAAAAGGCGCTTATGAGGGGACATGATTACACTTTATAAATACAATAGAGGACATTATAGACAAATAGCAGGGGACCTTTTTACCCATAAAGAGGATCACCAGAAGCAACCCCTTCAGACTAGACGAAAAGGACTTTCATTTGAAGCAGCATAGGTGGTTCTTAAGAGTGAGGACAGTGAGGTTATGGAATGCCCTGCCGGGTTATGTTGTGATGGCTGATTCTGTTGATGCTTTCAAAAGGGGCTTGGATGATTTTTTTGACAGACATAATATCAAAGGCTATTTTGATACTAAACTCTACAGCTAGTATAGCTATGGGCATGTATGGTTTGTGCGAAAGAGTGGAGGGGTGTGTGTGTATGCTGGGTTTTAATTTGGAGGGGTTGAACTTGATGGATTTTGTCTTTTTTCAACCCAATGTAACTATGTAACTATGGGCATATATGGTTTGTGTGAAAGAGTAGAGGGGTGTGTGTGTATGCTGGGTTTTAATTTGGAGGGGTTGAACTTGATGGACTTTGTCTTTTTTCAGCCCAATTTAACTATGCAACTATGTAACTATCTGACCCATACTGTACCTCACATTCCTGAGCAGAGCATCTGAGCCTGTAGATTGCAACTGCTGTCGAAGGACTGTTGCCGAAGATGTGCACCCTCATGCGGTACTCCACGATGTCTTCAGAAGCATTGTTATTTCTGAACCAGAAGAATCTCAGAAAAGTTTCTGTCTTTCTCTCTAACAAGAAAACAATAGAACATTTGTTGTATGTCAGCAATAAAGGCAACAGCGTCTTTGCAGAAATGACGGAGTACTCCCAGAAGTTTGTTATTGAGGTCAGGGCCTGTTACGGGAACTTTGTTTAGGGAAACACCTTTGAATTTGGCACTGGAATCAAAGACCACTCTAAATTGTTCTGGTTTCCCCAAATATTGGTAGGTACCAGCACTATCTCTGCATTTCTATTCTCAAATATTTTCCCCATGAAGGAAAAGAAGTGATCTCTCATCTCTGGTTTTCTCTGAAAGTTGCGTATGAGAGAAGAGAAATGTTTAAGGGCTTGCTTTCTGTTGTTAGGAAGGCGTTGCATTTGAGGCCTAAAGTGTAGAGGGGCGCCCAAACTTTTTGAATTGTTTTTAACTACTTCTCATTCCATTATTTCTAGGAAGAGTTTATCCTCAATGGACATTGCCACTTGGTTATCCTCTTTTGTTCTCTGGAACACTGTGCACCCTCGATGATCTTGATCACTGTCACAAGTGTGGTTGTCATCAGAAGCGTTTAAGGGTGTGTGTACAGAGCTGGTGCTGTAAGGTTTTTTCCTTATAAGGAACTGGTTGTGACATGGTTGAAAAATGGAGGGGCATCCATTTTCTAGTGTGTTAGTCAGCATGCTGTTTATGCAGACTGGTTTGTGTACACTTCCAAGGAAAGAATCTCCTATTATGACCCATCCAAGATCTAGCTTCTGAGTATAGGGTGCTATTGTGAGGGCCATTTATCTGGTCTCTTGCTTTGTGGACCCGTAAGGATATCCTTCCCAAGGAGAACCATTATCTGAGCCTTAGGGTCAAGTTCTGGGATTAAGTGCATTATACATTTCAAGTGTACATGGTGCACAGCTACATCTGTGTCAGGATCACGCCGCCCGGAGGCTTACCTTTGGCTCCGGGCGGCACGTCCTTTCCTCTTCGGTGCATATCCACAATGGCGGCACCCATAGCCGCCACGTGGATATGCGGCGCCGGACAGTGACGTCATCGCGTCGCGCTTGACGCGATGACGTCACCGCGCTCGTTTTGGCGCCAAATTTAAATATTTAAAGGCGTATTGAACACCATTATGGCGCCCAATGATAGGATTCTTGCTATTGATCCTGGGTTTTGTTACTTTGATCTTGTTCTTGCCTTTTGACCATTGTTCCTGCCTTTTGACCATTGTTCCTGTATTTGTTGACCTTTGCTTGGACTTTGTTTATATTTTTGTTCCTGTGAATACACTTTTGCCTGGACCTGTCTGACTCCTGCTTGATCCTTGCCTTACTGCGTTATTGGACCTGTTAACCCCTAAGCTTCCTCCTTGGTCCACTACTTCCCCTGGGCGCCTAACGAAGGCCTACCCGTGACAGTATCATTGGGCCATGGACCCCACTGAGGAAGCTGATCAAGACTTCGGACGAGCGCCACGTGGTTTGACTGATCGCATGGACAGCTATGAAGCCCAGCTGTCTAACTTTGGCTTAGCCCTATCGGCCGTATTGGAAAAGTTGTCCGTGTTGCTGCCTGCCTCTTCATCCGCTTCGTCTCGATCTCCGGAGTCTTCTTCCCTGTCCTTTGAGCCACGTATTCCTGCGCCTCCTCTCTACGGTGGCGACCCTCAAGCCTGTCGTGGATTCCTGAACCAGTGTGAGATCCAGTTCACGTTACTCCCCAGACAATTTTTCTCTGATCGTGCCAAGGTGGGTTACATTGTTACCCGTTTGACCGGAAAAGCTCTTGAGTGGGCATCACCCCTGTGGGAGAAGAAAGATCCCTTAATTGATAATGCTAATGCTTTTGTTTCTGAGTTACGGACTATTTTTGACGCTCCTGGTCGGGTCACGTCTGCTTCCTCGCGGCTAATGCAGATTCGCCAAGGGACTCGGACGGTGGCCGATTATGCCGTGGAATTCCGTACCTTGATTGCCGAGACAGGATGGAACAACGAAGCTTATCATGCTGCTTTCTATAATGGCCTCTCTATCCGCCTGAAGGAAGATCTTGTCTCCCGTGAGCTACCCTCTCGTTGGGAAGATCTTGTGGCTTTGGCAATGATCAGTAATATAAACATGTAAAGTACACAGCGGCAAGGTAACACACATTATCTGGCACAGATATATATATGCAACAGTGCCTCTGAGGTGCTGGCAGCTGTAAAGGTGGCTTAATGCAGAATTAAGTTCATTTGCTTATCAGTGATGCTACTATAAAGAGAGAGTATAAACTGTGTGTGCTCCTTCCACAGCATGGGCTACAAAATGGAGTCTTAGCTCCCCATAAGGCACTGTGTTAGGTCACATGTTGGGAGTATGGTAGGTCACATGTTGGGAGTATGGTAGCCCAATTAGTTCAAATTCTGCCATAAGCCTTATGGAGGTGCAGAATAAATTCAGGAAGTGGCCTTGCGTAATTACAAAAAACATCCAGCAGAAAGATTTCATCAAAGGTGATTAATGGAATGTAGCAGCGTGATGAAGGCTTCTACTGGAGGCATGACAGTACTGCCATTAGGTCATATACCTCCTGCCCAAATCAACCTAATTGGGGCACCAAGCTGCAGACAGGAACCGTACAGTACTTGGTAGAACCACCAAACACACACCAGACTGTGCTGACTAAACAGTGCTCACCCAGGCACTACAGAGAGCACACACTGAACAATTACCCCTGCAACTGTTGTGTATCAGTTCCGCACACAAACTTACACCAAATTTTGAAGTCCCAGACTGTCATAATACTTGCATGACTCATACATCATCTATCTTGAAGGACAAGTACACTAGTCCCCTGTGAAACTGTTTCCCTGGAAGAAATTGGTAACATATCTGAGTCAACGACTAATTTACACCCCAGACAGAAATTAGATAACAATGTAAACTGTAACTGCAATTCCATGCAAATACGTACCCAGTGGACAATCACATAAAGCAGGCACCGCAAACTACTTTGCTTGCGATTCCTATAAGTACTAATTTACATAATAATTCCACAGCACCCACTACCAATGGTACCCATGTGCAAATATGGTCCTAAACAAAAGAGCGAGGTTGCATCTTACATGGAGCACTACTCACAACAGGTAACAGACAAGCAGCAGCCAAGATTCACCTACAATCTCCACAGCCCTATCAGACTCCACCAGAACCAGCACTAACTGAGCTAATGGGAGCAATATTTGAAAATCACATGACTGCCACTCAACTCTAAGCTCTTAAAGTGGATATATATCATTGTTGGACAAGATTTACAAAACTTAAGGGAGAGGACAACGGAGGTCGATAAAACAAAGAGAAAAGATAGAAAGATAGAGAAAATTGAGGACCTAGAAAAAAGACAGGCAAAATAATGTAAGGATTGTTGTGCTGCCAGAAACAAACGAGGGCCAACATCTTGAGAAGTTTATGGAATCCTGGTTGGAAGAATTATTTGGAATCGACACCTTCTCCACTAATTTTTGTGCCTGTTCCTGTATTTATCTTCTGTTGCCATTAAACCTGCAATTTCACTATGTCATCTCCAATTGTTTCTGGTTATTCCCTTGGGCTTCAGCCATACTTCCCGGTGTGTGGCTAACTCCAGTTACAGTGGCTCCCTGCTGTGAGCATTGCAGAATGACTCAGCCTAACTGTAAGAAGCCTATGGGAAAGCCCTCCATGCCTTCTGCCCTTGGTTCCATCGTTGAACGGCAGCTCCCTTGGGATAAGGAGGATGAGGCTGAATTTCACATACTATTGTTCCTCTGACCACTGAGCTGTGCCTCTCTATCCTTCTCCATCGCCCAGAGGTACGTGTAAGCAAGGGACATTGTTGCAAAACAAAAGCTTTTTTGTTCAATAGAAGAGTTGGTGTTGAGGAGGGTAAGAAAATATGTGCTTTTAAGGCTTTCAAGTTAGCTGGGACAGCCAAATCATTTATAAGTTACAAGTAGGCCAATAAATCATGCAAAAAAGCTAAAATCGATATGGAAAAGGATATTGTAGTAAAAATAATCCAATTTTTTTTTTTTAAATATGTTAACAGTAAAAAAATGAAGCAGGAAAGGGACCTTTAATATCAGAGGGGGGTCAGCTGGTTGATGAGATCAAGCAAAAAGCTCAGATTATGAATGCATACTTTTCATCTGTCTGAGGAACCAGTTAATGAAGATTTCCTTAATAGTCCCAGTTCTAGTAATACATCTAATGATGCATGGTTCACACATGATGAAATTCAAAAGAGACTAAAACATGTTAAGATAAACAAAGGTCTAGGGACAGATGGTATTCATCCCAGGGTACTGTACTTATCGAGCTTAGCTCTGTGATTGCCAAACCTCTCTACTTAATTTTTCAGGATTCATTGAATTGCTAATGTGGTGCCACCGTTCAAAAAGGGATCCCATTCTCAGCCTTAAAGCTATAGGCCAGTTAGTCTGACGTCAGTGGTAGGAAAACTTTTCAAAGGATTAATAAAGGATAGGATACTGGACTTAATAACAAATAACAATACTATGAGTTTGTGCAAGCATTGTTTTATGTGTAATCGATCTTGCCAGACTAACTTGATTTCTTTTTATGAGATGGTAAGCGTGGTTCCGTCATGCATAAAAAGGGCATAAACTCAAGGTATGAAAACATAATTATACCTCTTTATAGATCCCTAGTAAGACCTCATCTGGAGAGTGCAGTGCAGTTTTGGACTCCAATCCTTAAGAGGGATATAAACAGTGTCGGGCTGGGGTGCCTGGGGCCCACCAGGAAACCTCATCTCAAGGGCCCTTACCCCCCGTTTAAAATAGCACCTACAAATAAATGTCAATATTAACCTTTTTTTTAAAACGGGAATGGCCCTAACAATATTAAACAATGTTTTCATTGCAAAAACCATCTGAAGTGCTGCAGCCTTAATTTTTTTTAAGAGCCATGCGGAGTTGCTTACCTATAAATTAACTTTTAGTATGATGTAGAGAGTGAGACAATTTGCAACTGGTTTTCATTTTTAATTATTTGTATTCTTTCAGTAGCTTTTTAATCAGCAGCTCTCCAGTTTGCAGTTTCAATATGATTGCTAGGGTCCATATTACCTAAGCAACAATGCATTGATTGAATACGAGACTGGATTTATGAATATGAGAGGCCTGAATAGAAAGATGAGGGATACAAAGTAGCAATAACAATACATTTGTAGACATTACAAGCTGTAAAGTGTCAGAAGAAGAAGGCAAATGGTTGTTGCTGAACCCATCTAAAAAGCAAATGCTCTGTAAGGTTACAAACGTATTGTTAGTGCTAAATTTCTATTCAGGCTTCTCCTATTCATATTCCAGTCATTCAAATCAATGCATGGTTGCTAGGGGAATCTGGACCCGGGCAACCAGATGGCTGAAATTGTAAATTGAAGATCTGCTGAATAAAAAGCTAAATAACTCAAAAACCACAAATAATGAAAAATGAAAACCAACTGCAAATTGTGTCAGAACATCCATCTCTACATTATACTGACAGTTATCTCAACGGTTAACAAACCATTTATCTCATACTTTGGCATAGAATGTACTGCTATTCTTAGCAAACACTTGATTGGTCTCTATGGTTTTTTATTATTTCCCCCCTTCTTTCTAGGGTAAACTGAACCCTCTGACCAGATACCTTATCAGAAGAACTGCTGCATTAGAAAAAAAAACTATGGGGGGAATGTAATTAAAGTGGCAAAGAGCAAAACATTGCACACCAATATGAGTAAAAATCTGCATCTCACAATGTAATATTGTTCCTTAAACGGTTATTGTATTGTGAATCGTTATTGCGCATTGTGAATTGTAATTGTGCACTCTTAAGAAGTGCTTGAAGGTGTGGTAATCTTTTGGAGCAAAATTGCGACTTTTTCAGTAAGAGGTTTTATCACATTGACAGCGCATTAGCACAAAGTATAAATGGCGGAAGTGGTTGCTAAACAGTTTCGGGGTTCACAAAAGGTATATTGCATTCGTGTAAAGAGAAATTTGTTTGCACAAAGGCTTAACTTTTCGCACTGCGAATAGTTTTTGCATTACTGACTTCTATTACATTCCCCTAAATGTGTTTAAAAAGAAAAACATAAAAAGACCATTTGTAAAAAACTAAATATTTATGGAATTCCCCTTAGATATACAGTGAAAGCTGATTCTATTTGAAACAAAACGCATATCAATGTAAAACATTACTGACAGCCCCCTTAAAACACTCTACCAATAATAATTAAGCACAGGGAGAATGGTGGGGCTGCTTATGCCCCAAATGTGTCTGACTTTGTATCTGTTATTATAGCCATTAACACACTGATTCTCAAGCTTATGGGTCACGGTCCAAAACTGGGTTTCCATGAGCATATTATAATAAAGGGAAAGGCCCTGCACCAATGAGCAACACTAATTAACAGAAATGGCATTTGTGATTGTACAAGTAGCCACATGCACCTATTAAAAGGGAAGGGCGCCGGGTAAGTGGCCCTTAGGTAACTGGGAACTACAACTCAGCTATTTCAGGATTCTGGGAATTAATTTTCATATATGTGTTTGTCATGTGATTAAATAGTCACACTTGCCAAGAATGAAAATTGCACCCCAATATGAAAGCCCAGCACTTATTCCCTTAGCCTGCTGCTTATATAGTCATTTGTTTTTAAAGGGACAGCACATGAGCTGATATGTTAGACAGCTACTAGACTATCATTGGTGCAGTACAGAGGTTACATGCAGAGGGAGATGACATCACCGCATGCTGTATACAGGGGGACGTGACATCACAGGCAGCAGAAAGCTCATATAGGGGGACAGGTGAGAGCTCGCAATACCAGGGCCAGAAGGAGGCGACAGACAGTTACAGAAGCTACAGAGGTACCGGACTGACTTTGGAAGCTGGAGAAGGCACAGTCTGGAAGCTGGAGAAGGCACAGCTTTGATCACACAAAGTTCAGCAGACTGGCTCCATGTTACACATGCTGCTGGCTAGGTCATACTGGGGGCACGCCAGACCGAGGGTGTGCGCGCGCGCACGCTGGGGGTGTGCGCATGCGTGCACACGCGCGCGATGGGGGTGTGCGCATGCGTGCACACGCGCAATGTTTTTTGCAGCGACCTCCCGACAAAGGGAGGTTGCGGCATTAAGAAGCTGCCTAATCGTGGATCTGGGGGGGCCAGGGCCCACAAGAGCCGGGGCCCACCGGGTTTTTTCCCGGTATCCCGGCAGCCCAGTCCGAGCCTGGATATAAATGAGCTGGAGAGAGTGCAGAGATGTGCAACTAAACTGATTATAGGGATGGAAAATTTAAATTATGAGGGTAGACTGTCCAGGTTGGGGTTTATTTCTCTGTTAAAAAGGCTCTTGCGAGGGGACATGATTACACTTTACAAATACAATAGAGAACATTATAATCAGAGGAATTTTTTACCCATAAAGAGGATCACCACACCAGAGGCCACCCCTTCTGGTGGAAAAGCGTAGGTGGTTCTTCACGGTGAGGATGTGGAATGCACTGTCGGGTGATGTTGTGATGGCTGATTCTGTTGATGCTTTTAAGAGGGGCTCGGATGATTTTTTTGACAGACATAATATCAAAGGCTATTGTGATACTAAACTCTACAGTTAGTATAGCTATGGGCATTTATGGTTTGTGTGGAGGGGTGTGTGTATGCTGGGTTTTATTTTGGAGGGGTTGAACTTGATGGACTTTGCCTAATTTCAACCCAATTTAACTATGTAACTATGTGTGGGGAAGCAGGACTACATTATTTAAAGTCTGCGTTCTCTCTCAGACAAGCTAGATGCAGTTCAGCAAAGCTTTGCAGCAGTTTCTGGGCTGGCTCTACAGTCTTCTGCCTTGGTGCCAGTTTCCCAGCCAATGTTTGCCCTGGCCTGCGGACCTTTCTGACCCGGGCCTGTGGACCTTTCTGTCCTGGCCTAAGTGTTTTTGCTTTCGGTATAGCAGTATGTTAGCAAGTGCTCCTTTAAGTTTTGGTATGGGTGCTTAGGCTGTTTTGAGGAGTGCTTTCTCATGAACCAAGGTATGAAACCTTTACCAGGTGCTACTAAGTGCTAGCTAACCTATTGCTAGAGGTTCATTCAGTAGGGCCCTTTCTTTTCAAGCCTATCATAGGGTCCTTGTTTCTCCATAACGAGGCCCCCTTCCTCAGACCCTTCAACCCATTCACCATCTCCTTTCAGATCAAAAACATCTCCCTCCTTTCATATTTGAAAGGACAAGGAAAGTCTCATCAACCAGCTAACCCCATCTGATAATAAAGATCCTACCCCTTGCTGCTTCATTTTTTTTACTATTAACATATTTAAAAAATAATTTTGGATTCTTTTTACTGCTTACTGCAATATCCTTTTACTTATCGATTTTTTGCTTTTTTTGCATGATTTATTGGCCTCCTTGTACCTTATAAATGATTCGGCTCTCACAGCTAACTTGAAAGCCTTAAAACACATCTTTTCTTACCAACACTTCTATTAAACCAAAAAGGTTTTGCTTTGCAACAACATTCCTTGCTTTCAAGCAGAATATACTGACATATATTTATTAAGCAGCATTTTAAAGACTTACCATTTTTGTTCAGTGTTTAACACTGTGAAAAGCATTTCCCACTTAATATGTTGCAGAGATGCCCTTATACTGTCAATGTTTGCATGCCTGAAATTCAATGTTTTAGTTATTTTCTTATAGAATTACCTCTGCAACAGAATCTCAAAGGAGACCATGTTATGATCACTATACCATAAATGCTCACCCACACAAATGCTAGAGATCAGTTCAGTATCAAGATCCAAAAGAGAGTTCTTCTTGAACGAGCTGGGATAAAAAGTTGTCATTAAGCATATTTGCAAACCTACTAGCTTTATCTGTCTTGGCAACCTCATTACCCAGTAAATGTCTGGATAATCGAAGTCACCCATAATAATAACTTGACCTAGTTGTGAAGCTGCTTCTATTTGTAAAAGTAG
>CM044433.1:68916516-68943865 GCA_024363595.1 Xenopus borealis | reverse complement strand
CCACTCACAAGTGGTAAGTTTGTAGGTAGAGCACTCCACTATCGTGCATTATACAGTTGAGATGCTGGAGAAGGGCAAATAGGTAGGACCAGTCTAGGCAATCAAACACCTTCTCTGCATCTAGACTTAGTATCAATGCTTGTCTTTTCTGCATTTCTAGAATATCCAGTAACACTCAACTTGTGTCATCCACGGCTTGGCCGCCTAAGTACTTGATCTGTGTGTTAAGGAAGATCTTTGAGTGTGGCTAAGACCTCTTCTTGTGTGATTTCTGCATTTAGGGTTTCCAAGTGTTTTCCTGGAACCTGGGCTTTTTTTTTTTAACGAAATTTCACCAGCCGAATTTTCGCTGGCGTTTCGCAAATTTATTTGCCAGCAGCTAACCGCAGGAATTCGCCGCGAATTCGCCCCTGGCGAATAAATTCGCCCATCACTAACTGTGTGTTGTTTATCTCCTTTTTCATAGTAGGTTTGTTTGGTTCATATCAATGCTTTCTCGACTATGGTTTCTTTTTCAGTTCGGAGTAGTTTATTTGTGTCTTCGATCTGCTCAACTGAAAGTATATATATTTATTATTATCAAACCCTTTCTGTGAGGAACTCCCTGGTTTTGAACCAGGGACCTGCTATGTTCCAGGCACTGCTCCTCCTACTTGAGCCACAGGATGCAGTGTGGTGGTGGCCTGACTCTGATATGATGCCTGTGGCCTCGCTGCCTCCAGGCCAGCCTTCCTGCCTACACCCCCCAATCCAGCTGAGGGCAATTACGCATTTGAGGCCTATTTAAGCCTGCTTCCCCAACACCCTGTGCTGGATTATTGGCCCTACTTCTGACTCCAATCCTTGTGAACTTGTGTTATCCTTATCATGTTCCTGTTCCTGCCTTGTTTCCCCGCTCTGTTTCATATCTGCTTCCTGTTACTTTTGATTTTTGGATCTCCTGGTAGTCCAGCAGAATTTTCTGGTACCATCTCTCCAGCAGATTGGTCCTTTGCCAGCCTTCCCATGGCTTGGGCCCCTACCTGGTCTCCAGCAGTCCCGTTCTAAACATGAACATTATCCTGTGTTGGCTTCCCAGTCAATCCATGCTCCTGTGTTGGCTTCCCAGCCAGTCCGTGCTCCTGTGTTGGCTTCCCAGACAGTTCAGTGGTCCTTCACCTGTAATGGGTGCCTGCGGAGGTCCTTCTGCCTTCTGACTTTGGTGATCCAACACTCTGGCCGCTGACTCTGATGACTCCTCTCCTGCTATGGCCTCTGATGATGCTCCTGACCCTGGCAACTCCTCAGTTCTGGCTCCCAATCCTGGCAATTTACCTGCTTGGGCTCGAGTTTAGTTGCACTCCTGACCCTGGCAGCTCTTCAGTCTCTGACCCTGGCGGCTCTTCAGTCTCTGACCCTGACGACTCTTCAGTCTATGACCCTGGTGCCTCTTCAGTACCTGACCCTGGCGCCTCTTCAGAACCTGACCCTGGCGCCTCTTCAGTACCTGACCCTGGCGCCTCTTCAGTACCTGACCCTGGCGCCTCTTCAGTACCTGACCCTGGTGCCTCTTCAGTACCTGACCCTGGCGGCTCTTCAGTCCCTGACCCTGGCAGCTCGTCAAATGGCCTGCTTATTGAGAAACTGGAATTTGACTTTTGGTTATTTAAAATGTACTAATTATGCAGTATTGCTAATTATGTTGTATAGGGCAATATGGAAAAGGGGGGGGTAGAGTGAGGAACTCCCTGTTTTTGAACCAGAGACCTGTTATGTTCCAGGCACTGTTCCTCCTGCTTGAGCCACAGGAGGCAATGTGGTGCATTCCTCCAAACTGTCCTGTTTTTAGAGGGACAGTCCCTCTTTTGACAGCTCAACCTGCAGCCCCTCATTTGTACTGGAAAGTCAACAGCCAGAAAACAAAGTAGGGCAATGAGACAGTAGCTGGGCACTGTTTTAGGTATGACAGGTCTGACATCCATTCATTAAATAGAAATGAAATGATCAAAGTTCGATCGAATACCGATCGTACTAATTTTTCATGAAATCGGATATGCAAATTTGGCCTCTTCGATCATCGAATATCAAATATCGAATAAATCGAATGATCGGATATTCGATCATTCGATGATCGAAGGAATAAGAATTTCAAAGTTATTTGACTGCCTACTTCGCCAGATTGAACCTACCGAATTGTAATAGAAGCCTATGGGAAGCTCCCATAGGTTTCTGAGGCTAAGTCCTGCTCGAATACCATTCGTACGATCGGAGCATTCGATCGTTCAAATTGTACAAATTTTTCGGATGCTCGAAGGAAATTTCACGATTTTTTTGTGAAATCGACCAAACAGTATCTGATCGTACAAATTCATTGAGAAATCGTATTGCGAGCAAAATGATAGCCTAAAATAATTCGATAAGCATTCGATGGTCGATGGGCAGGTAAAACGCTGTTTATGCATCATACACAGGGGAGGCTGGCAGTCCTGAACTTAACGAATTATTATAAAGTTGCACAATTTAAACAAGCAATGGATTGGGTAGAATACCGCCTAATTACTAAGTGGGCACAATTGGAAGTATCATACGGACATTGCCCACACTTAGCATATTACTTATGGACTTTGCTATCCCACTTTATTGAGACAGACATTTCATACACTGGTACTTTGGCAACAAAATAGCAAAACATAAAGGGGGCTAATTATCAAACTCTGAATACAAAAATCATGAAAAATTCTGATTTTTTTACCAAAAGAATCCAATTTTTCTGAATATATTATATATTATTATATATTATTAAGGCTTAAAAATGTCTGCCTCCGAAAAGCCTCTCTCTCCAAGCTGTCAGCATACTGTAAAAGTCATTGGCATTGCAATATTATGGAAAAGTGCATATTTGGCGGGAAAATCAGATTTTTTGTCTGAACCGATTATAACTTTCTATAATAAATAAGCAAGCTTTTTCTATAAGGTCCAAATAAAGTCATTTCAGAGTTTGTTGGATTTTTTTTATAGAAATAATTAGAATATCTTCAATGCAAAATTGACCTGCCCGGCTGGCAAAATTTGTGTGAAAACACAAACGAAAGTCCAATATGTACAATTATCAAAGAAAACGTCTACTGTATAAGCTGCAAATGCAATGAAATCACACACCAGCACTATTAAACAAATTATTTCCTCAGAACATCTCCTCTAACTGCTGGAGATGTGGTCAAGGAGAAGAAGCTACGCTACACACATTTTGGGCATGCCCAGTACTTAAAACATTTTGGGATTCAGTAAGTAAACAGCTAAACAAGGTATCATTAGCAGACATACTGTATGCAAAGACCCAATAATATTTATCCTAGGAGATAAGATCCCCAAGATCAAAAATCCAGTACTAGCAAATTCTATTTTATCACCAGCAAGATATTGTATAGCATGCAGATCGAAAGGGACATCTTCACCAACAGAACAAGAACTACTGAACCAGATTCGATATACAAAAAGGAAGGATTTTTTAAAGACTTTACAAAACGATATCGTGGACCAATTCAAAAACATATGGAACAATTAGGATGTAATCCAGTAGGTAATCTCCAACTCAAATGCTATTTTTCCCAATTAAACCTTCCATTCTTAACCAGCTCAGTTTTAAAATCCACCATTTCCTGCTAATGCAATATCATTATTCACTTTTAGAATTTTGCGACTTATTTGTGTGTACATCCATATAAGGTTACCAGTTAACTATTATGTACTTAAGGGGCCATATATAGCTATATGAATGAGATAGCTAAGTGAAGTAATCATAGAGTGATTATAGTCCAGTAGGAGACAATTATATAATTATTAGTGATGGGCAAATTTATTCGCCAGGGGCAAATTCGCAGCGAATTTTGATGCAAGCGACGAAAACGGCGCGACGCGCGACGAAAATGACGCAACGAAGTTGACGCGACGCGCGTCAAAAACGTGCCGCGACTCATTTCGCAAATTGTTTTGCCAATTTGCGAATTTCGCTGGAAATTCGCAAATTTTTCGGCGAAGCCGAAACTGGGTAGATTCGCCCATCACTAATCATTATGTTAGAATATGATTCTCATGTTAATAAAATGTGATGCAAGATCTAAAACTGGGAAAAGCTGTGTACTCAAAAAAATCTGTTTAAAAAAAAAATGCATTAATAATATGAAACATGAGACGAACATTTATATAGGCCATCTGTATGACATTAAAGTTGTTGTTCACCCTTGAATTAACTTTTCGTATGATGTAGAGAGGGATATAATCGGTTTGATTTATAAACACTAGGCAAATTTGCACCTGGGCAGTAACCCATAACAATCAGCTGCAGGTTGAATAGTGAAAGCAATCTGATTGGTTGCCATGAGTTACTGCCGAAGTGCAAATTTTCCCAGAGTTTATAAATGACCCCAATGATATAATGTTCAATTGATTTTCATATCTTATTTGTAGTTTTTCAGTTATTTAGCTTTTTATTCAGCAGCTCTCCAGATTCCAATTTCAGCAATCTGGTTGCTAGGGTCCAAATTATCCAACCATTCACTGATATGAGAAAGAGACCAGAATATGAATAGGAGAGGGACTGAAATAGAAAATAGCTATAACAATAACTTTGTAGCCTTACAGGGCATTTGAATTTTAGATAGGGTCAGTGACCCCTGTTTGACAGCTACTGTAGGAAGAAGATGGCAAATCATTCAAAAACTGTAAAAAATAAACTATGAAGACCAAGTGAAAAGTTGGTAAGAATGAGCCATTCTATAAAACACTAAGGGGCAGATTTATCATTGGTCTAATTTCGAATAAAAAAAAATCAAAATGCGACCATATGAATAAAAGGACTATCGAATTTAAGATTTTACCACAATTCGATCAATCAAATTTTTTTTATTCGATCAAGACTAATGATACCCAATTCGGCAGCCTGGTTCTGTCGAAGTAGGTGGTCAAATAAAAATTTAAAGGGGAAATAATTTGACCATTGAATATTTGAATAAATTTTATTCTAATTATTCTAATTAGAATATTCGATGGTCGAATTTGCCTAATTTGCATATTCAAAGATTCAAATTTGAATTTAATTAAAATTCGATTGAACTTCGAATTATACATGTGAATTTAGTAAATCTGCCCCTTAAAGTTAACTTAAAGGTGAGCCACTCTTTAAAAAGGCAGTTCTGAACTTTCACTTCTAAAGCATAATACTGTATTTCTTTTTCTCTAGCAGCATTTTTATTCAAAGGGATACTGTCATGAGAAAAAAAGAATTTCAAAACACAGTTCATAGTGCTGCTCCAGAAGAATTCTAAACAGAAATCCATTTTTCAAAAGAGCAAACATATTTTTTATATTTAATCTCGACTGACATTGGGTTAGACATATTGTCAGTTTCCTAGCTGCCCCAGTCATGTGACTTATGCTCTGATAAAGCTACTCTTTACTGCAAGTTGGAGTGACATCACCCCCTTCTTTCTCCCCCAGCAGACTAACAACACCTAACACAAGGGTGTGTATGAGCTCCAGGCTGTGTGTTTTCCCAGGCCCATTTTGGGTCTGGGGGAGTGTTTTTTTCTGCAAACTTTGCAGAGTATGAGGATTTCTGTCAGGAGGATCCTTTTTCCACCTGTTCCTGCTTTTCCACCACAAACTCCTCCAAAAAACAAGGAAGAAGATGGCGGCCATTTCTGGCCAAGAAGTGAGGACCCGCTCTCGGTATAAGAAGAAGACTGCGGTTCCTGGTTTGGCAGCAGCAGTTGAGGACATTCAAGTGCGCAAGGAGCTGGTAGCCATGGCTAAAAGTGACAGCAAAGAAGAAAGTACCTCTACATGCAGTGTTTTGTCTGTAATGGAGTTTCCCAAGCAAGTGAATACCCTGGTTGACCAAGCTGAAGTTGCTGCAGTGAGTTGCAGTTCTGCTGTGGGAAGTGGGAGTTCTGCTGCTGAGAGTTGCAGTTCAGTGGCAAGCCAGGAAGCTACTGCAAAGCATGCTGGGAGAAAGAAAGGAAGTGTTGCCGGCTTGTCGGTGGACTTATACGTTAAGCCCACCGACAGGAATACCCTCCTACATTCTGATTCTTTTCATCCAATGCAAGTTAAAAAATCCCTTCTGAAATCATAATTCAATACAGTCAGGCGCATTGTAACTGATGATAACTCATTAATTTTGAGATTAAATGAAATGCAAGAAAAATTCAGAGATCCAGGTTATCCTAACAAGCTGTTGCAAGAGCAATGCAAAGAGATAGAAAATATGAATATTAAGGATACAGAGAGCCAGTAAAAACAACGTAATGATCGTATTCCCTTTGTATCTTAGTACTTAGTAATAATGTATAAGACAAAAATAAGAAACATTGGAAAATCCTTATGAAGTTCTTCCAAGTGCAAAAAGCTTTAGTAAACCACCTATTATGTCATACAAGAGAAATAGAACTGTCGCCTCCACATTGGTTAGGTCAGCTTTAGGAGGTAAAAAAATGAAACGGCTAAAAAGGGCATTTTCCCTTATTTAGGATGCAACTGCCGTTCTAATTGCCAGAAAGGGGACTTTATTTATCAACCCCTTTTAAAATCCATTGTTTTTATACGTGCCTCTAATTTTGTTGTAAATACCATCAAATGCCCATGTGGCTTGTTATATGTTGGGCAAACATCACGCCCTATTAGAGAAATAATTAGAGAACACAAATCTGCAATTAGAACGAAAAAAAACAGAACAAGCAGTTGCATCACATTTTTTAGAAGTCGGACATAATGTTCAACAATTGAAATTTCAGATAATTGACCATGTTCCTAATCTAAGACGAGGAGGTGACCGTACTAAACTATTATTGAAAAAGAGGCATATTGGATTAGGAAATTGGGGACATTTGCCCCTTATGGTTTAAATAGGGAGTATGACCTTCAAGCCCTTTTCATTGAAATTGGTTTTAATTTTTTAATGTTTTTAACGTTATGTCTTACAGATACTATGAAAAAGTGACTGTAGTCTATCAAGAGATAACAAGCACAATCATTAACTTTATTGAAATTGTGACATTGTAACATTATTTAGAAAATTGTTTCCAATGCTAACAAGTTGCCAATAGGTGGCAAAAGAATGGTTCTATAAAAGGGTTGTATCTATCAGTGATTAATTAGCTTGATACAAGGCCATAGAAGGTCTGAAATGTTGCGGACCAGGTTGTTTTTTTTGCCATGTAAACTACAATAAAGGCGTTTTTACCAAATCTGTGCTGTGCAAATTTCTACTGAAGCAGGCTGTGAGGAAGTCACGGAGAATGCTGAGACTGCATGCTGTGTGGCTATGCAAGTGGCCGAGGTGTCGCTGAGAGTTAAGTCCAATCCTACTGCTTTTGCAATGGCCCAGGTAGGAGCAATGCACCTGTGTAATCATGGGGGAGAGGAGGCTGCTAGCAATGGTGCTGGGAAGTCAGAGACTGTGGGCTCAGCTGGGCCCAATAAAAGCCAAATAATCAGGGCCCTGAGAGACATTAAAGTATTTGAAGAGAAAAGGAACATTTTGGAGGGGAGCATTGGTAACATGGTGGCTGGACTGATTGTTCTTAAAGGGACTGAGAGATCTAAAGCTGTAAGTAATGGAGGACTTGGAGGATATTAAAAATAACATTACCAGGGATCTGCCAGTTATACAGCCCTGGGAAGAGGTTTGTTATAATCACAAGTTTCCAGGAAATGGAGGAAAATTAACTGAAAAAGTTACTTAAAGACTTTTTTTTTTCTAAAGAGACTGTGATTCCTGGGGTGGCAGGGGCATTTCTACCATGAGGCAAGGTGAGTACCTTGACTCAGGCAGCAGCTCCCCAGAAGTTAAACAAAACAAAAATAGTTTTAAAAAATGCATTAATAATATGAAACATGAGACAAACATTCATTCAGATGCTTGAAGCACGCTGTGGTGGGGCCTTTGTTGAAGATTCCCAGTGCCAATATAAATGCTGTGAGTTTGGCAGGTGTGAGCATGCCCAGTGCCAGTGTTTCTGCAGTGAGTGTGCCCAGTACCAGTGTATCAGGTGCAGTATAATAAGGCTGTGGGGAGTACTATCATGGCTGCAGGGAGTACTTACATGGTGAACCACTGACTAATAAAACTGTATGTGATACTGCAGTAAGAGAGAATGTACTTGGTGTAAGCAGTGTCACAGAGGGTGCAGTGAAACCTCCTCTAAATAGTGAGAGTGAAGGGGCACAAGGGAGGAGATGTCTTTGGCATGGAAATAGACTGTTTAGGTAGAATGTCTCTGAGATGGGTGAGTCAGGCCAGTAGGAAGAATGCAGTTCAAATCAAGTGGGTGAAGGAGAGACCTGATTTCCCCTGGTACAGGTTTATAGCCAGGAATATCATTAAAGAGGCATTGGGCTTTAACCCTGCAGATGTGTTTGGGATGGTAAGTGTCACAGACACTGAGTTTGATCTGAGTTTGATGGCTGCATGAGCCTGCTAATAAAGCACTGTTATACTCTGCCGAGGATATTCGGCTATCAAAACACAACAAGGAGGGTTTCTGGATAGGAGGGTGGAAGGTACAGGTCAAACTGCACATAAATTCTATGTTCCCTAACACCTTCCCAATGTCTTCTTTATTGGTAAGGACAGGGGGGTTTGTTTCTATCCTAGTCAACCAGGGTGTGTTTCAGGTGTGGTTCAAACAGGCACTTTGCAGCTAAATTTCCAGTGGTGAAGTGCACCCTCTGTGGTGAAACTGGGCACCCAAGTAAAGAATGACAGGAAATCCACTGCAATTTTTGCCTGAAGTTAGGGCATGCCCACCATTCTTGCCCAAATGTCTGGCACAGCATTGTTAAGGATTGCCCTAATTTACAGGAGGAAATTGGCCAGAGAATGGAAATTGTGGAGGAGGGTGCCTCTGCCTCACCATCTGAAGTGGTGGGATCAGTGAAAGTGGTTGTGTAGTTGGAATCCATTGCCCTGTGCAGTAAGGTGGTGGGTAGGGCAACAGAGAAGTTACCCAAGCAGAAGGGTGAGCAGAGGACCAGTCAGTCTAGGAGAGGGGAGGAGTGGAGAGTGGTGAAAAAGAAAGCTTAAGGTAAAAAGAAAAAATTCCCACCAAAAATGGTGCTAAGAACAGGCAATAGGTTTTTTCTGCCAGAAGGTAAAAGCTGGTGAGATCTGGCTGAGGAAGAGGAGGAGAGGCTGAGGGATGAAGAACAGAGAGAGAATCGGAAGGCTGGGGCCTTGGGGACAAAGGAACAGGAAGAGGAAAGAGGGGCAGGAGGAGGTTTTGAGCCAGAAAGAGGAATGAGATATTGAGATTGACCTGGAGGGTGAGGAGAGTACCCCAAAAGTGAAAAGGAGGGGCGAGGAAAGTGGTGGTGCCAGGCACAAACTAATCAGAATTTAATGATAAGTTTAACGATAAGGGAACTTACTTTCATTTAATTGATGTTTTGGTTAATAATGTGATGCTTTTCTGTTTGTGAAATGTTTATATAATGTTCTGTAATGTATTAACTTTCAATAAAATTCCCTAACACAAGATAACAGCAGCCTGGTAGATCTAAGAACAGCACTCAATAGTAAAATACAGGTCCCACTATGACACATTCAGTTACATTGAGTAGGAGAAACAACAGCCCGCCAGAAAGCAGTTTGATCCTAAAGTGCCGACTCTTTCTGAAAGCAAATGACTAAAAAACAAAATACACTTGCTGGTTCAGGAAATATATTTTTTATTGTAGAGTGAATTATTTGCAGTGTAAACAGTGCAATTAAGAAACAAAAACTACATAATAAAAATCATGAATCCCTTTAAGCAACCAGCAAAACATAAAAGTTAGGCCTAATTTAAATAGCTATGAAACAAATGCTGTTCTACAATGGTTAAAAAATTGGTACAAAAAGTTTTTTTATGGGAACTTGGTGTGATAAAGATTCAGAAATACAGAAAAATGTAATCAATATATATTTTACAGAAATATATTTGAATATACTTATTGGAGTGTAAAAAGAGCTCTGAGTATAAAATAGGTATTTTGTTCAATGAAATACTGTCTATTAAATTACAAGTAAACAGAAAAAAAAATGTTTTTATCAGCTAATTGAAATAATTTGTTGTCATGACAGCAGAAAACCTCCAGCCATTCTGTTTCTTTCAGCAATTCTTTTTGACATTGTAATTAGAAAAACTAAAATATGGAGTGTTCTTTATATCTAAAGAAACGATTTGGGGATGTAATAAAAGTTGCATAGAACAAAACAATTTGCACAAATAAGAATAAGAATTCAGATTTCATAATGTAATATTTTTCCTTAAAGTGATCCTGTCATGGGAATTTTTTTTTTTTTAATGCATCAGTTAATAGTGCTGTTCCAGAAGAATTCTGCACTGAAATCCATTTCTCAAAAGAGCAAACAGATTTTTTTATATTTCATTTTGAAATCTGACATGGGGCTAGACATTTTGTCAATTTCCCAGCTGGTCTCGATCATCCAGGGGCCACAAGGCAGCAGCAGGCACGTGCAGCATATGTGCCCTGCTGCTGCCTGCAATTTCAGAATGGAGGAGTGACTTGTAAAGTTGTAAAGTTCTGAGCGCTTTCCATATGTTACCCAGGCCCTAGTCAATGAGCCTAGGTGGGGAACAAGGGGCCCCTGGGTCGCTGTCGCCCAGGGGCCCCTAGGTAGCAGCAGGCACGTAAAATCTACATGCTCTGCTGCTGTCTGCGCTCTGTGAACAGAGGAGTGGCTTTACAAGCCGCTTGCTCTGTTCCAACTCATTCCCCAGGCAAGAAGCCTAGGTGGGGAATGAGTGGCCTCTGAGGTGCAATTGCCCAGGGGCCCCCACGGCAGCAGCAGGCACGTCAAATGGATGCCCAATGCTGCTGCCTGCACCTCCTCTTCCTCAGCTTCGCCCCCCTGCGATGGATCAACAAAGAAGAGGATGGGGGTTTCTTCATCCTGCCCTCCTGGACAATCGTAGGCCTGCTAACCCAGGTTAGTGCCCCCATACACACACACAATATCACACACTTATTTAACAAATACACACTCACACTTACACTCACACTTGCACACAATCACATATATTTTTGGGGGATCAGGGAGGCCACACACATTCACAGCACTCACACACCCTTGCACACGCACCCAACATGCAATTGGTCAATTGTACACACACATACACACTTACACTATGTTGTGTATTTTTTTATCGTAAGGTTCATAATGACCCTGCTTTTGGGTGGCTTCCTTCTTCTGATCCCGCTCGTTATTCCCTAGACACCTTTTTTAACAGCAATCTTTACGATGACCCAGATCGTGCATCGTCTGCCGATACCGCGATTCGGAAGTTGCGCCAAGGGAAAAGGGATGCGGGGTTGTATTGCACCGAATTCCACCGGTGGGCAGTGGAGACTGGGTGGAATGATTTGGCTCTAAGGAGTCAATTCTGTTTGGGGTTATCCGATTCTGTAAAAGATAGTCTGGTTAATTACCCCCTACCTTCTAACCTGGATGGTCTTATGTCCCTCGCCATCCAAGTAGATAGAAGGCAAAGGGAGAGAAGGGGTGAGAGGAGTTCAAACTTTTCTAGGGGTTACTAATATAAAATCCAATGTGGTGACCATGTAAAATCTCCTAACCCCTTTGTGCATCTACCTCAGGAGGAGCCTCTGCAATTAGGCATATCCCATCTAACTCCTGAGGAAAAGGCATGTAGGCATTCTCTGGGTCTCTGTATGTTCTGTGGTGAAAAGGGACATTTTCTGAACCAGTGTTCTAAGAGGCTGGGAAACTCCGAAGCCTAAATGGAGTAGGGGAGCTCCATTTGGGTGCAGGGGTTTCCTCTCCCCAATCTGCCTCTAAGGTTTTGTTACCAGTCAAACTAGCCTGGTCTACGGGAGCACTCAGAGAAACTAAAGGGATACAGAATTTGGCTGCAAAGGCAGAATCCAAAAAATTACCCTCCGCCCCAGAGTCCACAAATGCGGTGTCACGGGTAGGCCTTCGTTAGGCGCCCAGGGGAAGAAGTGGACCAAGGAGGAAGCTTTAGGGGTTCAATAACGTAGCAGCAAGGATCAAGCAGGAGTCAAACAGGTCCAGGCAAAAGTGTATTCACAGGAACAAAATAACAAAAGTCCAAGCAGTGGTCAAAATACAGGAATCAGGATCAAAAGAACAGGAACAGGATCAAAAAGCAATATCAGGAACAATATACAATACCCAGGAACAATAGCAGCATGGTTCTATAATTGGGCGCCATAATGGTGTCCAATAGCCCTTTAAATATTCAAATTTGGCGCCAAAACGAGCGCCGTGACGTCATCGCGCCAAGCGTGACGCGATGACGTCACTACCCGGCGCCGCATATCCATGTGGCGGCTATGGGCGCCGCCATTGTGGATAGGACGCCGGAAGGAGAGGACGTGCCGCCCGGAGCTAAAGGTAAGCCTCCGGGCGGCGCGATCCTGACATGCGGCCACCTTGACAGAAGGTGTCCGCATTTGTGGACTCTGGGGCGGAGGGTAATTTTTTGGATTCTGCCTTTGCAGCCAAATTCTGTATCCCTTTAGTTTCTCTGAGTGCTCCCATGAGAATAATGGCAGTAGACAAGAGACCCTTAGGGTCAGGTGTAATCTCTAAAGAGACGGTAACGCTCTCTATGTGTATTAATAATTTGCATTGTGAGGAGATAGCTTTTTACCTTATTGAGGGTGCTTCCTCTCCTCTTATTTTGGGGTTACCGTGGCTACAGAGGCATAACCCTCTGATTGATTGGGTCTCAAGGGAGGTGGTACAATGGGGTACTATGTGTGGTGGGGTATGCTTTCCCTCTGTAGTAGCAACTACATCTCTTGAGGGGTTACCCGTTGCATATGCAGAATTTGCTGACGTCTTCTCTAAAAAGGCAGCAGAAACCTTACCCCCACACCGCCAGTATGACTGCCCAATAGATCTGTTCCCTGGGTCAACTGCTCCTCGTGGTAGAACCTACCCTCTTTCTTTGCCCGAAGCCCAAGCAATGAAAGAATATATTAAAGAAAATTTAGAAAGGGGTTTCATCAGACCTTCTTGTTCCCCTGCGGGGGCGGGCTTCTTTTTTGTTGGGAAAAAAGATGGTGGTCTTCGCCCCTGTATAGATTATAGGTGGCTCAATAAGATCACTATAAAAAAACGCTACCCCCTCCCTTTGGTTTCCGAACTCTTTGATCAGGTTAAAGAAGCTAAAAAAGTCTTTACCAAACTTGATCTTAGGGGGGCTTATAACCTGATACGTAATAGGGAGGGTGACGAGTGGAAAACTGCATTTAACACCAGGGATGGCCACTACGAATATCTTGTAATGCCATTCGGTCTCTGTAACGCTCCCGCTGTGTTTCAGGAGTTTGTCAACGACATCTAACGGGACCTGTTGGGAGTCTTCGTAGTGGTCTATCTTGACGATATCCTGATTTTTTCTTCCAATACAAAGGAACATTTAAAACATGTTCGTGTGGTCTTACAGAGACTGAGGGAGAACAATCTTTATGCGAAATTGGAGAAATGTACTTTTGGGGTTTCTTCTGTTCAGTTTTTGGGATTTAACATTTCCAGCAAGGGTTTAGAAATGGATCCAGGCAAGGTGAGGGCAATCCTGGAATGGACCCAACCCCTTTAGTTATATGCGACCCAAAGGTTCCTCGGGTCCGCTAATTATTATCGTCAGGTTATTAAGAATTTTTCCCTCATTGTGACTCACATCACTAATTTAACTAAGAAGGGCGCTGATCCCAGCATGTGGCCTCCTGAGGCTGTTCAAGCATTTGAGTTCCTAAAAAAGGAGTTCAGTTCTGCCCCAATCCTTCGTCACCCCGACACTGCGCTACCTTTTATTGAGGAGGTTGACGCCTCTGAGGTGGGAGCGGGGGCAGTCCTTTCCCAAAGGCATGTGACTACCAACAAGCTACATCCTTGTGCCTTTTTCTCCAGGAAATTTTCACCCGCAGAGGTGAATTATGATATAGGTAACAGGGAATTGTTGGCAGTCAAATGGGCCTTTGAGGAATGGCGGCATCTCCTAGAGGTTGCAAAACATCTGGTGACGGTCTATATTGACCACAAAAATCTTCTATATATAGAGTGTGCTAAACGCCTTAATCCGAGGCAGGCTAGGTGGGCTCTATTTTTCACAAGGTTTAATTTTACTCTGACATCCTGGCATATTTAAGACGGTCTCCCTGTTACCCCGTCATGTTTGGTGGCCATCATTCAAACAGGATGCTAAAGCCTTTGTTAATTCCTGCCCAGTCTGCCAAAGATCAAAGTCTTCTCGAAATTCTTCCCAAGGTCTGTTAATTCCTTTGCCCATTCCAGTAAAACCTTGGTCCCATCTGTCGATGGATTTCATTGTTGATTTACCCCCTTCTCTGGGGAAAACGGTTATCTGGGTGGTGGTGGATAGGTTTAGTAAGATGAGCCATTTTGTTCCCCTTCCACACCTCCCTTCTGCTAAAGCTTTGGATGACCTATTTGTTACCCACATCTTTAAGTTTCATGGTTTTCCTGAAAATATTGTTTCCGACAGGGGGGGTTCAATTTGTTTCTAAGTTTTGGCGTGCCTTCTGTTCTTTGGTTGGGATTGAATTATCATTTTCCTCTGCTTCTCACCCCCATACAAACGGTCAAACTGAGAGGGTGAACCAGTCCCTGGAACAGTACTTCAGGTATTATGTATCCGACAACCAGTCCACATGGGCGGAACTGTTACCCTGAGCAGAATTTGCACATAATAATGCTACCCATTCTTCCGCTGGGAAGTCCCCTTTCTTTGTTGTAAATGGGTTGCATCCCAAAGCCTTTTCTTTTTCTGGGTCTGGTTCCTCTGTACCCTCTGCCAATTCTTCTGTCGAACACTTCTCTAAGGTTTGGTCTCAAGTGCATGAATCTCTGGCAGCAGCTACTTCGGCTCAGAAAAAAGCTGCTGACAACTCGTAGAGACGCACCCCAGTATAGGGTGGGGGATCAGGTCTGGTTGTCTACAAAAAATATCAGGTTGAAGGTGCCCTCTCTCAAACTAGGGCCCAGGTTTATTGGTCCATATCCCATTTCCGAAGTCATTAACCCATCTTTGGTTCGCCTTCAATTGCCTGCTAGTTTTAAGATTTCCGATTTGTTTCATGTATCCCTCCTGAAACCTGCTTCTGATATTCGTTCTTTGTCTGCTCTCCCCCAGTGTTGGCTGAGGGTCAGCCTGAATATGAGATCCAAGGGCTCCTCGATTCCCGCTTTGTCCGTGGTAAACTTCAATATCTCATTAAGTGGAAGGGCTATGGCCCTGAGGAGAATTCTTGGGTCTCAGTTGAGGACATCAAGGCTGACCGCCTCAAGAGGCAGTTTCATGCCAGGTTTCCTGACAAACCTGGGGGTCCAGTGGCCCCCCTGGAGAGGGGGTAATGTAAGGAATCGCACCGCCATCAGCGGGGAAGCCCGCCACACCGCGCCGCTCTGCTCTCTGCCGGCTCCTTAGTGCACACGCTGCACGCACTTCTGGTATTTAAAGGTGCAGGCATTTGACGTCAGCGTGCAATGGCGCCAAATTTTAATTATTTAAAGGGACATTTTTAAATTTTACTTTGCCCGTGATAGGATTTGCTCCTGGTGTCTTTTCTGTGCTGTTAAAGCTTCTGATCTAGTTCTAATACCTGTGTTTGACCCTGCCTGGCTTATTGACTACCCTGATCTTGTTATCCTGACCCGAGCCTGTTATTGACTACTGATTCTGCTGTTTCCTATCTGATTGATCACCCGGTTTGACCCTTTGCCTGCCTGACGACTCCTAGCTATCAGCCTGCCTCGACCCAGCCTGTTTGACCACGAACCTGCCTACTCCTGTCTGTACCGTGATCATCGGCCTTAAAAGACTCTCTTATGCAGTCGTGCTCCATTGCTGGCCAGAACTCCTGCCCTACACCTCTCGTCCAGGTGGCACCTGAGTAGCTGAGGGCTACTCCCGAAGCCAAAGGCGGTCACCCTACTAGTGAAGCACGAGCCTAGCAAGGTAAGAAAATCCACCGGCACACAGATCTGTAGAAAGCAAGGAATGCCTTGCACGTTTAATGCAGTACCGCATATCGGGGTGATCCTCTTTAATTGAATAGTTGATTAAGGGTGTGCGGGAGCCCACTCTACATTGGACTGAAGCATGAGCCTAGACCAGGGTGCTTGGCGTTTGTTCTGGTATTGACCATGGAAATGTTATCTACTATATATCCATTTGGGCATCTCCATGCGCCACATAGTTTGGTATATCTATGCATATTGGGCATCAAAGTGTTCAGTAGACCCCTGGCGTTCATGTGTAGGATGTTTTATGCTGATACGTTATGAAATGTGGGGCATATAATGGGGTACAATTCAAGCTTTGTGACAATTTTCAGAAATTTTATAAAAACAGTTACGTTCAGCATCAATTTACAGTTTGGCAGTTTGCAGTAAAAACACATATGTACCCATATTGGATTCATCAGAATGTGAACTTTCTGAAAATATATGGTTTTCTAGGGTCTCTGTACTGCTAGGGGGTCTTATGTCACATAAACACATAAAGGGGTGCTTTTATTGCCGCAGCCAGCACGCCAGCCTTGAAAATTCATGTACACTATTGTCATTTGGGTGTCTCTGTGCGCCACATAGTTTGTTATATCTATGCATATTGAGCATCAAAGTGTTCAGTAGACCCCTGGCGTTCACATTTAGGATGTTTTATTCTGATACGTTATGAAATGTGGGGCATATAATGGGGTAAAATTCAAGCTTTGTGACGATTTTCTGAAATTTGAAAAAAACCATTACGTTCAGCATCGCTTTACAGTTTGAAAGTTTGCAGTAGAAACAAATATGTACCCATATTGGATTTGTCAGAATGTGTACTTTCTTAAAGTATATGGTTTTCTAGGGTCTCTGTACTGTTAGGGGGTCTTATGTCACATAATGCACATACCAGGGTGCTTCAGCTGTGAAAATTCAAATACACTATTGTCATTTGGGCGTCTCCGTGCACCACATAGTTTGGTATATCTATGCATACTGCCCATCAAACTGTTTAGTAGACCCCTGTGCTCCTATTAGGATGTTTTATGCTGGTAAGGCTACATTATGATGCTGGAAATTTTAAGGTTTGAGGCAATTTTTACATATTTCACCAAAACCGACAATTGTGGGAAAGCCTTGCGACTCCGTAGTTTGGAGCACAAAGGCATGGGTACCCATTTTAGATTTGGTAGAATGTGTACTTTGCAAAAATATATGGTTTTGTGGGTAAGCCTATTTTTCTGTGTTTTTACCCAACAAAAAAAAAAACAGTCAATGTGTTGATTTTTCATTATCTGAAGTTACCCACAGGAGTATTTGTATGCACTAACTTCATTTTGGGGCCTCTAAATGCCAGATACTTTGGTAGGTCTATTCACAATGGGCACCAAACTGTTTGAAGGACTATATATATATATATATGTTGCCATATATAGGGTGCTTTTTCTTGGTATGTAGTGATAAACGGGCAATATAATGCTGGAAAGTTGAAGCTTTGAGGCAATTTTTAGATATTTCACCAAAACCGACAATTGTGGGAAAGCCTTGCGTAGTTTGGAGCAGAAAGGCATGGGTACCCATTTTAGATTTGGTAGAATGTGTACTTTCCAAAAATATTTGGTTTTGGGGGTAAACCTATTTTACCCCACAAAAATTGCAGTCAATGTGCTGATTTTTCATTAGCTGAAGTAAAGTCCTGGACAATTTGGATGAGCTAACTTCATATTGGGGTCTCTAAATGCCAGATACTTTGGTAAACCTATGTACAATGGGTATCAATCTGTTCAGTGGACTCATGGCAATCATATGCAGGGTATTTTTTCTTGGTACCTAATAGAGTGTGGGATATGCAGAGCAGCAAAGTAAATCCTCTGAAGTGATTTTTCAAAATTTTGTAAAATTTTTATAAAAACTGCTATGTTCAGACAAGCTTTGATGTTTGGTAGTTAGGAGTAGAGAGACATAGTTACCCGTTTTGCAATCAGCAGAATGTATACTTTCCAAAAATATATTTTTTGGGGGTAAACGTACAGTGGAATCTAAAGTATGCCGTTTTCTGCCTTGGTGCTTTCCAAATTCGGTAATGTGCTGCCGAGAGTTTTTGCTGTACAGAAATCCTAAATCTCCCTAAAACTATACATATCTGGTATTGGCACTTTCGAGAGACATGAGGCTTTCCAAATCAGTTGGATTTTAATGCATAAAAGGAAATATTTTTGCATAAATTGTGAAAAATAGGAATTTTTAATTTTTTTTTGTATTTAGAGCTATAAATCTTCTTGCAAAGGTGGAAATACATGAAAAGCTCAGTTTCTCGGAAAAAAACAATGTATAGTTTTCCTAGGTAAACTATAGGTTTCCCCTCAGAAAATGCCCCTAAAGCGATAGAGCACAAATGTTTAAAAAACAGCTGGCATTTCACGTAACCAAAATGTGAAATTCTGCTGGCACTTAAAGGGTTAATAATGCTTATTAAAAAATATAACCTTAGTTATTACCTAGGAATCCAACTGTGGTATCAATGTGTTGCATTAATTAAGAAGTCAGAATCAGAAGTAAATGCATATTAACTCTTAACTATCTGTTAGTGAATAAAACATAAAATTCAGAAATGTCAAATTTCCCTTGCATCCTTTCTAGTAAATAAGCCCTATCATATTTTAAGAGATACTGGGTTTCATAAACACTGAGCCAATAACCCATGGCAACCAATCAGTATACAATTTTTTGCTCTTTGCACCATACCTTCCACTTTCTTTGATTTTCTGCAGGTAATATGTAATAAACTCCAATTCACTAAAGCGCAAAGTGTCTAACACTAGCGCTAATTCGCCAGCGTGATGTCATTTTGCAACCTTTCAAATTCACTAACACGGACTCTGGCGAATTTTCGCTAGCGAAGTAGATAGACTTGCCCAACTTCGCACCCTTACGCCAGGCGAAGTTGCGCACTGACGAAGGATCGTAACTTCGCAAATTCACTAAGATGAACATTTTCCCCAACGTTAGCACTTACGCTAGACGTTACTTCGCCTGGTCAGACCAGGCGAAGTTCAATACAATAGATAGGAGGTTGAAAAAAAAGTCCCAAAAAAACGCTGGCATATTTTAGCATAGGAGGGTGATAGTCTGAAAAAGATTGATAATTTTTTTGGGGGGTACCCTTCTTCCCCCCTACATTTCTTACATATGGCAACTCAACTATACAGGGGGCACATGTAGGGCAATAGGACAACTTTATATAATTTATTAAAGGTTTCCTGGGCTTGTGTAGTGGAATGTAGTGGCTGTAACATATACTTCTATTATAAGTTAAAGTTCACGCCGTATGCAAATTAGGCTTCACTAGCGTAACAGCGCTCTGCCTAGCGAGGTAACACTAGCGCAACTATGCTACCGTTCGCCGACCTGAGCGTAAATTCGCACTTTAGTGGATTTGCGTAGCTCTGGCGAAAATTCTCCTGGCGAAGTGCGGCGAACGCTAGCGAAGCCTATGCTGGCGAATATTCGGATCTTAGTGAATCTGCCCCAAGTGTTCAGTGATGCTAAGTTAGAACAGTTTAGCAGTGAAACTATTGACCTGAAGTGCCAATACCAAAAGAATCCCCAAGACTCATTGGTGCCTTGTCTGACAATACAGGACACCGATTATAATTTATTACCCCCTGAAGCAAAGTTCAAAGTCAATGCACTGTAGCAAGGCATCATGTTTGAGTTATCCTGCATTTCATTGAATAACAGAAATAAATTTGGCCGCTCATTGTTACCAACTTTTGTAACAATAATTTGTCTGTTACAAATTATACAAACAGGGATCTATCTCCACAGTCTGGAAAATTGCTTTCCTAAAAGAATGGCTCCCCTCATGTTTGGTATCAATCTGTCTTAATTGCCTATATTATGATGATGATATACAGTACATGGAAATACTTAGTGAGTTCACTCTTTCTTGCTAGAGAGGGAAATACCAAAAGCCATTGTAGCAAGGTATGGAAAGAGGCATTGGGGAGCCACAAATCTAGTCAACGTGTCTGTCCACAATGAGTTCAGGTAAACCATTTTACAAGGAAGTACAGACAATTAGAAGAGCTTACATTACTTACATAATGTAATGGTATCGCATTCACTTATTTTAATCAGATTTAACTCATGAGTTTTCCAAAAGTTATGATGAAATAAAAGTGTATGGTTTATGTAATATGGTATTCAGAGGTGTAATAAAGTTTGATAAAAGGCACATACTGCATATTGCTGACTATGTGTTTTCCTTGAGATGAAAATACCCCATGGATTTGAAGGTAGATAGGTAAACACTCAGGTTGGCAACTGTAACAGGTAATCAGTACATCAAAAATGCCCAAACAAGCATTGTGATATGAGTGATCATCATATAGCTGTAGGGTAGATGGATGGCATAGAGTAACCAAGCTAAAATACATTTTGCAGTTTCACATATCTTTTTATAAAGATTGCCTAGAGATGCAGAAACAGAAAGACAAATGGTAGATTAATAATAATTAATAATTTAATAATTAAAATTATTCTTTTCCATTTCTTGCACACGTAAATGCTTACCTCATACAGTAAATATTAACAGAATAAACATAGTTAGAAATGCTGTTATTACAGATCAGTGTATCATTTATATGAAATTAAACTGTACTCTGGGAGTTAATCCACAATCATTTTCCCAGAAGATCTGATTTACAGCAGTTTGACTATATCTTATGATAAGAATATATTAGACATCAGCATTTTTTCATTAGCACAGAGAAATTTCCCCCCAAAATAAATACTAATAAATAAGTAAAAAAAGCACATTATACATTCCTAGAGAATGAAACAGCAATAAAAGGCATAACTAAGTGACCCAAAAAATGTAAAACATGCTTGAATTTATGATATGGCTGCCACACTGCAAATGTTATTTATGCTTCCCCCTGTCAATATCAAAAGCTGGAGAAATCAAAATCCCTCATTTCGAGTACAGGCAGAATTTAAAGTAAAGCAAATTAGTTTGTGTGTAAACTTAGATGCATTAAGAGAATTAGAAAAATTAAATATTATGTACAGCAAATTAACTTTCTTAATTGATGCATTAGTGAGTAATTCTGTGTTCAAACATTAATAAAAATAAGACAAAATTTAAAAGAAAAATGTAAGAGTAATTCTATTATATGCCCAGAGTTTTAAATTGAAAACGTCTGACCTAACTAGAATCCAGGATTTAACCTTATTTATTATCAAAAAAACACTTGATTTATTCAGATGAGGGAAAAATTTTTAAAAATCCAGCGAAAATCTGAATCGTACAATTTTTTCAGATGTTTTCTGAAAAGCATGATTTTTTTGGATTTATAGATTCTGACTTTTTGCAGCCTCAAGGTAAAATAAATCTTGAAAAACATTCAAGTTTTTTTCCCTGAAAAAGATTTTACAGGTATGGGATCCATAAAGCTCTAAATTACGGAAAGCTCATTTCTCATATAATCCATTGTATCCAAATAATGCAATAATCCTTTTTCTCTGTAATAATAAAATAGTACCTTGTACTTGATTATTTGATCCAAACTCAGATAAAATTAAGCCTTATTAGAAGCAAAATCAGCCTAATGTTTACCAAGCTGTCTGGATAACAGGTCTCATACCTCTGCACGTAAAAATATAATTCCTACTGGTGTCCATATTAAAACATAGGGCCAGGTTAATCTCCTAATTTAGTTCCATTTAAAAATGTAATCTATAAAGGCTGGAGCGACCGGATGCCTCACATTAAAGCCAGAACCCAACTTCCTGCTTTGCAGCTCTCTAGTTGGTTACCAATCACTGAATTGAGGGGGGCCTATGGGTCATAACCATTTGTTTTTGAATCTGACCTTCATTCTAAAAGCCCCCGTACATGGGCAGATAAAAGCTGCCAACAGAGTCAGCAGCTTTTTGGTCCATGTGTGGGGCGCTCCAACTGGGTTTTCATTGGTATGTTGCCAAAAATCAGCTAGATATCTATTGGGCAGGATTAAAAATTCTGTTGGATCGCAACCACATCTGTTCATTGATGCAGTCCCGTGGTCCGACCACCTGTATTGGTATTAGCACCTATTAACATACAACTCACAAACAATTCACAAACAGTTCACAGTTTTAGATAGAGTTCTGTCGCTCCTTTTATAACAAAAGATAAAATGTGTTTTGTACTATGTGCCCTTTCAGGAAAGACAATGAATTAAGGTATTTTTGCAGTCACATACAGTATACAGTACTTGTGCATTTGCAAACAATACAGATACCTCATAGAAATAGAACATACATTGATGGATATTAGTTTTACTTGTTTTTCTTAGCAATAAGGAATGGGTTAGTAGTTCAGACCTATGTGACCTTGTGCCTGTCTGCTGTTTACCATGGCAAGTTTAGACTTATTTTCTGTCCTTTTTATACTATAGCTTCATATTTCAAGTTCATCGTTGCTTAAATCAGATCTGCAATGGCATTTTATGATATGCTAAATATAATTATAGTTTAGTTTATAGTTATTCCCCTTCTACCCACTCTAAGGGGTAGATTTACTAAGGGTCAAATTTTAATTAAAAAAATTTTGAAATGATGATTTCCAGTCAATAAATTAGACAACATACATTTAGGCAAAAAAAAGATAAAAGTACAATATATAAAAAGGGCTCAGGGAGGACAAGTCACATTATAGATACAATACATATGCAATTGAATAAAAAAAAAAAACATACCTCAGAAGAAGTTGTCACCATAAATTTTAAGAGAGTTTTCATGTGATAAACAGTGATATAAGTTTCTGAATTGAATTGCATCTCATGTTCAATTTCGTCCATGAGTTTTTACTTGATAAACCTTTTTTTCTCGCTGAATTGATTCTGGCCACAGTAAGCAGAAAGCTATTTCTAAGACTAAACATGTTTTAATGAAAGATTAAAAGAATGTTTCAATGTGCCTGTGTAAATCATTATAGAGACTACTACTAAAATATAAGATGAAGTCTAGGGCCACAATTTATAGAAAGTCACAGGGGGGGTTCAAGAAAAAAATCCCTACTAGGGAGATAACTATGGATGGATGGTCTACAAGAAGTGCATTTGTTTCTACTGCTTTGTGAATTGTTTGCAAATGAAAAAATGATTAATAAACCATTAACATTTTTAATATGGGATGGACACATTTGTCCAGTTTTGCTGAAAATTTGCAAAAGCATTAAAGTCATTGGGTGTTTTTTTAACATGAATTTTATAGTGAACTATAGCGTATGGTTGTTTTTTTCTTAGCCAAGACTGATGAAAAACCATTAACAATTAAGTGTAGGGCAATGTAATCAATCATATTTATATAATATTTAACTATTGACTTTCATGACTTGCCACTGAAGGCTGCAAATAATTGTTTCCAAGAGCAAGGGGCCAATCAGCTGTACTTCCTAGGTGCGGCTTTCCTCCTTAACTCATGCCTCTACCACCTGGCCTTCCATCACTTTAGCCCCATGCCTAACCCCTGTTATGCCCTATACTTGATACGACTAATACTGTCTTTCCCCCCAGGGAAGTCCTTCCTGCTGCGACACTATGCTAATACCTCCATTCTATATCTCTACCCCGCTTGTTCTAGGGAGGGCAGGAGCTGTTCAAAGTAAAAGAGAACACTCCCTTCACTTCTTCTTTTAACCCCTCATGTCTTTGATCATCTGCACAGCAAACCAGGAAACTACAAAATCCATAAGCCCTAACACCCTCATTCGGTTTCCTCTTTCCTAGTCCTGTCAAGACTCTGTAGTTCCCAGTTCCTTGTTTAATCCCACAGGCATTCTGGACACAACTGATTCATATATAATTTTTCTGGATCTCATGTAGGTGCTGTGTGGCTTCAAAGCAGCAATGCACTGCACATATCCTTAAAGGCATACTGTCATGGGAAAAAAAGTTTTTTTCAAAATGCATCAGTTAATAGTGTTGCTCCAGCAGAATTCTGTATTGAAATCCATTTCTCAAAAGAGCAAACTTTTTTTTTTTATACTTCACATTTTGTCAATTTCCCAGCTGCCTCAAGTCATGTGACTTGTGCTCTGATAAACTTCAATCACTCTTTACTGCTGTATTGCAAGTTGAAGTAATATCACCCTCTCCCCTTTTCCCCCCAAGCAGCCTAACAACAGATCAATGGGAAGGTAACCAGATAACAACTCCCTAACACAAGATAACAGCTGCCTGGTAGATCTAAGAACAGCACACAATAGCAAAAACCCATGTCCCACTGCATTCTATTAGTTCTGGCACAAGTCACATGACCAGGGGCAGCTGGGAAATTGACAAAATGTCTAGCCCCATGTCAGATTTCAAAACTGAATATAAAAAAAATCTGTTTGCTCTTTTGAGAAATGGATTTCAGTGCAGAAGTCTACTGGAGCAGAACTATTAACTGATGTGTTCTGAAAAAAAACATGTTTTCCCATGACCGTATCCCTTTAAAAAACATCACTAAACTTCTCTGGTAGGATTTAGTGTAACTTAAATATATTGTACACATGAAATTTCACGTTGTATATTAAGTTACTGCTTGGTCTAGATAATTATTTTACATAAGTTCAATACATTAGATTGTTACAAATTTGCATACTGCATACATTGGCTTGCTCAAATTAATTCACATACTGAGCTAGCATACATGTTGGCCTAAATTTGGCAAGATCTAACAATTATTGTACAGAAGGGTATATGGGTGGCAGTGGTTGGAGGTTTGTAGGTTTATAGACTGTAAACAAGAATGGGAGGGACAACTAGTTAAATAATCAATTACTTGCTCAAATGAAATCTTGGGGAGGACCTGATCACTTTTTTATGGGGAAATTATTCATCAGAAATGCAGGTCTCCTTGATGTATATACTGTAGCTGCAGGTTATCCAAACTATACTGGTAATATAATAATTTTTTTTTCCTACTGTACATCAATGTGTGAGCAAGTAGCACTATATCAATAAATACTGTACATTCAGTATATTCATACATCTATTTCTATGATAGTATGCATGGGCATACTAATTAAAAAGTAGAGGTATAGGATCACTTATGCAGAATGCTTGGGCTTTTGGTTTTTTTGAATAAGGCATCTTAGTGAAAAATGTTTTATTGACATAACCACAACAGAATCTTTTAATTGTAAGGTTATATTACTCTGTAATCAGTGTTTTATATGATCTCATTGTCTATTTTACTTTGTTAAAATAAAGTTTGCATTTTACTGTATTTTATTCTGTCTGTTTGTGGGATCTGTGATTGCTTGCTGTATATCCGTGGTATGGAACTGACCAAGTTCAACCCTCTTGACTACTATGTTTTTTATACTTGCATTTTCTAGTGAGATGTATTTATTTAAGTGCACTGTGGGTTTCTTAATGCAACACAACCTCTTGTTTGATTTATAATCTCAAGGGTAAATACACTAATGCACATATTTACTTTTACTCATGAAAAGGATTCTGGCAAAAATTACAGTAAACTAGGATGACTCAGGGGTTCTTGAGTCTGTTGATACTGTATACAGTAAGAAATGCAAGCTAATTTGTTTACAATCTAAAATGTATTCCAAAGGCAATGATTTGCAACTACATTTGCTATGGAGTAAAATTTGGCATGTATATATGGTTAGTCCCATAGTGAATTAAATTGTATTAAAGTTGTTAGTGTTCAACTGACTTGAGTCAATGCTTAAAGTCTTTTTTTCCACTTAACTTTGGAAGAGGAACTGAAAGACTAACTATACAGAGCAAATAGCAAGCAATTCTCTTAATTTAAAGGAAAGTGTATTGCCAAATTGCTTAAATTTATAAAAACCAGTGATTGAAGGCTGCATCAATTTTTAAATTTATTTTTCCTTTACCTTAAAACCACCAATTTAATAGAGACAGATATTATTCATTTAACATACAGTATGAAGGTGATAGAATACTTAAATGAATTAATCTTTCAGTAAAATAAGAGAAGTACAAAAACAATTAATACAATTTCTAATCCATGCACATTCACTAGATTTAAATGGGGTTAATTGTATATTGTTTAATGGGTGCAATCAATAAATTAAGTAAGTATGTCTGTCACTAGAGGAAATCCACATAGTGTCGAAGGTACTAGCAAGAGGTGGCTCCTCAGCATCAGTCAAGAGGAGGGGACTACCCTGAAAGAGATATAAAAAAATGGAGGAGTTGCTTAGGTTTGTTTGACTGATGACACTAAGGGCCTGAGAAAAGTACCACCATGAAAGCCGATTATATCATCTCTCCAGCAGGCCAAAAAAAAAACTAGCTACTGTAAGCTGCTTAGGCTATATCCAGGAATTAAAAGGGGCCAGTAGCCTGATGGAAACAGGGCCACACTTACAGGGTCAGTATTAATAAATGTTCATATACACCATAATATAATATAACCACTTAGTGAGAAGTGCATATATAGGTGCAATTACCGTACCCGGGAACTAAGCTGCTCCGTGCATTAAAATCACTTATCAGTCAGATAACGAGGTCGAAACCTCTTCTGTCCTTACCTAAGGTGGATCGGCTGAACCACAGTAAGCCTGGATGCCCTTTTAGTCCCTCTAGTTAGGACCAGATCAAAGCAGAGGGGAAAGTAACTGGGAACCTGTTGGTGCCGTTTCAATAGTCCCTGAGTTTACACAAGCTCGCATACAGTGCAGTGGGTAAGTATGGCAACCGGCGTATGCTCTCCCTTTTTTTACCCCCTTCTTTCCATCTGGACTGTGTGCAGCAGAATCCGATTGTAGATGTACTCAAATCCATGTATCATGGCCATCGGTGGTCGCAATCCACGGAATGTGCATCTAACCATCCAGTCTACCTGTGTATGTCCTTATGTGGGTTTTTTCATTAAGCAATTTCAATGCCCATATGTCACCTACTTTCATTAAGGCCCTCTAGGGAGGTTTTATGTGCCTGCCTGCCAATTAAGATTCCTATAGGTTACTACTGCTTAGTGTCAGACTGGCCCATCGGGATACCAGGAAAACTCCCGGTGGGCCCAGGTGTCACTGGTCCCTCATGCTGTTAAAAATTTAGCCAAATTTCATGGCCATTCCCTATTTCTATAGGGAACAAAGAGGCTAGATTTCTGAGAACAAAGAGGCTAAATAGATGGAATAATAGATTATAGCATGTAAAGAAAAGAGACTCTAAGAATAGAGGTTGAGTGAGGAGAGGAAGGATAATAGTACTGAGAATTGGCCCCTTATCTAAGGTTTTTGGGTGGGGCCTTAGTCTAAGGTTTTTGGGTGGGCCCCTG
>CM044433.1:68868328-68914587 GCA_024363595.1 Xenopus borealis | reverse complement strand
CCTATATATATATATATATATATATAATTAAGTTTCCTGAGGGGGGACCAAAGCATTGAGCAAAATTCATTTTTGGAAGGAACAGTAACAAACAACTAAAATTTATATAAACAGTTGCCATGGGGCAACCATTTAAGCACTGTATACAGTACACCGTAGATAATAGATAAGTTCTAAAGAATTCCATTATATAGTGAAGAATGTATTGGATATCTGTTGTGTATCCTGTGCCTTTTTTCCTTTTTCAGATTTGAATGGCTGTCCCATGGCTACACAACAGCTTGTTTATATAAACAATTGCAGAGTTTCTGACGCAAACACACTAGTTTTACCAGTGCAGCAAATCCTGTGACTGCATTATTTATGTTGTTTCTCAGCTCAGGCACCCAGGTAAAGAACATTTTTTTTTGTGGGCACCTTGCATATCTCATAGACTGACACAAGTCTGTTAATCACAATAAATCTCAAAATCTTTCCAAGTAAAGGACGTCCCCAAATATAATTACATTTGGGGGCACATTTACTAAGGGTCAAAGTGAAAATTTGAATTAAAAAATATTGAATTTCGAAATAATTTTTGACTTCAACATTTGATTTGAATTGAAAAAATTTGAAAATTAAAATTTCTAAGTACCATCTCTTTAAAAAAAATATAATTTGACACTTCGCCACCTTAAACCTGCCGAATTGCTATTTTAGCCTATGGGGCACCTCCTGGAACCTTTAAGGAGTGTTTTTGAATTTTGTGGAATTTCAAATTATTTTTTCAAAAATCGTTCAAATCGTTCAAATGGAACTATGCTTTCGAACAATTCAATCAATATTTTTTCGATTGAAAAAGGACCTAATCGATCCATTTTTGAGAGAAAAAGCCCTTAAAATTGGTAAAATTTAAAATTTTTTACAATTTGAAAATTCAACCCTTAGTAAATCTGCCCCCAAGGGTATAACAAGCAACTATGTTATTACAGGTATATGATCTGTTATCTGGAAATCCACTATCCAGAAAGCTCAGAATATCAGGAAGGTTGTCTCATATACACTATATTATAATTAAAAAAAATCTAAATTTTTATCTGTAAAAACAAAACAGTACTTTGTGTGTGATCCCAACTAAGTTATGATTAATCCTTATTGGTGGGAAAACAAAACGTAAGGCAGAATTTCCAAATTATGGTGGTATCCCTTATCCGGAAAAACTCGGGACCTAAGCATTCAGGATAACAGATCCCATAACTGTATTGGCCAAGTGCATAACCTTGCATTTATCAATGCTCAAATTCAAGTGTCCATTTGCTGCCCATTTCTCCAATTTAGTAAATCTCAATGCAATGGAGCTTATAGTTTCCCTTAGGATCAGCAAAATAGAGACATCACTTACAATGCCCATCTCAAGAAAAAAAAAAAGTAAAGCCTAGCTACAGCGATCAGGCTAAGAAATGTCACATTTATTACAACTGAAGACTTACTATTCCTTAATTTAATCATTAATCTTCTATAGTAAATGTCTACTCTACTCTTTTTGTGTGAATATAGATATAAAGCCTAGGCTGAAGGTACTACTACTACACAGAATGTAGATGAAAATAAAAAGTTAGAGTTACAAAACTATATTTGTTTAAAGTAAACTGACCTAAGAGTTACTAAAGCTTTATTGAATAGCAAATTTAGGCAAACTAGGTGAACCAAGTCACCAGTGAAGTGAACCAGCTGAGTTGAACTGAAGAAGCTGCTCCGATGAGTAGAGGAAGTGTCTTTAATGATTTCTCAGCAAGTCTAGTTGTTTTAGAATTACTTACATTAGATATAACACAACCTGGATGAATGAAAATCTATATAATCAGGTGAACTAAGCTTTTCTGGTTAAAGGGGTATCGCTGCCTTTTACACTAGAAAAGTTATTACCAAGTCTATCATTTGAGTGAATTCCCACAATAAATAAAGAAATACACAGAGGGGCACATTTACTAAAGTGTAAAGTAAATCTTCTCTTCAACTAACTTCACCACAGTTCACCTCACTTCACCAGGTGTATTTTTACAACAATCTCCATATTTACTAAAAATCTTAAGTTCACTTTTTCTGCATTGAATCCTAGTTGCCACTTAGCTGCCCAGATTGACAGTTTGTCAAGATCATGTTGCTACATCCTGGATGAAATTAATTGGGCTGAGTTGTTTTATGTCATCCGCAAACACTGATACATTACCCTCCCCTAAGTCATTAATTAACAAGTTAAAGAAAAGTGGACCCGATACTGAGCCTGGAGGGACCCCAAAAAGAACCTTACTCCTTACTCCAATCACCCTCTGTACCCTATCCTATAGCCAGTTTCCTATCCTTGTGCAAACTTCTTCATTAAGTCCAACAGACCTTTGTTTAGAAATAATTTTTTGTGGGCCACAGGATCAAATGCTTTGGCAAAATCCAAATAAATCACATCTACTGCCCTCTCTCCACTGTGCAGCATCTTTCTTACCTCATCATGTCTTCAAATAATATCAATGTCAATGTCAAACGCATTGACCTCTTATTGCCAGGCTGAGATAGTAATCCCTTTTTAAATACTGGAATGGCATAAGCTTTTCTGCAATCCATAGGTACCATACCAGATGAAAGGGAAACTGAGAAAATTAGAAATAGGAGCTGGTCTAAAACTGAACAAAGCTCTCTTAGAGGGGGTGTATGCCATCAGGCCCTGGAGCCATTGTTTACATTTTTATTAAAGCTTTATGAATCAAATCCAGAGTCGGCAACTGACTAGATTGAGCTGAGCCATCAGTGCAGCTATGAAGTGAGTCTGGGAACTCTGGTGTGATTAGGCATGGAAGAACAGTAGACATGCTGAAAGCATCCCTTTATTCTGGTCTTCATGCTTTCAAGGCTGTGCTTCTGTTAACCGAATAGAAAGCAAAACAAAAGATCAGTGAAATGTGTGCTTTGTATGTGGATTATAGTGTTGTATATACAACTTTACACACACTCATATTTCACAGATGTCAAAACATAATAAATTAAATCTTATTAGGACCTAACAGTGTAATGCATGTGAAATTATACAAGAAAATGCATTATTAAAGGACAGTGCTGGCCCTCACTATCTACCTTATCAAATACAGAGGTGAATTACTTTATTATTATTATTATTATTATTGCTTGTATATACAAATACTGTTAAAATGTTTTCTACTTGGGTCTGTTTAAAAGAAATGTTATCCCATGTCTCAGCTGTAGAGGACAGAAGTCAAATAATTTTAAAGGAGAACTAAAGCCTGAAAATTAACATGTCTAAAAATGCCATATTTTATATACTGAACTTATTGCACCAGCCTAAATTTTGAGCTTGTCAATAGCAGCAATGATCCAGGTCCAGGTCACAGGGGGTCACAATCTTAAAAACTGTATGTGACACTCACATGCTCAGTGGGCTCTGAGTAGCTGTAGAGAAGCTAAGCTAAGGGTTCATCACTAATTATCCAGCAGAAAATTAGGTTGACTTGTAATATAAGCTAATGCTACAGGGCTGATTATTAAATTCTGATGCTAGTTGCACTGCTTTATGTGCTGCCATGGAATAATTACCTGTATTAATTACTAATTAGCCTTATATTGTGACATTTATATTCTATGTGTACTGTATATTGTGAGTGGGTCCCTAAGCTCAGTAATTGACAGCAGCACAGAGCATGAGCAGAAAATCAGCAGAAAAGAAAATGGGGGGGCTACTGGAGCATCTTTGGAGAAACAGATCTTAACCGCTAAAGGGCTGTGGTTGCCTTGGGCTGGTACAGAAGCCCAAAATATAATGTACAACTTTTTTAGCTACTTCTTTAGTTATGCTTTAGTTCTCCTTAAATGTACCTCAGCACTACACTAGCTCAAGGGAATAGTTTATTAATTTTTTTAAGCTGCATCACTTTATTGTTCCTGGTGGAGCATATTGTTTACCAGTATTTTGAATCTGTTTATATAGTGTCTTCATGGTACGGAGTCATCATGTCATTTTGTTTTCTCATTCTTATGACTTATTCTCTTCAATGAAACTATATTTTTTTTTAAGTTTTTATTTTTGGCATTTTTATAAAAATACATTACAAAAGAAAAAATACATAACTAGAAAATAAAGAAAATCATATATACATAATTGAATAAAAAATAAAACATTTACATTTGCCTATAGAGCCATCAATTTTTTAACACTATTGCTTTTAAGGAGTAAGGTTCTAGTGGGCATCTTCAGTTTCCATCCATGCACCCCAAATATCCTCGAACTTTTTTGGACACCCCCTTGCTGTATAAATCAGTTTTTGATAAGGTAAGTTATTGTTCCACTGCCCCTTCCAAAAGGTAAGATTTGGAGGTTCAACTGACTTCCAATGCAGAAGAATAGACTTTTTTGCATAGAATAAAAGTTGAAGGTAACAAATTTTGACATTAGACCTCAGGCCCAGATTTTCCATCACTCCCAAGTGGCATACCAATGGGGTTCTGAAACATGGGGCATTCAAAGTCAGGGAAATGTATTGTAAAACTCCCTCCCAGAAATCTTGAATACAAGGACATTCCCAGAACTATGTGTCAGAAATGTGCCTACTGCTTGGTTACATTTTACACATTGATCCGAGGTCAATGGGTATAGTTTTGCAAATCTTTATGGTGTAAGGTATACCCTGTTTAGGAACTTTGTTTGAATATATCTGTCCCTGACAGATATTGTAATATCAGGGACCTGTTTCAGTACATCTTCCTACATTTCTTCGTCCAGGCCTGGAATGTCTCTAACCCATTTATCTCTTACTTTGGTCAATGGGTCTGGGCTGGCCTGTCCTAGAATAGCATAGAGCCAGGTTTTCGGGTTTGTAAGGTCATTCCTACAAAAATATACCTCTAGGGAAGTCTCTATTATTTCTATGGGTCTGTCTGGGAACTGAGTTCTGAAGGCATGCCATAGTGGGAGATACCGGAAAAACATGGATTGAGGCAGTTGGTAGGTATCTTTGAGACTATGAAATAACTTCATATCTCACCAATATCACATAAATGTTTTAGCCCAGCTTCTAATGTCAGGAAGATCATTAAAATGTAGAAGAGCCCTGTTTCCCCATAGTGGTGTCCAGCGGGACCACACAGGCCTCGATCTGTGAGCTATCTTAAGTGCTTTTTTAAATACTTTGACTACTGTCGTCATTGGTGTGGTAATTGTACAGTATGTGGGGGATCCTCTATATAATAACTTAGCCAGAGCTTCCAGGGAGCCCATTATCACAGCCTCCAAGGTAGTAGAAGGATTATCAGGTTGTGGGACTATCCACCAGTGTGCAAAGGTGAGTTGGCTTGCTAGGAAGTACAGCTTGAGGTTGGGTAGGGCTAGGCCCCCTCCTGTCATGGGTGCCTGTAAAATGCTAAAGCTCATCTGTGGGTGTTCTCCTGCCCAAAGAACTTCTGAGAACAGAAGGTGGCAGTGGTCAGCAGAGATGCTTTTTTCTATTTGTTTATATTGTTGTTCCTCCATTTGTGTGTTCTGTTGGCATTCTTCACTAATCTGCTTTTTTTAATCTTACCAACAGGATGCAGCTAGGGTGTTAGGGAAACAAACATATTTCTAAATGTATGGCTTGTGTATGGTTTTAGGAGCTACATATCAATCTCAAAGTTTTAGAAACTCAGAGGGTAGTGAGTTAGAATAATATTTGTAAATGGCTTTCTTGCAGTTCTTTACAGAGAAGGCCTCAGCCATAGTTGTTTTCACTGGTGTGTGACTAATCAGTCAACATAGCCAACAGAGGGATACAATACATAATATTGCTATCTTACTGCTTTGGTAGTGTTTTTATGTTCTCCCTGACATGATATATGTCTGGTGGTTTCCTTACACAGTCTACATAATGGTTGCCTGATCCAACTGGTCCAAATGTGTACATAGCAGAAAAAATTCTTGCAAGCTTCAATGAGGCAGAGTCTGATGTGATTAATTTCACTATTTATTAATAAAGAAAAGAAAATAATAGTGACTGCATATATTATAATACTACATATTTTATTGTCAGTACAAGGTAATATAACTGGAGGTTATGACTAGTAAGAAATATGTAATATATTACTGGAGGTCTTTTAACATTAGCTATTGCCTAAGCAGTGAGCTTAATTTATAAATGTTTCTGTAAATGAAGCTAGGCTGAAGTATATTAGAGATCTAAATACAACAGAAACTAACAAATAATATTTAATGTTTAAAAGACTTTATACTACAGCCCTTTCTGGAACTACTGTATATTTAGTAGGCTGATCACGTTAAGTTTTTATATTCAAATTTATAGTGTGGCAACATAATGACAGCACATCAAGATTATTAAGTGTGAATTTTAGAAGTTGTAATTCTGAAGAGCTATATTTGATGTGATAAGTGGGAAATTTTCAGGTTTCGACATTAATGTCACATAGGGTAATTTGTACATGTGATTACAATACAAGGGTGTAATTATTGTGAAAAAGATACATGTTTTTGGAGATTAGTATGAGCAATGTAAAGCAGATATTTCCTGTACCATTTTGTTACTGCCTGATGAGAATTATAATAGACAATTGCCAAATAATACCTAAAATCACTACCCAAAAACCAGTAACATAATCTGTGTGTGTGATTAATCAGATTTTTCACTGGACCTGTTATACATTGTCTAATAGACCAGTGTACTTTTTTGGGCAGTACAATTTTGCAGCAGAATTTTTTCATGCATATGTGCTAGAATTTTACCATTCTGTCTATTTTGGGGAAAAAAAAATACATTGACTGTTATTATTGCCTTCTGCATCAACCAATGAGATAGGAGCTGAAGGAGTTTTTATTTCTATGAAGAAAGGTTGTAGCATAGTGGAATGGAGCTTCTAACAATTTCTGGCAATGGATATGCTTACAGCAGAGCAGAAACACTTTAAAGTGCATGCAAACACCCCACAAAAAATTAAACTAGTGCACATATTATCTGAAATCATTAAATGCCACCCACCCTGGTTGTTTAAAGGTTAATAGTAAGACAACAGCATCCACTTAATCACTATTAATCACATAATTTATTCTCCTCCTCTAACCCACTCAGCTCCCTCCATTGGGAATTTACTTTGGCTGTTGACTATTGCACATACTTTAATTTTAATCTCAGAGTGCTAAACACACCCTCCAGTCTAGCAACTAGCAAAGAGACTGCATTACTGGTTCCCATAACACTGCTTTAGCTGCCTTTTTTTGCTTCCTTGGACATTTGTCATAATAAGACATTTTATCAAAATAAGTTCTGCCTCTGTAAGTCTGCATTCTTTATTGCATGTACTATTTGCAGATGCAAATGTGACTTATTATGTGTCAGAAGGAAAATTGCTGCCAGATGAAAGCTACTATTTAATTGCTGCTGCAGTGAGATTGGAAAAGTTGAACAACTGTACCATTTTAATATAACATTTCTATCTAACTAGCAAAAGAGGGATTGAATTTTCAAATGTATGAATGCCGCTAATGCATCTCACATTGCTCCAGGCCTACAACAACATACCTTGTTTTTTGGCAGGGGAATAAAATCAGGCAGTGACAGCGGCATAGAACATGTGCTGTGAGTAGTGAAATTTCGCCTAAAAAACGAGTCGCGCGCCGTTTTTGACGCGACGCGCGTCAAAAACGTCCCACGACTCGTTTCGTGAATTTTTCGCCGATTTGCGAATTTCTCTAGAAATTCGCGAATCTTTAGGCGAAGCGAATCGCGGGAGATTCGCCCATCACTAGCTGTGAGTCAGCAAAAAAAGATGGGGAGCTACTGGGGTTTTTATAGACACACAAGTTGGCACAGGCATCCAAAACATAATGCACAACATTTCTGCCCTACTTCTTAACATAAGCTTTAGTTTTTCTTTAAAGATATCTAATAGCATACATGTATGTATGACTTACCCTCTACTCTGCTCTCGGTTAACTTCTTATATGTTCATTTTACTCTTTTTTTATTTTTTTCACTTCACTTGAAAGGGATACTTCTCATTTTGCTTTTGCCACCTTTCATCTAGACATCTTTTTCATTTTACTTTTTTCCACCTCCTATGTGCCATTTTTTTGGTTTTTGCTCCGCTCCTCTACACTTTCCTTTTCTGCTGTCTACTGCTTTTCCATTTTCCTTTTTGTGTCCCACTATTTATCTACCTGTGCCTCATATTCTTTCCCATCATTTTTTTATTAACAATTCTTTATTTATGTTAATTTTGTGATGGGATACAGAAGGAAAAAGAGTAGGGGAAAGGGTTGAGCATACAATCCACATAATAATTGTAAAATATGTTTCAATCAGGGTTAATAACAAGTCATTTATCATAATTTATAGTTTTCCATATGATACATTGATTTTTTTTTATCAGATATGCAACTTCTAATATCATGAATGGGTTTTATTTCTAATTGATATGATCTGAATCACTTAAAGGAAAACTATACCCCCAAAATGAATACTTGAGCAACAGTTATTTTATATCAAAGTGGCATATTAAAGAATCTTACCAAACTGGTATATATATTTCAGTAAATATTGCCCTTTTACATCTCTTGCCTTGAACCACCATTTAGTGATGGTCTGTGTGCTGCCTCAGAGATCACCTGACAAGAAATAAACTCTAAGGGGCAGATTTACTAAATTCACATGAAGGATTCGAAGTTCGATAAGATTTTCAAAAAGATTAAAATTTTTGAATGTTTTTTAAGACCACTTTGACCAGTGAATTTTGAATATTCGAATAAAAATCTATTTGAATATTCGACTATTCGACAGTCAACGTACTTCGCCTTTAAATTTTTATTTGACTGCCTAGTTTGCTAGGTCAAAGCTACTGAAATGGGTTTCATTTTCAATAAAAAAATTTTGATCGAATGGTTAAAATCGTTCGAATTGATTGATTCGAACGATTTTAACGATCGATCAAATTTTTACTATTTGATTGTTCAACCAATCGAATTGGGGTAAAAATTGGGGTAAAAATCTGTTTTTAAGTTCTTTAGCTCTTATTCTGGGATATATATGTTCAGAAACTCTGATTTATTATAGTTAATATTAAAATTAGAGAGTTCTCCAAAATTTTTCAAAATTTTCAAAAGAACCAAGTGTGGTTTTGTAATATATAATAATAATTGATCTACAAAGGTCATGCATTTATACTCTACCTTTTGCTATAATACCTGCAATGTCTGGGTCTTTCTGTAACAATCTCATTATAAGAACCTTGACCAGTGAGGGGGTACACTCGGTTGCACAGGTTAACCCTGTGGTCTCCAGTGCTCACCAACGCCCTTTTGGGCCCCCGGTCTTTCTGCTGTGGAAAACCAACAAGTTTGTGCATGGCTAGAGACAAGTCCATAAGCGAAGTACCGGCAAGGCTTTCAAAGCATTTCAAAGGATTTCTAAGGAGCGATGACTGCAAGCTTGACATCTATGATAAGCGAAGGCCACTAGCAATACCTCGAACGAATACCCAGATGACTAGAAACTTTAAACGAATGATTCAAAAACTTTAGCAACCCTGAAAACTCTCCCAGTGGGGCATTTGGGAGGACGTTCCAAGTTGGACAGATCAGACAGGAATAAAGAAGTGGGTGCAAGAATCAAATCATGAAAAATAATAGGAGAGGGTGGAACCGGGTTGCTCTCACTTTGAAGCATACATCTAGACAAGGCGTCCGCTTTAGTATTCTTTGAACCCGGCCAATATGAAATGAAGAAATTAAACCTAGAGAAAAACAGAGCCCAAAGGGCCTGACGAGGTTTAAGTCTTCTAGCCAAGGAAATATATTCGAGATTTTTGTGATCTGTTAAAATGGTAATAGGCTGTTCAGTTCCCTCAAGTAGATGACGCCACTCCTCCAGTGCAAGAGAAATAGGCACAAGGATGAAGAGTCCTTGAAATTCAGCACGCTGACATAAGACAGCGTCAACTCCGACCTCTGAAGCATCAACCTCCAGAATAAACGACTAATCAGGATGAAGAAGGATTGGAGCAGAACTAAACAGTCTTTTAAGAGTCACAAATGCCTCTTGTGCTTGAGAGGTCCAGACAATTTTACAAGGTTTCTTCGTAAGAGCCGTGATGGGCGCCACTGTTTGGGAAAAGTTTTTGATGAATTTGCGATTAAAGTTAGCATACCCCAGGAAACATTGAATGGCTTTCACAGTTGTATGAAGTGGCCAATCCAGAACAGCGGAAACTTTAGCATGATCCATCTCAAACCCAGAAGAAGAGATCACATATCCCATGAAGGAGACTGAGGACTTATGGAACTCACACTTTTCAAGCTTGGCATAAAGACAGTTCTTTCTTAATTTGAGGAGAACTTGTTTTACTTGAAAAAGGTGATCAGACAATGAAGAAGAATAAACCAGAATATAGTCCAAATAGACTATAACACAGGTTTGCAGAAAGTCTCGAAGAACATCATTGATGAAATCTTGAAAGACAGCGAGTGCGTTGCATAAGCTGAATAGCATAACCAGCTATGGTCATCCCAGGTGTTGAAGGCTGTCTTCCGCTCATCACTTTGACGGATGTGGATAAGATTGTATGCACCCGCAAGTCTAACTTAGAAAAGATTTTAGCTCCTCTTATTCTATCAAACAATTCTGGTATCAAAGCTAATGTGTATCGATTCTTTATAGTAGTTTTTGTTCAAGGCACGATCGTCAATGCACAGCCTAAGCTTGCCATCCTTCTTCTGGACAAAAAAGAAACCGGCACCGGCCGGGGATGTGGACTTCCTGATAAACCATTTAGAAATATTCTCTTGAACATACAGTATTCTTTCATAGCTTGGTCTCAGGTTCTGATAATGGATCTGGGGGGAATGGTGCTGGGAACCAGATCTTTAGGACAATGATATGGAAGATGAGGAGGTAGGCTCTCAGCATTTCACTTCTCGAACACATCTGTAAAATCCTTGTAGACATCAGGGAGATGAGGACTGGAGACAGAAAGCAACGATGAGGCAGCCACCAGAAGGACAGAAGATGAAATGCATTATGGGTGACAAAAGGAACTCCAGGCCATGAGTTCTCCTGAAGACAGTCAATGGATGGATTATGTTGAAGCCAAGGAGTTTCAGGACAATCGATGAGCAAAAAGGACAACTCATCCACATGCAGACTGCCCACTTGGATCAGGACCGGGACAGTAGCAGAAGAAAGAACACCAGGTGAAATAGGTCAGCCATCTACAGTGCAGGCAAAAAGAGGAATCTTGAGAGGAATGAAACTCAAAGCACAGGACTTGGCAAAGGTCTTATCAATGAAATTTCCTGCTGTTCTGGAGTCGAGGAAAGCTTAACATGTACCAGACCAGGTGGACAGGGAAGACTCCTCTCTCACACCTAGGCTGAGGCATTTCCCTGACTCTGAGGTTTGGTGGGAGAAGATCTCAGCAGGTGTCCAGCGAGGACAAGCAAAGACCAGAATTTTTTCTAGTCCTTTTCCTTGGGAGTTAAGCTCCAATCTGCATAGGTTCATCGCAACATAAAATGAAACTGAAGGCTTGCGGGCACGGAACTTAAGTGATGATCTCTCCCTCATCCAAGAATCAATATTGATGATGAAAACTAAAAATTCGTTGAAAGAAGTAGGCAGATCCCAGGTTACTAGCCTCACTGTTCCAAAACACCTTTGCAGCTAAAGTTTGGAATTTGATTGCATATGCAGAGGCAGTACTAGATCCTTGATTGATTTTCATGAGCCATTCAGAGGCATTCAATTTACGACCCAGGAGATCGAAAATTTGCTGGAAGGTGGAAAGGAAGGCAGTGGAATCATGTATAAGAGGATCATCTCTATCCATTAACAGCGAAGCCCAAGCAAGGGCTTTCCCATGAGGAAGAGCTATAATATAAGCAACCTTTCTCAGTCGCAAATTGGTCAGGCACCGTTTCAAATTGGATCTTGCATTGAGTGATGAATCCTCGGCAAGCGTCAGGCTCACCCCCAAAATGAACACGAGCAGTAATCTTGGCCGGTTTAGGAGATGCAGATGGAGGAAAATGAAGCATAGAAGATTGGGAAGCACCAGCACCCAAAATCTGAAGGGCTTCTAGGCAAGAAGTGTTGTGCTGTAAGGCTTGTGCAAAATGAGCCTGTTGAGCCACTTGACTGTCCAAGAGCTTCATCATAATATTGAAATATCCCTCCATGATAGAAGAAGCAGAAGCCAGTTCTATTTGCCAAAGCTAACTGTAACAATCTTGTTATACAAACTTTGCCCAGTGATGGGTACACTCGATTGCACAAGATAACCCTGTGGTCTCCGGTGTTCACCAACACCCTTTTGTGGCTCGGGCTTTCTGATACGGAAAACCAACAATTCGTAATGAAAAAGTCAGACAGGAGTCAAACCAGTATAAGTATATGCTTAAGCAGGAACAGTAACACTGAAGCCTAGCTTGGGCACTTCCAAAATGGAGACTGGGCTCTTTAAAGGGAATCTTCTAACTTGACGCCTCTTAATGACGTCAGAGATGCGTCGGGAATTAATGAGCCTCTGGGACCTCCCAGTGCATCTTACACTTTCCTAATGTGAGACAGTAGTGTTTTCATAACTAAAATAAAGAGAATTGGTGAAAGTGTGCACCCCTGTCTTGTTCTGTTAAATATTTGTACCTTGGGGGATAATATCTCATTCATTTTAATTCTGGTGGTGGATTTCTTGTATAAGGCTAAGATTCTCTGTATGATCACTGGGCCAAATACAAAACCAGCTAGTGTTTCCCTTAAGAATATCCATGATACCCTATTGATGCCTTTTCAGCATCCGAGGTAAGTATGATTGATGGTATACTTTTCTTTTGTGCATAGATTATCAATGAGAGAACTTTAAATGAGTTCTCTTTCCCTTCTCTTCTAGGTACATATCCTGTTTGGTCCGTGTGTATTAATTCTGGTAAGCAATTCTTAATCCTATTGCTTATTATGTTTGCATACATTTTCATGTAGCTGCGGGTCTTTGTTTGGTTTTGGGATTATGGTGATATGGGACTCTTGGGCTTGTGAGTGGAATTTCCCTTTCTCATTAATTCTATTGAAGTAATTGAGAAGATACGGGGATATTGTCTTTTTAAATATTTTATAGAATAATGCTGTGTATCCATCAGGGCCAGGGCTGTGGATAGGGTATCAATGCAATCATCTATTTCTTTTTCCTCAAATGGAGCATCCAGAATTTGGCTTATTTCCTGTGGTAATTTCTTGATACCGCTTCTTCAATAAATGTACTTATTCTATTTATAACTTCCTCCGCAGGTGGAGAATTCTTTAATTTGTACAATTGTTGATAATATTCCTGAAAGGCCCCAGCTATGCCCTTGGTATCATAATGGGTTTTATTATATTTTATCGATATAATATTTGTTTGATGCTGGATCTTTTTAACCGTTCTTGCAAAATGTTTATTACACTTATCCCCCAACTCATAAAACTTTTGTTTAGTTCTCATGTAAGATTTTTGTACGCTTTGGTTTAGTAATGCTCTAAGTTGTAATCGCTTGCTTTCAAGTGCTGTCAAGGTTTATTGAGATAGACTCTCTTTATGGGTTTGTTCTAATATTGCTATTTCCCTTAAAAGACTTGTCACTTATTTTTCTTTGTTTAGGTTACTACCCATGGATATCAACTTTCCTCTAAGAACACACTTAAGTGTTTCCCAGAGCGTCCCCGGCGAAATATCTACCATATTGTTGTTTTGTAATGTATTGTCAATCCACCCCTATATTTGTGTTCTGCTTTTTTCTTTATGCAACAGGAATACGTTAAGTCACCAAGTGAACTCAGAGTTTAATGTTTTGGGAATTGAATATTCTATTATTACTGAGGAATGGTCTGACAGAGCTAAGCTCCCAATTTCTCCTTTTGTAAATAATCTCAGCCAGTGTTGTGAAGCAAATATGTAATCGATTCTTGAATAAACTTGGTGAACCTTAGAGAAGTGTGTATACTTTCCATAAGTCAATTAATTACAACTCAGCTAACAATTTACAGTGCAACCACAAAACAAGACACTGACAAGGGGCGAGAACAGAGGCGTAACTACTCCTTGGTGGGCCCGGTACAGGATGAGCACCTGGGCCCCCCTGTCGGGCACTTACCTCTATAAATCCAATGCTGGAGTGTTAATGGCATGTGTGCTGTAAAATCTCCCCCTAGATAACTGCCTGCCATAACCATTATCGTGGCTCTGATGGGCCCCAAGGGGGTGGGGGCCCTGGTGCAATTGCACCCTCTGCACCCCTGGTAGTTACGCCACTGGGCGAGAAAAGAAATGAAGATACCTAAAGGCTAATGTTTCGACCCCACTTAAGATGTTTTTACTATTCAGGAAAAAAAGGTCAGCACCTCAGAAGGGTAATACAGTATTACCCTTCTGAGGCGCAGACTTTTTTTTTCCTGACTGGTTAAAACATCTTAAAGGAAAACTATACCCCCCGAACAATGTAGGTCTCTATAAAAATATATTGCATAAAAAAACTGATATGTAAAACCCTGCTTCATGTAAATCAGTCCAAACTTTTGGCTACCTTGGGCCACAATCGAAGAAGAAAAATTTTCTGGGGCCGCACATGAAATACATAACACTTTTGATTTCTAAAAATAAAGGAAGTACACAGAAATTAACTACAATACCCCCAGAGCTCACAAAAAGATGGCACAGCAGCACGTCCGTGTATAAATACCCCCAGAGCTCACAAATGGCACAGCGGCAAGTACATGTATAATTGTCCCAAGGGCTCACAAAAAGATGGAACAGCTGCATATCCATGTATAATTACGTCCAGAAATCATAGCAGAATGGCACAGTTATTTTGATTTACTGCCTGCACTACTCTCTGGCTTTGACTAGAAAGTGGACAAGTACAGTAGCAAGCACAATCATCCAGGAGCAACTTTAATTAATAAATCAGCAGAGGCACACACACAGTAACACACACACACAGTAACATACGCACATACACACACACTAACACACACACACACACAGTAACACACACACAGTAATACACACAGTTACACACACAGTAACACACACAATGACACACACACAGTAACACACACATTAGGGTTGCCACCTGTCCGGTTTTGACCCAAACAGCCCGGTATTTTGAACGGCTGCCCGGGTCAATGCTTCCTGCCCGGTTTTCCAAATAAGGAAAACCAGGCAGGATTAGCTTGATTGATGCCACAATCAGGCAGTAAACACACACACAGTAACAAACACACACAGTAACTGACACTCACAGAGAGACACACACACAATTCTGGCAGCACAAACATGCAGAAGTATTAAGACCAGAGCAGGCATGAACAGCATCGAATCCAGCCCTCCACCTGTTGGCAGCAGCATAGAAGGGAAACGGCACCATGTTTCAGCTCCCTTACAAGAGCCTCCAGCACTACATAACTTCAGTCAATATAGTGGGGAGGGGGAGGAGGGTGGAATTAACACTTAAAGAGCCCATCCGGGCAAGCCTCTCAGACACTGAAGTAGCTCAAGCAACAGACAGGTTGCCTCGGCCGCCCAATTAATGATGCAGCGGTTAGGATTTTTTTTCCCTGGCTGGACAAAAGTCGTGGGCAATTTAACATGGCAGCATCAATCTCCATTCCAGGCCGCATGCTGCCCGTGGGTTGGACACCCCTGATGTAAATAAACCATTTTCATAATAATATACTTTTTAGTAGTATGTGCCATTGGGTAATCATAAATAGAAAATGGCCATTTTAAAAAAATAAGGACAGCCTCCTGGGATCGTATGATTCAACGGTGCACACAAACATACCAAATTAACTATAAAGTTAGTGTTATGTTACACACAACTTGTCTTTACGTATTGTTTTCACTGTTTTCTGCATTCTGCAGTAGTGTCATGTAAAGGTCCCGGCCCATATCTAAGGGAACTATCAATAAGGACAGCAGGTTGAAACACAACAGTTAGGTCACATGAGCCAATTAACAGACAGAGTTGTGTCTTTTGCTTCCACACTTCTTCCTGTTACAGTTAGAGTTGAAATATTTCTGGTCAGGTAATCTCTGAGGCAGTACAAAGACCATCACGAAATAGTGGTTCATGGCAAGAGATGTAAAAGGGCAATATTTACTGAAATATATATACCAGTTTGGTAAGATTCTTTAATATGCCACTTGATGTGATATAAATATGTTGCTCAAGTATTCAATTTGGGGGTATAGTTTTCCTTTAAGTGGGGTCAAAACATGAAGATATCTTCATTTCTTTTCTCTCCCCTTCAGTATCTGTTGTTTTGTGGCTGCACAGTAAAGTCTTTAGTCTCTACAATGTTGATAAAGTATCAGTTAGGTGGGATACTCATCCTTTCTCTCTGAGTTTTAGGAGTTCTTGGCATTCTTCTTGAATTAGGCATATTAGTCCATTCTCCCTGGAGCTCAAAAGACATCTCTTGAATCTTGCTTGAAGTCGTGGACCATCCGGAGTCTTACCTGCAGCTCCGGGCGGCGCGTCCTCTTCTACCGGCGTTGCTCCCACAATGGCGGTGCCCATGGCCACCACGTGGGTTGCGACACCGGGCGATGACGTCATTGCGTCGCGACTGACGCGCCAAATTTGAATTTAAAAGGGCGCACATGACGCCAGGATGGTGCCCAATTATAGGACCCTTTTGCCATTGTGTTGCTTTTGCCTGGACTTTGACCCTGATACTGCCTGATCCTTGCTTGTACCTTGCCTTTGGACTTTAACCCCTTAGCTTCCTCCTTGGTCTCGACTACCTCCCTTGGGTGTGATAGGCCTCCCCTGACAAAAAGGGTATTATTATGAAAATGGTTTATTTACATGAAGCAGGGTTTTACATATGAGTTGTTTTATGCAATATCTTTTTATAGAGACCTACATTGTCCGGGGGTATAGTTTTCCTTTAACTGAGAAGGATATAGGGGTTTTTGTAGATAAGTTGTTTAACTCCGGACAGTGTTATTCTGTAGCCACTAAAGCAAATAAATTACTGTTGTTAGGGATGCACCAAATCCAGGATTCGGTTCAGTATTTGGCCAGGATTCTGCCATTTTTATTAGGATTTGGATTCGGCAGAATCCTTGTGCCTGGCTGAACCGAATCTGAATCCTTAAAATCATTTGACTTTTTGTCACAAAACAAGGAGGTAAAAAAATTTCTCTTTTACCCTCCCCCTCACTAATTTGCATATGCAAATTAGGGTTCAGATTCAGTACGGTATTCAGCAAAATCTTTCACAGCAGATTTGGGTGTTCAGACGAATCCAAAATAGTGGATTCAATGCATCCCTAACTGTCGTGCATAAAAAGACGCCTAAACTCTAGGGATGAAAACATAATTTCAAGCATAAATGTATTAAAGTCTTTTAGTGGAGCTCACCCGGCTATGTATGCGTCTTCTCGGCTCCTGCGGCTGCTCTCGCGGGATATCTGCACCTCCAAACCGGTCAATCCATTCGCCCTGCATGTATCCGCTCACAAGCGTTCATCGGAGTTATGGAAGAAACATAGTTATTGTGCGATTATTGCGGCTTTATTATACACATATAATAAAGCCGCAATAATCGCACAATAACTATGTTTCTTCCGTAACTCCAATGAGCGCTTGTGAGCGGATACATGCAGGACGAATGAAAACATAATTTGCCTGTTTATACTGTAGGTCCCTGGTAAAGCCTCATCTGGAGTATGCAGTGCAGTTTGGGGATATAAATGAACTGAAGAGAGTGCAGAAATGTGCAAATAAACTGGTTAGAAGGATAGAAGACAAATTATGATGGTAGACTGTCTGGGTTGGTGTGATCTCTGTGGAAAAAAAGACACTGATAGGGGGGGGGTGATTATATTTAACAAGTACATTAGAGAACATTACAGACAAATATCAGGGGACCTTTTTACCCATAAAGAGGATCACTTCACCAGAGGCCACCCCTTCAGATAAGAGGAAAATCATTTTTATTTGAAGCAGCTTAGGTGGTTCTTCCCAGTAAGGGTAGTGAGGTTGTGAAATGCACTGCCATATGATGTTGTGATGGCTGATTCTGTTAATGCTCTTAAGAGTGGCTTGGATGTTTTCTTGAAATAGCATAATATCCAAGGCTATTGTGATACAAAAATCTATAGTTAGTGATATGGAGTGGTCATTTGGTCTATTGTCTTTTTTAAACCCAATAAACTATGTATGTATGTAAAAGAATTTACTATTGTTCTGTGTAACTACTGACAGGGATTTTCTGGCCAAGCAACAATTGTGTGAACAAAATTCCAGCCATTGGCTGTTGTCTTCTTCTTTTTAAACATCCCTAACAAACACATAGTTCATTGGCCATCAGCCATGGCTCAATACTATATTAAGGCACTGCTGGGCATACTTGGCTGCTAAGAGACCAAAAGGGTTAGGATATAACCTAGTTGTGGCTTAATGCCAAATAATTAACACAATGTTAAATGAATGAAAGTAGCCACAGCTTTTATTTAACATAACAAAACCTGGCATGAATAGACCCACATGTACAGGAGCCTCCTTCCACAGAGTAGTCATTAGCTACCCTCCCTTCTAGCATCCTTCTTTAAGAGCGATGCATAATTCTTTTCTAGTTCCCTAAACCTAACTTTTGTGATGCTTATGCATCCCACAAAAGAAAATACAAAAAGTTTGAATTTTTGCCTGAATTTTAGTCTTGATATCCCCAGCAAGATAGACGACCTGGTGGGCTATGGCCTTGTGCCAGACCATCCACCATAGTGCAGCAACGGTGAAGGTCTTTTTTGTTGAACATGAAAAAACTATATTACAGACTGATCTGAGATTATTTCCCCCACAGTGAGCTCTACAAACATTTTTGCCTTTTAATTTCTACTTTTCAATGGAAGGAATGATTTGATCCCATGACAGACACCTGCTATCTCTCCATTGAATCTAAACCTGTGGGAAGGATAAATTCCTGTCATATTGTTGCACATTGCACTGTCCAATATTTAAAAAATGTAAGGTGGTCAATATTCTAATCTGCTGCTTACCTCAAAAAGAAATTAAACCAAGCTCTAAAATACAGTTTAACATTATGTCCCCACATAACCCTTACACTTTTTCAATTCAGTACAACCACAGCAGGGAGGGTAAAAATATAATTTATCCCACAGTACAGTGCTATGTATTGTTGACGTCTTTTCGTATTTGAGCTTTGCAATGCTTTCCTTGTGATACCAGCATGGGTTAAGAACATATGCATATAGAAAATCTAGTAAATAGTACTTTTCTTCATTCTGCTTCAAGTGACCATTGTCAAGATAAACTCATTTTATAAACCTTTTTTTAAAAAAATAAATTCAAGAGAATATTGGCACACTGCCCATGTGTGGATATGGTCATGTGTTTCTTTCTACAAACTTTTTTATCTCCATCAGAAACTTATAACTTAGTTATAGAACTACACTTGATTTTTTTTTCTGTTCCACAGCACAGATAAAAATCTTGGTTTACATATACCATATTGTTTTAGTAAAAATGTCTTATCTAAAATATTGATATCCAACCTTTTACATTTATTTTAATCTGCCTAACTGCTAGTTGATCCAGAGGAAGGCAAAACCCCCAATTCACAGAGCAGCCAGTTACAAGGGGCGGCAAAAAAGCCGCCTCTTGAAACTTTAAGAGCCGAATTTCTGGGTTTTAACCCGGAAATTCGGCTCTGCTAGTGCAGAGAGCACAATTGCGCTCAATGCACTAGCCATACCGCCCCTTTTTAACCGCTTCGACGCTGATTTTTAAGCGCGGAGCGGGAAGGGGGGCAGCATCGGAGCTGCGGCATCGGGGCTGCTGCCTCAAAATGGCAGACTAGTCCCTGGATGAACTTATACTATGAACTATCTTCCATAACCCTGTAGTCCCTCACTTGCAAAAATCCATCAAACCCCTGTATAATGTTCTACAAGCCTCTACAACTGATTAAGGGAGAATTCCACATCTTCACAGTTATCACTGTATAAAAAACCCTCCTGAATATTAAGCAGAACCTCCTTTCTTCTAATCAGAATAGGTGACGTAGCATCAGCTGGAAAGACCTTCTGGTAAATAAAGCATTAGAGCGATTATATGATCCCCTTATATATTTATACAGAGTTATCATGTCACCCCTTATGCACCTCTTCTCTAGCGTGAACATCCCCAATTTGGCCAGTCTTTTTTCATAGCTAAGATTTTCCTAACCATTTACCAGCTTAGTTGTCCTTCTCTGTACACTCTAATTCAATCTAATTTAATGTTCTGTCCTGTTTGAACACTGGAGACCAAAACTGTACAGCATGTTGTAGATGGGGTCTTACCAGTGCTCTGTACAGTGGAAGAATGACCCCTTCCTGCCTTGAATCAATGCCCCTTTTAATACAGCTCAAAACCTTATTTGCCCTTGATGCTGCTGACTGGCATCATTTGCTACAGCCAAGTTTATTATCCACAAGGAATCAAAGGTTCTTTTCCATTATGGATTGGCCTAGTGCAGTACCATAGGGTCTCAGTGGCTTGGATAATTTTACATCCCAGGTGCATGAATTAACATTTATCAACATTGAATCTCATTTGCCACTTAGTAGCTGCCCAGATTGCCCAGATAATGTTGCAAGGATGCCACATCCTGGATGGAATTAATAGGGCTGGATAGTTTTGTGTCATCTGCAAACACTAATACATTACTTACAATACCCTTCCCTATGAAGGGTTAAATAAAAGTGGGCCCCATACCAAGCCCCAAGGGACCCCAATAAGAACCTTACTCTAAGTATAGAATGTACTACGTCATAAAAAGCAATCAAATTTGTCTTACATGAACTATCCTTCATAAAGCAATGCTGATCGCTGCTCACAATGCCATTCACTAGGAAAAACTTTTGAATGTGATCCCTTAACAGGTCTTCAAATAATTTGCTCACCACAGATGTCAAATTTACTGGCCTATAATTGCCAGGCTGAGATTGTAATCCCTTTTTAAATATTGGAATGACATCAGCTTTTCTCCACTCCATAGGTACCAGATGAAAGTGAATTTGAAATAGGGGCTGGTCTAAAAGTGAACTAAGCTCTCTTAGAACTTAGGTGTATGCCATCTGGCCCTGGGTGACCTGTTTACATAAATTTTTATTAAAGTTTTATGAATCATATCCTGAGTCAGCAACATACCAGATTGTGCTAAGCCATCAAAGCAGCTATAAAGTGAGACTGGAAACTCTGACACAAAAGAACTGATTTAGCACATTTGCCTTTTCTGTATCTATTACAACCATACTGGTGTCCAAAAAGAAAATAGGCTCTCGCACACCCTCATGAAACAATAATCAAAGAATACCTGGTGCACAATGGTAGAGGTCCAGCAACCTCACAATGAATCCAATTTGCCCACAGATCACACAGATCGGCAACAAGCAAGGCATATCTTGCACGTTTATTTGCGGGAATGCAGTGCAACGTTTCGGGGTCAAACCCCTTTGTCAAGCATGCTTGACAACCATACTGGTACCATTATTTAAAGGAGCAACACTCTCAACCCACAAGTTAGTATTGTTATCATTGAAACAAAAACACTTTTCTCATGCATATCACTTTTTTTATTTTTCTAATTCCATGATTTCTTCAACAAACTTTGGAACTCAAACCTGCTAAGATCCATCTATACAAATAGCTGCATCGTTGTTGGTTTGATTTGAACTATTTCTGTCATCGCCCTTACTTGAGAATTCTCAGTTTTCTTTATAACTCAAAATCAGAGGATAAAATAATGTGAGAAGCATTCCACCATATTTCATATGTGGAATTCAATGAAAATCATCAAAGAACAATTATTGAATTTTGATAAATCTCTCCCTTAGTTAATGCAAAAAGTGGAAAGCGGTATGCTGTAACTGTATGTATGTAGGTTCAGTACTAATATAGATACAGATAGATCTTCTGTTCATAAAATACACACTTGATCTTGATTGAAACTCATGAGCTGCTTTAATTTCCTATTTGCATTAGCTTTTGCTTAGATATGTCTTGGATCAGCGTGCGGTCTGCAAAATGAAGTTATTCAGTAATGGATGACTGCTCTCCTAACTAAAGTGTAAATGTCACTAAATCGGACCTAATTAAAACATGGTGCCAACACTACCATTTACAGCAGGAGAAAGAAGGGGGGAAAACTATTTTCCTATCATACTGGGGACCTTGTTTTATCACTGTTTCCGAGAGGAAGGATCGGAAAGAAGGATCCGGAGTTAATTGATTCAGTGATTTCACAGTCGAAGAAGCAAAACTCACTCTGAAAGCACATGGAAGATAATGAGGTCTCAGTGGTTGATAAGATAATCCCTCGAGCTCATACTGTGAAGTAGTATCTAATGATAACATGGAAGAAGAGAAAAAAAGATGAAGTTTAAAAAAAAGAACAAGCAAATAATACTTAGATATATCTAATAAAAGGGGAGTCTCCATTGGCCTTTCTTGGCATGTTAAAACTTTGAAACACACAACACTAGTCACCTTGCCAGGGCATTTTAAAATGAAAATTTTTTTTTTATACTTTTGAATATATGTCATATCATGGGCATATATGTCAGGGTAATACGTATTTCAACTGCATTAAAAAAATCCTTAAATAAGTCAAAAATACAAATCTTTCATATATGGAAGAGAATGCTTCATAATTGATACAGACATACTTGCACATTCATTATACAGTGTTTGGTCATTATAAGAAGTGCTGTATTTAGGTCTGGGGCCACCCTAGGTACTGGATCCAAGTGCACCCCCATCGACTTGAAACTGCACATGTGCAAGGAAGACATGTGACATCACTTCTGTCAGTGGCATGCTACAGGGCACATGTGCCCCTCACCCACCAACTCTGCAACCAAATTTGGACAGTAAATTAATTTTTTTTCAAAATATAGGCAACTGTATTATAAATATGGCCCTGGTCTGATAGTCAGCAAAAATCCTTATGCATTTCGATCCTCAGATTATGAAGAGGTCTAAGAGTGTAGACCCCTCATCAATCAATGATACGCTTAAATTAAAAGTTACAGTACATCATACTGTATATGTCAACGTTTACTCAGTGGTGATATCTGCATCTATCTGACATTGTTGCTATAATCAGGTTGGCAGTTGCATTCTTCTGTAAACTAGTAAAAAGTAATTCCAAAATGCCTAACCAATCCATAGCATGAATTGATATACTTATATAGCAATAAACGTGCAGCGTCTGACTTAAGCCATGCAGCTAATATGTTAGATGCAAATTTCCCATTCAGCCAGAACCTATTTCTTCAGGAGAGAGCTCATTCTCACAGTACTTAAGTTGTGCTGAAATCTCCACAGGCCTATATCAGTGATTAAAAAGTATAAAGTAACCAAAAGGAAGGGTAAAACTTATCAAGGGATTAGGGATAGGGGAGAGATTTGTGACAGGTCAATAGTACAAAAGTGTGCAACCATATAAACTGAAAAATTGCTCAAAACGTCAAAAAACAAAATTACAAAACTCCACAATGTCTAACATGAATACATTTGGTTTCTTCTTATAGCAATAATTGTTCCATCACCACCTCTTTTTAGAGGAGGGACATGGTCTATCAAAATGCACTGTATAGTGACTTCTGTCGGAAGCAATGTAAAATAACTGTGGCAAAACTAGCTTTCACATGGTGTAAAATTGCGCCTTGATAAACTTGCTTGATATGTCTTTACATGTCTTTTTACACTGTTTTTTCAGCAAATTCGATTTTACACAGCATAATAAATATGTCCCTTAGTGGGGATTACGTAGGGGAAGGGAGAAGGGTTGCAGACTCCATGCTGCACCTGTCCAAAATGCTTCGGATTTGGATTTTTTTGGATAATGTGTTATTTGGATCTTCATACCTTAAAGGGATACTGTCATGGAAAAACATGTTTTTTTAAAAACAATTAGTTAATAGTGCTACTCCAGCAGACTTCTGCTCTGAAATCCATTTCTCAGAAAAGCAAACATATTTTTTTATATGCAATTTTGAAATCTGACATGGGGCTAGATATTTTGTCAATTTCCCAGCTGCCCCTGGTCATGTGACTTGTGCCAGCACTTTAGGAGGGAACTGCTTTCTGGCAGTCTGTTGTTTTTCCTGCGCAATGTAACTGAAAGAGTCACAGTGGGACATGGGTTTTTATTATTGATTGCTGTTCTTAGTTCTTGTGTTAGGGAGCTGTTATCTGGTTACCTTCCCATTGTTCTGTTGTTGGGGGGGGGGTAAAGGGAGGAGGGTGATATCACTCCAACTTGCTGTACAACAGTAAAGAGTGACTGAAGTTTATCAGAGCACAAGTCACATGACTTGGGGCAGTTGGGAAATTTACAATATATCTAGCCCCATGTCAGATTTCAAAATGAAATATAAAAAAATCTGTTTGTTCTTTTGAGCTCTTTTTTAGCGATTTCAGAGCAGACTTATGCTGGAGCAGCAATATTAACTGATGCATTTTGAAAAAAAGCATTTTTCCCATGACAGTATCCCTTTAATTCTAGTAGAAATCATTTAAACATTAAATAAACCCAAAAGGCTGGTTTTGCTTCCAGTAAGGATTTATTATATCCTAGTTTGGATCAAGTACAATTAGGGATGCACCAAATCCACTACTTTGGATTCGGCCAAACCTCAAGAAAATTTGTCCGGATACCGAACCGAATCCTAACCCTAATTTGCATATGTTGTTTTGTGACAAAAAGTCATGCAATTTCCCTCCCTGCCTATGCAAATTAGGGTTCTGATTCTGTTCGGCTGGGAAGAAGGATTCGTCCGAATCCGAATCCAGCTGAAAAAGACTGAATCCTGGACTCGGTGCATCCCTAAGAACAATATACTGTTTGATTATTACAGAGAAACAGGAAATCATTTTACAAAATTTTTAATATTTGGATAAAATGGAGTTTATGGCAGTAATTTTGTAATTCAGAGCTTTCTGGATAACAGGTTTCTAGATAAATGATCTGATACCTGTATATACACATATACATACAGTATATACACATAAGAGATATTTGCTGTAGCCTTTAACATTGAGGTATTTGTTGCACCTGAGCTAAAAATTGTTTTTTTTTAATAGTCCTCCTTTTCACAGACAGCATGAAGTTATGTTGCTAAGTGAAGGCCTGGAAAAGGTACTGTAATATTGTTTTGATTAACATTTTGTTTTGTTTTATAAAAGTTGTAGTGGAAAAACTACACAGTTCTATTGTCTTTTAAGTATAAAGGTGCAAGGGTTTTGTATTAGTTTTTTTTGTGCAGCAGTTTCAATGAGTGAAGGAATGAATAAATCACCACACAGCTGTTTTTAACCATTTCACTGCTGGAAGAATTTCACACTTCAGTTACATGTAGTTCCAGACAATTTTTGAACATGTCGTGCAATTTGAATTTAGGAGCCTTCCTATAATGGCATTTTAGTAATTAAACATCCCTTTTATTAGGACAACCTAAGTGGCAACACACCAAAAAAAACCAAATGGTTGGTGCTCACTGCAGGGATATCAATCATTGCTCATATAGTTACATAGTTAAATAGACAAAGTCCATCAAGTTCAACCCCTCCAAATTAAAACCCAGCATACACACACCTCTCCACTCTTTCATACAAACCATATATGCCCATAGCTATACTAACTGTAGAGTTTAGTATCAAAATAGCCTTTGATATTATGTTTGTCCAAAACATCATCCAAGCCCCTTTTGAAAGCTTCAACAGAATCAGCCATCACAACATCACCCGGCAGTGCATTCCACAACCTCACTGTTCTGACTGTGAAGAACCACCTACGCTGCTTCTAGTCTGAAGGAGTGGCCTCTGGTGCAGTGATCCTCTTTATGGGTAAAAAGGTCCCCTGATATTTGTCTATAATGTCATCTAATGTATTTGTAAAGTGTAATCATGTCCCCTCGCAAGTGCCTTTTTTCCAAAGAAAGCAACCCCAACCTGGACAGTCTACCTACATAATTTAAGTCTTCCATCCCTCTAACCAGTTTAGTTGCACGTCTCTGTACTCTCTCCAGCTCATTTACATCCCTCCTATAGACCGGAGTCCAAAACTGCACTGCATATTCCAGATGAGGTCTTACTAGGTATCTATAAAGAGGTATAATTAGTTTTCATCCCTTGAGTTTATGCCTTTTTTTATGCAGGACAGAACCCTATTTGCTTTAGTAGCTACAGAATGACACTGCCCAGAATTAGAAAACTTGTTGTCTATAAAAAAAAGAACATTTCCATACACCAGATAACAAGGCAGGTCTATGCAAGTCTGAAAGAATCTCCAACACGTCCAAATTACATGGACCCTAATATATCAACCATAACAGTTAACTACAAACATAAACCATTATTTTTGTAATGAGAGAATTGTCAACATTATCCTGAATAAACATTTTTGTTGCATAAGCAGTCAGTCTCTAAATGTATCTGCCACTACAGCAACAAAGATACTGTGTGATTCCTTCACAAACTGCTATGTATGGCATTCATAATATCTTAATATTGAGTGAGATATAGTCTTGTAAGAGTCTTGCCTAAAAGTAAGGCCCTAGAAATATAACTAACTTGCACTGAATTTGCACTGAACTTGCACTGAACTTGCACTGTTGCTGAATCAGTCAATATATCCAGGCTAAGAACCACAGAACCACAATGGCTAGTTTTACTATACAGCTTATCTTAGAAATAGGTAGACACATAATCAAGTAATAAAACCTTGAATGTAATTAATTAATTCATATGGGTGATTACTGGATCTCAGCAAGGCTACAGAATGTGAGAAGTATATACTTTGTATATAACAAATGACAGTGACATTCATTCGTATTGGCTGCTATAATACAGCTAATGTGTAATAACTATCTGCAGCTCGACTGATGCATTAATATAATATTCTGTAGCTCTGAACTGGTTTGCACTCATGAGATGAAATACAATTCTATTACCGTACTTACTGGTGTGCAGTGGCGTAGTAAGCACTCATGCACAGGCCCAGATTTGTGGTGAGGCCACAAAGGCCTGGGACCAGGGCGGTGAAATTTTAGGGGCCACATCCTTAGGAGCACTACACACTCAAAGCTCCCCTGTGCTTGAGATCACTCAGGGCAGTGCTAGGACCATGTGGCCATGGGGGGAGAGTAAGCAGAAACCAAGCATGCTAGATAATCCCCTCACCTCTTTGCCCAATGCATACACATTGCTTTCCCCAGACATAGTCAGGATGTTGCATGTTGCATGCATACTGACAAAACCATGTCAACTGAATATGCTTCAGAAATGGGGTTTGAACTTTAAAGGGGATGTAAAGGCAAAAAATGAAAAAGAAATCTATCTCCAATATACTTTATCTAAAAAATGTTGACCGTTTTAATAAGAAACCTGACTTTATGTAGTGAAATTCTACTCATTGACTTGCTCAGACTGCTGAGGATAGGAAACTTCAGACAGTCCCAAACTGGTCTGCTGGAAAGCGATCATACATTCCAAGGGCAGGAGGGGGAGTTCCCCCCACCTTACTTCCCAGAACTCAAGCAGCTTTGTTTGTTTCCCTGTAGAACAGACAGCGAAAGTGTAGAGATTAATATGTGCAGACTCAGTAAAGTCTGCATATTCTGATTATTAATCAGTCTTGCTGTATCAACTTCTGTGGTAGATATTATTTGACTTGTGCTATTTTGATAATTTATGACAATCCCTAAGCTTAACCTACCAACAGAAGCCCAGAACTCACTGAGCATTTGCGTGGTCTTGGTCTTGCAAAGATGTTTAACATAGTTACAAAATGACAGCCCTGCGGCCAACTTTGAAGGCATAAATCATTTGTTTAATTAGGCTTCTGGTGCAGTTCATGTTTATGTTTACATCTAGTATTCAAAATAAAGTATTTCTAGCATTATTCCATTTTAGACTTTAGTTCTCCTTTAAATATCTAATTAAATGTGGCAACTTAAGACCCTGCAAATATAAGCAGCCCATGCTACAAGTTTCTGGTATTTTTTAATTTTAAGACTCACTGTAGACTTAACATAATTGAGAAATCGGTCTTATTGTCCTGGGCAATACCAATGATTTAATTTGTCTGCTTGACCCTCCGGAGACCCTCTTATAGTGCCTTTCTTGGTCATTAGAGAGTATATCCAATCCACTTTCAGCTAAAGTCCTTGCTAATTCATCTTAAGCATTGGAACTATTCATCTTGCTCACACCAGCAACTCTACTAATCAATTCAGTTAAGTTTGTTCCCATAAGAACTACCCAATTTACAATGCACACCTCTGTAGTGTCATAGTGAGAACTAAGAACAAACCAGCTACATATAGTGCAGGATTTTTTTGTTTTAAAAAATCACATTAAATGCCTAAAGCTGTACCCCGCTATCTTCAATTTTTATTCTTTTTGGCACTAATTACTCAGAACAGAACATTCCCATGAAACTACAGGAAATCTATTCTGACTGTGCGACCTTTAAGCTTTTATTGCTTGCAGTGTACAAGATTTAAAATAAGCTTTCATTTAAACCTTGCATTCTAATGCATTAGTGAGTGATGTACCTGTGGCCTTCCACACATCACAAGGCAAATATTCCCCTATTCACACCGGACAGCAACAGCAATGAGGAACTGCTTTATAATTGGGATGAAAATAAATATGTGAGTTCATTGTATGCTTCAAAAAAAGGTGTTTACTTTTTTTGTTAGTTTGTTCTGCAAATTTTGCTGTACTGTACATTCCGACACAATCAGATATGAGTATTGGTATTTCTGAGATCATTAGTTTATTGCTCAGAACCAATACTCACTTTGCCAAAATGTTTCTGCTAAATAATAACCCTTCTTATTCATTTCTCAATATGAAACAACTCTTTTTTTGGTTTGCCACAAAAGATCCGTCATTCTGTTTATGTCATGTTACTTTCACCTGTTGCCATATCCTCAAAGTTTTTCAAGACTTTCTTTGGACTGAAATTTAAGAAAACTATGCAAAGAAAACATTTTGAATGGTTTTGGTCACTTATACTGCTTTCCAAAAAAAGGATTTGCCTTTTCAGTGTACCAAAATTGTCTTTCTGTAAGTATCATTTTACAACCTCCAGAAAAAACAGCAGCCCTAAGGCTTGCAAAGCTGATAGGCTGGTGGGTGGGAGAATACCCCAATGTTTTGGAAACCACACTTATGGGCTGATTTACTAAGGGTCGAATTTCGAAGTGGAAAATACTTCGAATTTCAACCCGCAAATTTTTTTGGGGGTCATTTTCGTTCGAATATGGTCTTTTTCGATTGAAAAACGGCCTTATTCAATCGAATGAAAATCATTCGAATCATTCGATTTGATAGAAAGATTCGAACGATTTTCACCAAAATCCTTTTAATTCTCAGAACTTGGAAACATTTTCTGGCCAAGTTCTTTGCGGTCCCCCATACTCTAAAATGGCAATTCGGCAGCTTTAAGCTGGGGAATAGTTAAATTCAAAGGATTTTTAAAGGGCCAGTACTTCGAAATTCGAAAATTTTTATTTTCTAATTTTAACAATTCTAATCAAATTTTGGGCTATTCTATAGTTGAAGTAGCCCAAAATTACTTCGAAATTCGAATTTTTTTAATTAGAATTCTATTCGAATTTTCACTTCCACCCTATTCGACCCTTAGTAAATCAGCCCCATGGTATCCAGAATCCCCTTAGACTTGGTGTTTAGTATTTTGCCACACACCAACATCTGCCTTGCAATCCTTAGTGCTGATGTCTTTGTCTGGGACACTGTGTGTTGTATGTACTTAATTATATTGTGACGTTAGGTATCCCAAAATCCAGAACTAACCCCAAAATCCAGAACTAGTCCCAGTCATGGCTCACTGTTCTGCATATAACAACCACCTATTGCTTCGGGAGGAGCCCTCCGATAGTTGAATGCCACCAGGTCTTAATGTGAGAGGCCCAAGAGAGAGTTCTGGGCAAGCAAGGGAACTGTAAGTGCAACAGGAACGGATAATAGAAGCATGGTGTAGGACAGGCTGAGTCAGTAACAAATCAGGAAATGCAGTACAAAGTGGAGAAGCAGAGGCATAGTCAAGGTCACAGGCAGGGTCAGTACACAATATACTGTAGCAGGTATATACAGGATCCAAAAGAATGGTCAAGGCACAGGCAAAAGTCAGGACGGGCAGCAGACAAAGTTTGGTCAGGGTTAGGCAGGGTCAAGGACTAGACAGATACACAAATAAATTCCACCTAGGAACTATTTGAATAGACCTACGTTGGACAATCAATTACTGGACATGGGCCCTTTAAATATTTTAAGTTCACGCCCTTGCGCAATGACATCACGGGCAGGAACACACAAAACCCAGAAGCACATGCAAAATGTACTCCACTCTTAAGCATTACGTGGAGGAGCATGCATGGACACGCAGAAAGCAAAAGAACATAATAGGCGTCCCCACTGCTAGGCCATCAGGTATTCTCTTCACATTACTCCCTGCTAGAGGGGGCCACTGAACCCCTAGGCTTGGTGGGAAACCTGGCATGAAATTGCTTTGCAAGCTGATCCCCCCAAACATCAAAAACAGGAACCCAAGACCTCTCCTCCAGACCATAACCCTTCCAATGAACAAGATCTTGGCGTTTAGACAGGAGTCCACTAATCTCTGAATGAAATACTCAGTTTGTCTTTCAAAAGAGATGGGAGGAGGAGAACTCTGACAAACAACTCTAGCCAAAGTGTCCTGGCTGTTATGGAAGTGTGTGCATCTGTCTCACAAATATATAACCTCCATATAACAGACACACTTATATGCACAAGATACGCAAGAACAAAGCTTACTGCCATATAACAAACAAGATGAAAAGTTGTCAGCTCTGCTCCACATGGCTGCATCATCCCTAAGGGCATAGGATACTTTCTGATCAACCCCCAGTCCTGCATTTGAATTGGAATCACAAATTCTACTGTCTACCCAAGATACACAAAAATATAAATAATCCACCAGGTAGACCAATTGTGTTGAGCATTAATTCCATTTCAAGTAATATGTCAGAATATGTTGATAAAATTCTACAAAAACATTTGATCAATTTGCCCAGCTATGTGAAAAACTCCACCCAGGTTATCAGGGACTTACAAGAGGTAAAATTAAAACAAGATACTTTTTTATGTACCCTGGTTGTGAAAGCTTTGTACACATCGATCCAACATGAATTGGGAATAAAAGCTGTGGCTCATTATTTAGAAGGAGGCAAGTCTTTACCTACTGTCCAAAAGGAATTTGTGCTAGAGGCCATTGCATACCTATTAAATCATAACTATTTTTGGTTTGGGGACAAGTATTATCTGCAGCTGTGCGGCACCGCACATTGATTGATTGATTGATTGATTGATTGATTGATGGGAACAGAAGATGTTCATTCATGACAACATATACCCCAGGTTCACAAGAAATTAGGAGAATTGTCAACAGAAAAAATCTTAGAGGAAAATCTTAGAGGGAAACGAACTCTTGAAGGGCAAAATCCCCCAGAAACCCCAACTGATGTATAGGAAAGCAAACAACTTAGGTCAAATGATAACAAACTTGGCTCCCAGATGTTGCTAATGGTGGAGCTCTCCCTGTGCGTCCTCTCTCCACCCCAGAATTCCTGCCGCTGCTTCCACAATATGCCGTTCACCTCCACCCGGCTCTATCAACTCTCCACAATAGCACCGCGGAGTGCAGACTGGGAGTTAATCAGGAGTCAGACATTTTAACATCAAGTCAGCTTTATTCAATCGTAATGCAGGTTTACAATGGGTGCATACTTCTATAGGTCATTAGGTGACTTAGGTCAAATGATAGTTCGCAATTTCATCCCTATGGAGAGAACAAAAAACAGAAAACTAATGGAAAGGTTTCTTTCCATGCGCATTGTGTAAGGCCTGCAATCATGCCAAAAAAAGACACAATTTAAATCAAATGTTACAAATAAGGAATAACATTGAATGCTGTATAAAATGTACAACACAAAATGCATTATACTGTTCGGAGTGCCCATGTGGCCTCCAGTACATTGGAAAAACAAACAGAAAGTTAAGGGAAAGAATATACGAACACATAAGAAACATAGCGAAGGGGGCTACTAATCACAGCGTATTGAGGAACTTTCAAGAGCACCATGAACAAAAAGCCAAAGGTTTAAAATTTTGGGGTATAGCTACAGTTTAACAGGGCTGGAGAGGAGGAGATCTAGTAAGAAAAAGCCTTCATAAGATGCAAACTTTTACCCCACAGGGGTTAAACATTGATAAATTTAAGGGCATTTTTATTAACCAGTAAATACAAAATAACAATACACATGTGATCCAGAAAAAATAAGTAAGCACAAAGCACTTTAAAATTAAAATTAAATAAAATTATTTTATTTTTAATTTTATATGCACACAAGGACACAAACAGGATAATGAAACGGATGTTGTGCATAACAGGAAACAACTAGGTGAAATGCACCAATTGACAGGAAGTGAAACGCATAAAACCGGAACAGGAACAGTTACCACGACAACCACTGCGAGTGATTTTAAAAAGGAGGAAGCAGCACTCTGAGCATTACACCTCTGAGGAAGCTGCAGGATACAGCGAAACACGTTAGGTGAGGGGGTCGGAGCACGAGGAGAAGCAAGAGGAGGTCTAACAAGTAGCCGGCAAGACCTTCTCCTGGGACACTGCAAATTAAACTGGGACTCAATACGATTACCCCAAGGGGAATAAATGTGAGTGCAACCATGTTTTTTTAAAAAAAAGATTAATCTATCCGGTGGAGGTATCTGGTTGTGGACACGGAGAAAGCAGCTGTGCCATTTAGAGAACATACATATTCTCCTAAGGTTCAAGGATAGAAGGGATGCACATATCAAAAAAAGGGGAAGCACCTCTGATATAAATTAATTAGAGCATTGAGTGGTACCCCATACTAACCACATTTATTACACTATATTAGTTCTCTGACTTTCTATTGCCACAGGTGCTGATCTCATTCTTTATATCTCATATAAATGAATCTATTTGGAAATACACTTTAAGATCTAGTCATTTGGCAAGGTCATGGTGGGCAAGTAGGGACCAATACAAAGCCATCAGGAGAGGACTGCATCAATTGGCTGATGTGGTCCTTGTTCGGCTGGATTTTGTAAACATGGGGTAAGTGGCCAGAAGTGGATCAGGCAGGCCATTGGTTGGGCATATACACTGTCCACTAAGCTAAAGACTCAACTTGGAGGTGCCAATTCAGTTGCTTAAATCAGATTGTATATGGTCAGATTATCAAACTTGATCTGAAAGAACGAAAAGAGTGACTAAATCAGTTTTATACTGTGATATATAATCTACAAATAGAGAAATTAATGCTGAAGGATTCAGGATGGCGAGCCTTGACTAGGAAGGCAGGAAGGTAGAAAAAAGTCCTTCGGACTAGTCCCTCGATCTACTTGTACTATGAGCTATCTTCCATAACCCTGTATCGCCTCACTTGCTAAAAAGCCATCCAACCCCTTCTTAAAGCTATCTAATGTATCAACCAGTACAACTGATTGAGGGAGAGAATTCCATATCTTCACAGCTCTCACTGTAAAAAACCCCTTACGAATATTTAGGTGGAACCTCTTTTCTTCTAATTGGAATGGGTGACCTCATGTCAGCTGGAAAAGACCTAATGGTAAATAAAGCATTAGAGAGATTTTTATATGATCCCCTCATGATATGATACATGGTTATCATATCACCCCTTAAGCTCATCTTCTCCAGCATGAACATCCCCAATTTGGCCAGTCTTCCCTCATAGCTAATATTTTCCATACCTTTGAACTTCTTAGTTCCCCTTCTATGTACCCTCTCTAATACAATAATGTTGTGTTTAAGTGATTGAGACCAAAACTCTATGGCATATTCTTGATGGAGCCTTACAAGTGCTCTATAAAGTGGTCCTTTTCCATAATGTATTTGCCTAGTGCAGTCCCATTAAGGGTATAAGAGGCTTGGATATTTTTACATCCCAGATGCATGACTTTACATTTATCAACATTGAATCTAATTTGCCAGTTAGCTGTCCAGTTTGTCAAGATCCTGTTGCAAGGTTGCAAGGATGCCACATCCTGAAGGGAATTAATTGGGCTGGATAGTTTTGTATCATCTGCAAACACTCATACATTTTTAGGGAACTGGTAAATTAACCTCCCAGTATATTTAGCAGGCAGTCCCCAAGTGTTATGGACACCTAAGTGGGTCCTAAAATACAGTTAGAAGGGGGAACTGTTTCCTATTCCTGCTATAGTCCATGCCCCTTGCTGTTACTCACAGTGACCAGTAGATGGCACTGTGTTAAAGTATAAAAGGATTGTAAGACATGCTTTCAGTCCATCTTGTGCTGGCTCTGGCCTGAGCAGGCAGGCAGAGTTCAAGTGGAACCTAGACAGGTCAGGTCTAGTATAGATAGGCTACTCACAGTTATAGGTCCCTCTAGGAGTGACAGATAGATAAGATTATTTAGCTGAGCAGTTTGAGGCTCCTACGAGGATTGTGAGTGGGATTAAGATCCTGGGTACTAATTGCCCAGAGTAGGGACTAAGTGTACAGACCTAGGATTAGAAGTGTCTTCTCAGGTTCCACTTAGGGAAAAGGCTGAAAGCTCCTCAATGCTGCATATACATTGTCTCCCATGTGTGAAAGGGACAGTTTCTGACCAAAGGTGCTGTGAGTATTGCCTATCCACTGTTGATCCTGCATGTGCTGATGTAATTGCAGTGTGGATTATATGTTCAATAAATATGTTCTTTGGTTAAGTTATAAGAACCACTGACGCCCAATTATTTGCACTCTGAATACAGTTACAGTTGCACTACACCCTGCCTCCACCTCACTACGAGGTCTTACTCCCTAAGATTTAAGGTCTTATCCAGAGCAATATATTGTGAGTGGAGCTTATAGTCAGAGAAAGGTGCACTCAATTTACTATATCGCTACATTTTGGCGCCCAACGTGGGGCTGTACAGGGTGAAACTGTAATACCGCACTGCAGCCTAGTGTGACAGGTGCTGCGGATGCGGACGCAATAGGAAAAAGGCCAGAACAGCAGCGGGAGACTTCTGTGGTTCTTCTCTCCCGGCAAACATTCTGGTGCAGTGAGCGTTAAAGTATTGAGGCTACAGTGAAAATGCCTACTACACTGTCATGTGAAGTGAGGGGTCATTCCCCCGCAGTTATTCCAGGAGTGATAACTTCGGATGAAGTTTATGCCTGGGCCATAAAAGAAGGCATTAATCCTAAGCAAGTGGTGGTGATAGATGGAGTTCACGCCCTCGCTACTGTGTATCTAGCTGCATGGCCATTAAGTCTGTTCCCCAGATTTGTAGGGTACCGACACATAGCCACAGCCCCTTCAGGAATTCAGGACACTGTCGGTTATTGTGGCAGACTGAGAATGAGCTTCCCCTTGATGGTGAAGGGCCTTGCAGGATTTACCCCCATGGGATGCCGGAGGGCTGCCCCTGTGTTTATGCAAGTCTGCCTACCCAGTCTCTTGAGAAGGAGAAGAAACTTACTATAACTCCTTTTGCGCTATGGGTGTGGGCAGAATCACAGATGGTGGAACCTTGGATGGCTGTTGTAGTTGATGGATTACCTGAGCGCTGTCCCATAGACAATGTGCACTGCGCTCATTCAAACCCTTTATTTGAGGGGCTTGAGTATGTCACTAAGGGACCCTCCATATAAAAAGGGAAAGTCAGACTGTTATACTGGGTCCCTAATGCACCCAGAATAGAAACGTGGCTTTCTAGAATTTATCCCATAGGAGCCCCTGCAGAGGGTTGCCCGTGTGTATACCAGAATTACTTTACACAAGGAAAGTTTAGTGACTTGCCCACAGACTATAACCTTAGTCAGTCTCTCGAAGAGGAAGAGGGTGCTGAGATTATGGAACAGATTGACTGTGTGAATTGTAAGGAGGACTCCAAAGTCCCCTCTTGTGAGTTACTGTGTGCCTGGTAGTGTTAATAAACGAAGAGAGTATTGTATTTACAAATTTCACTGATAGCGCGTACTGCTCGGAACAATCCGAGGTCCCTGCCGCTGAACTGCCTTGTAAGTCTGAGAGCCCAGCAGCGTTACTACTAGAGGAAAGTTTCCTTACTACTGTATTTCCCCTCTCCCCAGCAGACCAGGGAGATGAGGGCTGTGTAGTGATTATGCCCCATGATGAGTCTGGGCCAAGTGCTAAGTTGTCCCCATGTTTGGAACTGGATTTGGATGCCTCTTTACCCAAACCCGAGTTATGTGCTTTGACTGTGACCGATTCTCCTGCTTTGGAAGCTCCCTGTGTTAACCTAGTGCATGAACATTCCCCTGCAACAAGTGTTTCACCAGGGGGAGCCCACAGAGAAGTTACTATTGTTGAAATTGCTACTGTGCTATCATCCCCACCCCTGAGCTGTTCAGGCAAAGGGGGCATGCCAGACGAAACCGAGGTGGCGCCTTAAAGTATATGGCGGGACGTCCTGGTCTGAGAGATTGCACCGCCCCCATTTTGCATTTAGCCAGGATTGTGCTGCAAAAGCCGATAGTGGAGCCTGTTGCAGAACCTGAAGTTCCAGTGCCGGAGATGGAGGAGTTGCCGTGTGCCCCTACCCTTGCGGGGCCTGAGCGGCAGTATGTATACCAAGGGACTTTTGCCCGTGGGGTGGAAGGAAAGATGATTCCGATTTGTGGCTGATGTGATATGGAAGTGCCTGATGCTCTACAGGACTGCGATGGGGCCTGTTCGTAATGTGAAGCCCAGATATGGGTGGGGCCTTTTCTCCGGGCCGATCAGCCACCATGTGTGGGGGCTGGACGACAGATGTGAGTGTTACTGAGGCTCCGGTACAAGCCGAAAGTGTGCACAAGATCGTGGCACAGCAGACACCTATCCCCTCAATGCCGGCTGCTCTAACTGCACCAGAGGGAGACGTGAGTACTGCTAATGTGTTGGATATTAATGCAGCTTGCAGGCCTGGAGCTGATTCTACACCCTCTGCGGAGGAATTACAGCCTGCTGCCATAACGCTGGAGATTGTTGAGCCCGACACCTCAAGGGTGGTGAACACAGGCAGTGAACTGTTATTTGTCCCAAAGGAGGAAGGCTCCAACACAGATTGAGAAGTTACCTCCACATTATGCCCCAAAGAGAGCCCTTCACCCTGTGGCTTGATGGTGAGTGATTCGGGGCCTTGGGAGGAATTGACCATTGAAACTTACACTGCACTTGACGTACCCATGTGTCCTCCAGTTATAGGATTTGACATAGACTGGAAAAAGTTCTCATTTTGCCGGATAGGGCCTGTATTGGCAGTGACACCAACATTCCGAGACCCACCAGTGTATGAGAGTCAGGTGGACCGAGGACTGACTTCCCTCCTGGAGGAGGATGATGACTCGAAGTCAGTGTCTGAAACTGGTAAAATGATTTGGTGCAAGTGTTAGAGATAGGTGAGCAGTGAACTGGTAAATTCCTTAACCCCCAAAGTGATTGTGCACCGAACCCCTAGTGAGCCAGGGGAACGCACTCACATGTCTGAGTTGTATCACATTGCGTGGGGAAAGATATCACGAGCAGGAGAAAAGGACTGGGTGGCTACATTTCCCCAACCTAAAGGGTATCCCACCAAAGAGACTGCTCCTGGATGGGAAGAGTATGAGGAGGAGACCAAGGAATCGAATGAGGGTCCTGCTCTCAATGAGATTGTGCCTTGTAACTTCACTGCACCTCCTAAAATGGAGGAAAAGGATTTCTGGGTTCTCCCTGGACGAGCATACCCCAACATTTTCAGATCAGTCTCTAGAGTGCAGAGAGTGATCAATTTTCAAGTTTACAGCAGATGGGGTTATTTTATGTGGGTGTACGAAAGAGTGGCTGTTTCTTATGAGGATTGGCTCATTGACGAGATCCTAAGGAAAGAGAAGATGCACCACAGTTGTCTTACCAACCCAGATGAGGTGAGGCGCAAGCAGGATTGGCAGTATCTGCGTTCAATTGAAAAGGAGTGGTGGTACAGCCGTACCATTTTAAAGAATTCAGTAAAGAGTTGTGGAAAATACAACCCCACCAAATACTTCTCATTGGAAATCTACGAGGGAGATGAACAATGGGTGGACAAGCCTCACCTCAAGTATTATATTTCCTATGAGGATACCAAAGCTCGTTCCCTCCACATGATATGAAGCTTTTCTGAACTTTACTTTTTCCTGAATGACTCCATATTTAGGAGTGCTTTGCAGCTAAACCTGAGCTGTTTACATGCCTGTCCCTTTTAAAGTGATGGACTTTCTCAAGGGAAGGACTTTCTGTGCTATGCTCCAGTTGGAGTTAAGTCCAAAGACTTAATAACATTTTCCAGTTAACACTTACCCGTTGGTAGGTTCATTCCACTATCCCCTTACCCTCCTAAGTGCGTATAAAAAAAGGACTCTGGGTTTGAATTTAAGTGGACTGGAATGCTAAAGTCAATTAAAAAGCAATATGTCTAACATGTGCCTTTCTTTCACAGACAGTCATTGCCAAAGGTACCTGGACAGTACTAAATAAGTGGTTATATAAGGTGATGAATGTTCTGGTATTGCACAAATGATATGCCATGTGGAGTTATTATAGGAACAGTTTATAGTGACAGTAACCTGTTTTGCTATGCTGCTGTTTTCCTTTTAGATATGCCATTGTACCTAGGTACACTCAGGAGAGTGACCCTGAAGAGGTTATAAGGTATTGGCTAAGTATCACTTTTTGGTAAAGTGTTTAGTCTAGAGATAGATTTTATAGTCTCTAGTAAGAGGTGCCTTAATTGTTTGCTTTTCAGGTTAACCATTGTTCCCTGGTAGGCCTATGGAGAGGCTACCAAAGAGGATGTTAACCATAAATGCAATATATGTGTAAATGTTACAGTATTTTTTGTTTGTGCTTTATATTTGAGTATGATCCTTGCAAGGACGTACGGATTCCACCAGGGGGAGAATGTAGGGGACTGGTAAATTAACCTCCCAGTATATTTAGCAGGCAGTCCCCAAGTGTTATAGACACCTAAGTGGGTCCTAAAATACAGTTAGGAGGGGGAACTGTTTCCTATTCCTGCTATAGTCCATGCCTCTTGCTGTTACTCACAGTGACCAGTAGATGGCACTGTGTTAAAGTATAAAAGGATTGTAAGCCATGCTTTCAGTCCATCTTGTGCTGGCTCTGGCCTGAGCAGGCAGGCAGAGTTCAAGTGGAACCTAGTCAGGTCAGGTCTAGTATAGATAGGCTACTCACAGTTATAGGTCGCTCTAGGAGTGACAGATAGATGGCATTATTTAGCTGAGCAGTTTTAGGCTCCTACGAGGATTGTGAGTGGGATTAAGATCCTGGGTACTAATTGTTCAGAGTAGGATTAGAAGTGTCTCCTCAGTTTCCACTTAGGGAAAAGGCTGAAAGCTGCTGCATATACATGAAAGGGACAGTTTCTGACCAAAGGTGCTGTGAGTATTGCCTATCCACTGTTGATCCTGCATGTGCTGATGTAATTGCCAGTGTGGATTATATGTTCAATAAATATGTTCTTTGGTTAAGTTATAAGAACCACTGGTGCCCAATTATTTGCACCCCGAATACAGTTACAGTTGCACTACACCCTGCCTCCACCTCGCTGCGAGGGCTTACTCCCTAAGATTTAAGGTCTTATCCGGAGCAATATATTGGGAGTGGAGCTTATAGTCAGAGAAAGGTGCACTCAATTTACTATAGCGCTACACATTAATTACAATACTTTTCCCTAAGTCATTAATGAACAAGTTAAATAAAAGTGGACCCAATACCGAGCCCTTGTGTTGTTGTGTTTGGTATCTGAGGATGAGGAGAGAATAACAGTGTTTTTTTAGCAGGTTCATGCAGCCATTACATAACAGCAGTAATTCTTACTTTCACTTTCAAGTTGTACAGAAAGTCCTGTGTATGCACAGTGACACCTGCAGGTCATTTGTAAACACCACATTCCCCCTATAGTAGGAAATCATTTGGACAAATATAATAAACTGTAACAATTAAACAGTATGTTTCTTAAAGCAATATATACATTCTTCACATGACATAGTCCTTGGTCCATGCAGGTAGTTTATTGATTCTCTCAGTATGCCTTATAGGTTCACTTTCTTCAGGCCTATTGTGGTTGGCATTAGGAGTAGGAAAATGTCCTTCATCAAATGGAACATCTGCAAAGTCATATCTAGCAGGAGCAAGACGACTTGCATTCCATATGCATCCATCAAACAGTTCATATGTGTATGGTCCTCGCTGGCGTCTCACTTCAAGTGGTGTAGTAAATTTAGATTGTCCTTGTTTCATATTCCTGGTTTCTTAATTCTGACTAAAGATCCAGGCTGAAAGTGCATTTCTCTTGCACCACGTTTTCTGTCAGTATAAGCCTTGCATTTAGTTTGCTGATGTTTCACAATGTCAGCAGTATTTGGTGGAAGTTTTCCACTGAAGATTTCCTTTGCACCATGTTTTTCTCTCCCAGAAAGGATTCAAACTCAAAAGAGACAAACTGTGGTCCGTTGTCTGATATTAACTCCTTTGGATTTCCTTCTCTGCTGAAGATTATAGACAGAAATGTTATTACTGTAGCTGATGTTACATGAGAAACAAATGCATTTTCTGGCCATTTACTGTAATAGTCTTTCAGAGTTATCTGCAGTTATCTATAGGAACATCTGCAAACGGACCCACAATATCCATAGCAAGTTTCTCCCATGCTGAATCAGGGAATGGTACTGGCTGAAGTGGTGGTGTATATGTGATAGCTGTTTTGACATGATTCTGACAAGTAACACAAGAATGAATGGCAGTTACCACATCGACATCCATTGCTGGCCACCAGTATAGTTCTCACAGTCTTTGTTTTGTACGTACAATTGCTTGATGAATGTGCAAGTTGTATGAGCTTTTCTCTCAAGGTTTCTGGTACCAATAAATGGTGAGCTCCATGGACAACATAGCCATCTACTAAGGGCAGTTTGTGTCTAATCCTGTAGTAAGGTTGAAGATCTTCTCAGCATTTGGCCATTTGTTTTGTAAGATGTCCCTTAGTAGGGATGGCGCAAACTGTTCACCGGCGAACTTCGGCTGTTCGCGCTCGCCGGAAGTTTGCGAACGTCGCGCGACGTTCGCCAATTTGGGTTCGCCTTAGTTGGCGCTTTTTTTTTGCCATTTCTCCCCCAGACCAGCAGATACATGGCAGCCAATCAGTAAGCTCTCCCTCCTGGACCACCCCCACACCCCCTGGACCACTCCCCTTCCCTATAAAAACCGAAGCCCTGCAGCGTTTTTTCATTCTGCCTGTGTGTGCTTGGAAGAGATAGTGTAGGGAGAGAGCTGTTAGTGATTTCAGGGACAGTGGATAGTAAGTTTGCTGGCTAGTAATCTACTGTACATCAAACAACTGCCATCTAGCTGTGTGAGCTTGTTCACATTCTGTCTAAATATCCATAATATTACCCTCTCCAGAAAAAGCACCTGAGTGACTTTTTTCAAGCAGCCATAATATATTTTACGTAATCCGTATCCACCGCTGTAGTAGTGTATACGTTGACCTTGTAGCCATTATTTGCCCTGTAGGCATTTTTTGCCCAGTGTGTTCTTCAAACAACTGCCATCTAGCTGTGTGAGCTTGTTCACAGTCTGTCTAAATTTCAATAATATTACAGTGTCCACAACCACCACCTGAGTGACTTTTTTCCCTTTACAGCACAAAACGCAGCGCTGTGTCAAGAATGGATTTTTCAGATACATTTTTGCCCTTGATCCCCCTCTGGCATGCCACTGTCCAGGTCGTTGCACCCTTTAAACAACTTTAAAATAATTTTTCTGGCCAGAAATGTCTTTTTTAGCTTTTAAAGTTCGCCTTCCCATTGAAGTCTATGGGGTTCGCGACGTTCGCGAACCGTTCGCATATTTTGTCGCAAGTTCGCGAACATGTTTGCAAACTTTTTTCCGCGGTTCGCGCCATCCCTATCCCTTAGTTTTACTTGAATTGGACATGTGAAGCAAGCTTGTTTAAAATCAGAAGCTATAACTGTAGATGATAATATATCAGTCAGTGCTACAACTTCTATGTCCTCATCCAGTGTATCAGAATCTGCAGGTAAAGGTAAATGTGACAATCGGCGTAACATTTTTCAAACCTGGTTTGTATTGCATTTTGCTTGAAATTCAGAAGCCTTTCTGAGCATCTAGCTATATGCATTCCAGCTTTTCCTGGTCCCTTTGTTGTAAGTAATGTAGTCAAAGGGCTATGATCAGTGCATAAGGTAAATTCTCTACCCCATAGGTAGGTTCTCCATTTTTCTGTTGCCCAAACACACACTAGAGCTTCTTTTTCAACAGTTGAATACTTTTGGACTTCTGTTGCAAAGGCAACAGTTTTCTCTGAGTGATCAGCATGGATCTGTGTGACTACACCAATGCCATAGTCTGAAGCATCTGTAGTAACCACAGTGGGTAGTGCAGGATCAAATAAAGCTAGCGCTGGACTGTTTACAATTAACTGCTTCACTGTTTCAAAGCTATGTTGAGCAGTCTCTGACCAAACCAGACTTGAAGTTCCACGTAGTAGTGCTCCACAACTGAAGCATAGTTGGGAATAAACTTAGAATACCATGTAGTAAGACCTAAGAAAGCTTGTAAGGTCTGGAAATCAGATGGAGTAGGTGCTTGTGTAACCGCGTTGACATGGTCAGTGAAAACAGTGAAATTATATGACCCAGAAATTACAGCTGAGTTTGTCTGAAGTGGCATTTCAAAACGTTCAGTTTGAGCCCTGCAGAATCAATGCATTTCAGAACCTTTTCCAGGTACTTGTCATGAAGATCCATAGTTGGAGTGTAGACAATTATATCATCCAAGTAGTATTGTACACCAGGTTTGTCATGGAGTATAGAAGACATCAGTCTTTGAAAACAACTCGGTGCTGAAGCCAGTCCATAAGGTACACGCTTGAAACGAAAGAAGCCATCATACGTGATAAATGCAGTGAGGTCTCGGCTTTCCTCATGCAGTAATACTTGATGATAAGCACTCTAAAGTTCCAGGGTTGAAAAGAATTTTGCTCCTCGGAGTTCTGAAAATATTTCCTCTATGTGTGGCAAGGGATGAGTATTATACAAAACCTACATATGAAAAGGAGAGGTAAATGTAATACATGCAATATAAAGTAACCCTACAATGGGAGTAGGAGTGTCCACACTATGTAAAATGAATGAAAAGCCGAGAATTTTTTTGGACTCAACCAACAAATCTCATATGTCTGGGTGATGTATATGATAATTCAAGCATTAAATTAAAATAAAAAGCAATTTTTATTCACAACCATGCAAAGTCAAAAAAGTTTTAAAATAACACACATATATCCCTTATATCATCCTATTATCAATATGACAGATGTGTAAACAAGAAAAACATGCTTTATGTAATGTCGTTACCACAAGCACAATTGCTTATGAAATGAGGCTAATAGCAGGCAATATGTCCCAAATGATGGATAATGACATCTATCAAATCTCAAATAATGATGCAAAAATCCGGCACCCAGGTATCCTGTGGAGTAAGTGTGAGGGTCAAAGTATAACTGTGAGCACAGTTTTGAAGACAAAATTGAAAAAAGAAAAATTGGGCTATGTATAGCCTCGAGTTAGCTCAATGAATCTGTTGGTACTGACTGATTCCTGAATTGGAGCCCAAAATGGTGAGTAGAAAAATCAACGAACTAATAGAGCTATTGCTGGAGGAAGGCACTGGGCAAAATATATATCTTGGATCTAGTCCATCTTAAGCCCAATTATTATGCAAGTCCAGCCACAAAAGGATGAAACAGTCATGCGAATATTACTTCCCTCTGTGTGCTCTATATCCAGTAAAAGTTGCAAATAAATCATACAGACCAATATCCGATCTCGCAGGTCCCGGAACGTACGATTACTCACAACTGTCCACTCCTCTTAATGCCTCCTCATGTGCCAGATACTCAGTAGAAGGGATCCCCTCCAACTGCGCAACGCTGCACTTCACCCAGCCTGTTTCGCTGCTAACGCAGCTTTGTCAAGAGGCCAAATTGCGGAAATGACGTTGTCTTAAAGGTAGCGTCACATGTTTGTGATGTATGTTGCCATAGTGATGGGCCGATATTGTAATCCATACGTATGTATTTTAAATTGTAACTCATAATGTCCATGACAAGCCAAGCCATCAAAAAAACACAGTGGCTCAATTGCTAAAATCCAATGGCATATATAGTACCTATCCCCATTTACATAACCACTACAGCAAATAAGACCTTGGCATGGTAGTGAGGTTGTGAATATATATTAATGCTTGACTATGGTAACAATATATATCACTCAAGACTTTACCATTAATGCAGTGAAGCTGTATGCTGCAAAAGTTAGATTAAAGTAATAGAAAGTGCAACACTACAACAAAAAATTTAAATAAGAATAATAATAAAAAAATGAATATAACTGAAACCTTAATGTGTCATGGCATACGGTATCTGAACAAAATAAACAAAAATCAAATGAAATTATCATAAATAATCTGTGGTAACCCTAACTTTCCCCCAGGATTACATAAAAGGAACTTTGAATGGTGGCAGTCCCACAACATGAAATTTGTAAACCAATACATAGGCCTTCAAGGCATTAAAAAATGGGACTTTCTTAAGAAACAATATAATATTCCTGAAACAGAACACTTTAGATACTTGCAAATTTGTCATTACCTTAAAGAAGTGACAAAAAATTCTACGACTATAGACACACTAACTCCTTGGGAACGTATATGTTTGGAAACTCCATGTAGCTCTGGCGTAATATCTTTATTATACAAAGAGATAGTCAAAATGTCCAATCATTCCCCTCCATCTTACATCAAGCAATGGGAAAAAGATCTAAATATCTCTATCGACGAAACTGATTGGTTGCAAATTTGGGAAAATACGGCCAAGAGTTCTATTAATATACTAGCTCAGGAAACATCATACAAAGTTTTGAGTAGATGGTACATGGTTCCTGCCAAACTAAATGTATATTACCCAAATTGTAGCCCCCTTTGCTTTAGAAATTGTGGAAACAGAGGCACGATGATACATACATGGTGGGAATGTAGAGAAGCTACAAGATTCTGGTCCAGGATATTTACCTTAATAGATACAATAACAGGGATTAGAATTCAGAAAGACCCAATTCAGGTGCTTCTTAATAAAACAATCCCAGTTACCAATAAATATTTGCGTAATCTGATTCAGTTCATTTTTATTGCGGCTAAGCAAACCATAGCGTCCTCCTGGAAAAAATGTACACTTCCAATAACTATGTTCCGCATTAAAATGAACTGGACCATGGTGAATGAAAGACTGTTGAGTATAGTCTCAGATAAATATAATATTTATCTTAAAATTTGGTCCCCATGGATTAGATATACATCCCAACAATGGGAACGTTAAAAACAGGGAAAAAGGGAGAGCCCTCAATTAATATAATGAAGAAACCAGAGACATAATGGTAAATAAATGTGGAGACAAAGCCATAATAAATGACAGAACTGAAAAACAGAGATGGACACAAGGAAATAATTGACAATCACCTGTTGAATTTAACAAGTTTATTGTTTATGTTTATTGTACAATGTTCATATATAAGATAACAAGTCAATGTAACTTGATACATTATGCTCTTAAATAATGTAATAATCCTCCTCTGCGTAGGAGTACTGTTTAGAGATATAAGAAAATACTTGAACAGTATGTTAACATTGTAAAGAAAATAAAAAATATTTGAAAAGAAATTATCATAAATAAAAATTCAGATTTCAAATTTAGAAGTTACTGATATATAACATTGGTTCTCTCTTAATTAGAAATATGAATCTATTCTCAAGTCCAAATAACTAAGCCCTCTAAACATTATATTATCTCCTCATTATGAGGCTTTGTATATCGACATACGATCTGCCCCTAATATGTCAAAACAATACATGTACCAAGGCAATTATCTATTAACAAAAGCTTGAAAGTTTAAATGACCATTCAATTCAAACTCAGTTTTATATGTATTCAACCTAAAAATCCATGTGGTTTCTAGCTGAAGTGATTTATTGTCCAGGTCACC
>CM044433.1:68853603-68868252 GCA_024363595.1 Xenopus borealis | reverse complement strand
CCCCCCCCCCCCCCCGTAGATCTCTATGGAGGCGATCTATGCCTTGAAAATAAGAACCCCTATAATTATTATAATTAATACCATGATGTAAACAATGGACATTTTTCGCAATACTCAATAAAAGATTGTAATTTTTAATGTCCAATAAGTGTTCATAAATGCTTCTCTTGAGAGGTTGCTTTGTTTTTCCGACACAATGGCAAGTGAATAAATATATTACATGCATCGTAGTACAACAAATGTAATGACGTATGTCAAATTCTGAACCTTCTCTCCCAAATGTCTGGGAAGGTTTTAAATAGTGACATTGCTCACAAGAACTACATCTAAAATTCTCAGGAGTCTTACAACACCTATTTATGTTCTTTCTCTGAAAGTGGCTGCGAGTTAATAAATCACCAATACTGGTATTTCTCCTGTAAGTGAATTGTGGGTAAGCGGTGACCAAACGACCCAAAGTGAGATCTTTGGACAAAATGCCCCAATGCTTACAAATTATAGATCGAATGTCTCTGTCATTCTCATTATAAGTCAAAATGAGTCTAGTCTGGGCTTGTGTCTGTTTAATCACCTTACGTGATGCTGGCCTATTGTGCCGATACAATAGTTCTTCTCTGTTTTGAGCAATAGCCCATTGATATGCTCTATGAAGGGACTGAGTTTTATAGCTTCTTTTTTTGAATCGTTGATATAATTTATAAGCTTCCTCCTTAAAATCCTCATCAGAAGAACAAATCCTCCTTAATCTCAGATATTGACCCCTAGGAATGCCCTCAATGCAATTTTACGGGGTGCATGGATTTGGCATAGAGAAGGCTATTACTAGCTGTTTCTTTACGGTACAAATTGGTAGACACACTACCATCAATGCCTTTTTTAATCTCTATATCTAGGAATTCGGGTCTCAAGGTATTGTAATTCATTGTGAATGAAAGAAAATCAGAAATAGGGGCTTGTCTAAAGCTGAACTAAACTCTCTTAGAACCTGGGGGTGTATGCCATCAATCCGTGGAGCCTTGTTTACATTCATTTTTATTAAAGCTTTATGAATCATGTTCTGAGTCAGCCACTGACAAGATTGGGCTGAGCCATCTGTGCAGCTATGAAGTGAGCCTGGGAACTCAGACTACTCTATTGTATACTCTGAAGAAAAGAACTGAATTAGCACATTTGCCTTTTCTGTATCTGTTACAACGACACTGGTACCATTATTTAATGGAGCAACCCTTTCTACTATTAATTTTTTTTTTAAAGGGTTAGTTTTTGCCTCTGCTGCAATTAACTCTTCATTTCCTTTCTTTGCCTTTCTTTGCCTTCCAGATTGCTGATTTACAACATTCATTATAGTGTTTATATTCATTAAATGCAACTCTGTCCCAGCAACCTTTCTCTTCTTTCCTATTAACTTCTTTACTTTTTTATGAAGCCATATAAAATGATTCTTAGAGATTCTACATTTACTCCTTAAGGGAATAAATTGAGAACAGTAATGATTTAATATAATTTTAAATGACAACCATTTCTGTTCTGTGCTTTTATCTGAAAACTTAATGCCCCAATTAATACTCTGAAGGACAGCCCTCAAGGCACTAAAATTTACTTTTCCGAAATTCATGGTTTTTGTTGCCCCATTATTTGTTTTTTGCACCAGACATTAAATGAAATAACATTATGGTCACTATTACCTAGGGGTTCAATGACTTGCACATTTGCTATAAATTCTGTGTCATCTGAGATCACCAGAAACAGAATAGCAGTTTTGTGGTAGGCTCCCCAACAATTTGTGCCATAAAATTGTCATGCAACAAGTTTATAAACTTGTTACCATTAACTGATCTGACAGTACAGTTGCTCCAGTCAATATCTGGGTAATTAAAATCCCCCATTATCATTACTCAACCCAAACTAGCAGCCTTTTCTATTTGCATCAGGAACTTAGCCTCCTCCTCCTCACTTACATTAGGGGGTCTATAACATACTCCTACAATTAATTGCTGGACTCAATTGGTGAAGAGCTCCACCCATAAGACTACAGCCCCCTCATTTTCTAACACAACCTCCTGCTTAATATAAGCTTTTAAATCCTGCCTAACAAAGAGACATATTCCTCCTCCTTTTTTATTGCCTCTGTCCCTCCAAAACAAAGTACAGCCGCTGATATTAACTGCCCAGCCATGCGACTCATTCAGCCATGTTTCGGCCACACCAGTCATATCATATTTTCCCTCCAGCACCCGCACCTCCAGCTCTCCCATTTTATTAGTCAGACTCCTTGCATTTGCAAACATACATATACTGGTACCTTATTGAACATATGACATGTGGTCCTCATTCTTAAAGTGGACCCGCCACCCCAAAAAAATATTCAAAATCATATTTTATCACATTAGTCAAGCAAAATTAACATTAATTACACTATATAAATTATTTTAATCTTGTTTTCTTCAGTCTGGGAATTCATAATTACAGCAAGCAGGCAGGAGCCATTTTGTGGACACTGTTATTAAGGCAAGCCTTGCATCATCTCAGAATCTTGTTTGTGCACCAGAATGGGGGACCCAATGTCCATCCCCATGTCCTGGCTACACAATTAAATGATTAAGAGAACTGGGGGAATGTGAGGGGAGCAGTGACATCTAGGAAGCGCTGAATGGAAAGTGAAAGTAATTATCTGCCCCGCATAGAGGAGTGGCAGACAATATTTGATTGACAGCTGAGATTTTTAAATGAGCTTAAAACATCTTTGAATGTTTTAATTAAAAATTGAAATTGGAGTTAATGTTTAATTTGAAAAGGACTTTTATTATACAGATTTTTGTGTCTGGGTGACTGGTCCACTTTAATAGTACCCCCAGCCAAATTTTCTCCACCATTTTCTCTTCCTTTGCCCACTTGCTCATCTAATCTATCTCCCACTGAATCTTTTACTGAACCCCTCCCCCCACACCTAGTTTAAAATCTCCTTTAGGTTGCTAGGTGCCTATGATTAAGGACGGAAGCCCTCGAAAGGCATCAGTCATTGTGTGCTGCTGATGTTTTAGATGCACATTAAATAAAGATTTGTTATTTTAACTAATTCATCAGAGTTGCGTCCATTCCTCCCTCTATGCCTGTCTGCCTTGATTCTGTTATGGCCAGGAAAACCATGGAACCTACACACCCAATGTATTTATGTGTATTGTTATGAATGCAGTGTCAGCGCATTTCTGAGCATTGATAAGTTCTTGTTTTGTTAGGTTCTTATGTGACCACAGCTAGGAATAATTTCATATCCAGTGTGGCAGTGTGGAAAGCAGCATATTATTATTATATTTAGTAATATGTAAATCGCCATTTTTATTTGAATTTTAAGTGATGTGCGAATCTATTCTGTTTAGTTTAGCTGAAAAGAAATTTGTGAAACTGCTGAAATACAGTATTTGAGAAACACATTGAAGTAAATTGGCAACACATTTTTTCTTACTCCAAATGCATTAAAGTCAACGGGGGGGTTTTCTTGTGGTGTCTTGGCGACTATTTATCTTTGGTAGCTTTTTGTCAAAATGCATTAAAGTCAATCTGCATTTTTTCTCAGTCGAACTGCATTAAAATCAATGGTAATTTTTTATTTTGATGACTTTTTTTTGTGTCTGCGACTTTTTTGTATTAGTAACTTTTTGTCTAAATGCATTAAAGTCTGCATTTGTTCTCATGTTTTTCTCTCTACAAATGCATTAATGTCAAGGGATGATTTTTTTGGGGGCAAATTTTTTTGTATCTGCAACTTTTTTGTTGCAATTTGCAGAAGGGGTCATGAGGAATTTTAGGAAAGGAGAGGTGAAGGCTTTATTGCTTGGGAAATGACTGACCATGTGCCTTAAAGCTGCCCCCATAAAGTGAATCACTCTAGTTTCAGTTAATTGAAAAGTTTATATTTAAGATACTTTAGATATTGAACTAGGTGTAACCCAGATAGAAAGTAAATAGCTAATACAAAATGTAACAGAACATTCTTATTTGTGCCTACATGTGTGACCATGCCTTCAAGGATCAATTCATCATCTTTTTAAAAAAAAAAATCATAACCAAAAATGGCAATGTTCAATTGCTGTCATAATATAGCAGAATAAGGGAACACAATCTGGAGGAAGTCAAATGAAATGCAACGCTAAAAGGATTGTCAAAGAATTCAATGACAATTAAAATGGTTATGGTGATTATAACTCAAAGGGAGGAATGTAATTAATGTCACAAAGAGAAAAACAATTAGCACTTTTAAGAATAAAAATGCACAGCTTGCAATGTAATATTGTTCCTTAAACTGTTAATTTAATTGTGCACCTTAAAGGTATACTGTCATGGGAAAACATGTTTTTTTTTTAAATGCATCAGTTAATAGTGCTGCTCCAGTAGACTTCTCCACTGAAATCCATTTCTAAACAACAAACAGTTGTTTTATATTCAGTTTTGAAATCTGACATAGGGCTAGATATTTTGTCAATTTCCCAGCTGTCCCGGTCATGTGACTTGTGCCAGCTTGTTGTTTTTCTTTCTGAATAGAACACAGTGGGACATGGGTTTTTACTATTGAGTGCTCTTAGATCTACCAGGGAGCTGCTATCTGGTTACCTTCCCATTGTTCTGTTGTTTGGCTGTTGGGGGTGGGGGAGGGAGGGGGTGATACCACTCCAACTTGCAGTATAGCAGTAAAGAGTGATTGAAGTTTATTAAAGCACAAATCACATGACTTGGGGCAGCTGGGAAATTGATTAAATGTCTAGCCCCATGTCAGATTTCAAAATGAAATATATAAAAATCTGTTTGCTCTTTTGAGACATGGATTTCAATGCAAAAGTCTGCTGGAGCGGCACTATTACCTGATGCATTTTGATAAAAACATGTTTTTCCCATGACAGTATCCCTTTAAGAAGTGCTTGAAGGTGTCATAATCTTTTGGAGCAAACATAACGTTTTCAGTAAAGTTACATTACATTCACAGCACATTGGAGCAAACTATAAAATTTGCAAACGGTCTTCCACTGTCGGAAGTGGTCGCTAAACAGTTTCCGGGTTTGCAAAGCTATATTAAATTCGTGCAAAGCAAAATTTGTTTCCACAAAGGCATAACTTTTTGCATTGCAAATAGTTTTTCCATTACATGCCCCCGAACGTGCCCAAGCATGAAGGAAGACAAAAGGCAAAAATACACAGGCACTAAATGTTATTTTGTTTCCCTAGGCCTGTAGGTGTGAACATGTGCTCATAAATTAACACGTTAAATGAAAACATACTCACACAATGACCGAATGGTTCTGTTTGTAATGTGGTATACTTGGTTTGTGAGCCCATAAGTGTTACAGTGAAACAACATGTTGTGAAAAGAAGAGTACTACTGCTCTGACCTGCACTTTTAGTTCAGCTTTTAGTATGATGTACAGAGTGATATTCTGAGACAATCTGCAACTGGTCTTCATTTATTTTAGCATTTACAATTTTAGATTTATTTAGTTTTTATTCAGCTGCTCTCCAGCTTGCAATTTTGGCTGCTGATTCTGGTTGGTAGGGTCCAAATTACTCTAGCAAACAAAGCTGGACAGAGTCAGAAGAATAAAGCAAATTAGAAAAACTATTTAAAAAAATTATGGAAGTGAAGACCAATTAAAAAGTTAGAATTACCCATTGTATAACTTAAAGTCAACTTAAAGGTGAACAACCCCTTTAATGTTCTGTATATATAGGAATTGCTGTAAGGTCAGATTTAGATGCTTGTTCTTGTGCACCAATTTGTGAATCTAATAAAAGTAATTCTAAAACAACTGGATTTGCTGAGTATTGAAGACTTTTCACTATTCATCCGAGCGGCTTCTTAAGTGCTTGGCATATAAATTCTTCCGCTAATCCAAACACAATGACAAATTGTAACTCAAGTTATCCCCTTCTTGGATAGATATCAAATACTTCATAAAGGCAAGTTTGTTCTCGTGGACATTTTCCCTTGTGAACTTTATGTTATTGTCCATTGAGTTAATGTGTTCTGTAAAGGCTGACACTTTAATGGATCTAATTTTAACCCAAGTGTCTTCTACATACCTAAACCAGTGATTCGATATAGTTGCCTGGAATGTAAGTAAGGCACTCCTTTCCAATTTCTCCATGTACAAGTTAGCTACAGTGGGTGATACTGGAGAGCCAATCACACAGCCATGTTTCTGTCTATAAAAATGATTTGAAGTATGTGGTGTTAAGGCACACATCTAGCAACAAACATACTTGTTTAGGACTGAGATTTGTTCTGCTGTTGAGGGTGTTATCTTGCTCCAGTAGATTTCTTACAGTCTCAATTGCCTCTGTTGTAGATACACATGTTAACAAGGAAGTGACATCATATGATACCATTGTTTCTTCTGCCTCTTGAATTTTGGTTACAAACTCTTTGGCATTCAGGATATGATGCACTGTTATTGCCTACCAATGGGGCTAAGATGTTAGCCAAGAATTTTGCAATGCTGTACATCACTGAATTGATGCTGCTGACAATGGGCTCCTTCTTTGTGTACATTTGGGAGGCAATATAAACATGGTGTGTCTTCTCTGGAGTACAGGCGGCAGTATAAAACTCAATCAATGGCTTTCTCCTTTTTGAAATGTTGTAGGCAACCTATCACCTTTTTCTTGTAACAGCTGGTTGGGTCTTTCCTTAAAGTTTCATATGCATTGCATCAATGAGTAGTGTGGTTATCCTGCAATGATATGTTGAACACAACTGTGCATCGCCTTTTACCTTCTGGAAAGATAGTGATGTTACTAAGAGAATTAAGAGCTCTCCTCTATTGTGTAGTAAGGTAAGAGGGAGATGTTCTGGCACTAGACAAGGCAGCTGATACATTTAGCTGGAGTTGTTCCTCCTTTTGTATGTGATGGCATATTCTGTGGCTGTGATGAGTTCAACTACTATGATGTGTTTATGTGCCGCCACATAGTTTAACCCCTTGGCATGTCCTTTTCTGGCTGAGAAGGTTTTTAACCCATATGTCTTTGGTGTCTCATCTTTCTGTCTCCAGGTTAGTACTTCTGTCCTTCTGCTGCTTTGTGACAGTAAGGCGGTGAAATTGCTTATTTGTCTTGCTCTTAATTTGTTGGGTCATCTGTTCATGTTTAACAAAAACAACGACCCTTTCCAGAGTTACATCAGGTAGTTGTTATTCACACAGTTGGTAGATGTTTTTCATCCATTCATGCAACTTTCACAAGTAACACCTGTTTCTAGGAGTTGCATTGATACCTTGGTAATCCTATCACAGTAACCCTACAGAATAACACCACTGTAAGTTTCATAAATTACCTTTTTGAAGAGTTACAATGTGCCATTTGTGATTGGATTAGTTCAAGAGTTTATATGCCAAGTACTTCCAACACCAGTCAAGCTGCTCGGATTTGTAGTATAAAGCCTTCATTGATTATTCAGCAAGTCCAGATGTTTTAGAATTACTCATACTAGATATACCATCACCTGGGGGTATTGGGGGGACAATCCTCCTGGGCCTGGTGGCTTTTATATGTTAAAAACTGGTATCCCTTTGAGTCACGACAAGTAGGATCCAAACTGCTGGAGAAAGGAGCCGAGCTGCCAAAAGGAGTTGAGTCCCCAGCGTTGAAAAGAGATGATCTGCCGCCGAAAAGAGGCAATCCGCCGCCAAAAAGAACTGAGCCACAGACGAAAGGAGCCACAGACGAAAGGAGCCACAGACGAAAGGAGCCACAGCTCCGACGAAAGGTGTCAAGGAAGCAAGGTAAGTTCCACTGAACACCAATTTTTTGTCTGTTTTTTAAACCCCTGTGCACAAATGTTTTTTACTTGTGATGGGGGGCCTGGCCAGTGATGGTTTTTGTTTTACTGTTGAGGGGGGCTGGACCCCAAATTGATTTTTAATTTGGAGGGCCCTGGCCACCAAATTTTTTTTAAACTGGGGGGTCTGGCCACCAAGTTTTTTTTTGTTTTTTTCTTTTAAACCCCTGGGCACCACATTTTTTTACTTGTGATGGGGGCCCAGGCCAGTGATGTTTTTTATTTTATTTGTTAGGGGGCTCTGACCGTTTTACCTAATTTGGTGGGCCCTGGCCACCATTTTTTTTTAAACTAGGTTGGCTGACCACCATTTTTTTTTAACTTGAGGGGGGGCCTGGCCATCTATGTGCTTTTTTACTTGTAAGGTTCCCTGGCCACCAATGGGGGGTTTCTTTAACTTTTAGGGGGCCCTGGCTTGCCAATAGGGATGGCACGAACTGTTCGCGCGCGAACTTGTTCGCGCGAACATCCGCTGTTCGCGCTCACAGAATATTCGCGAACGTCGCGCGACGTTCGCCATTTTGGGTTCGCGCATAGTCGCCGCTTTTTTTTGCCCTCTCACCCCAGACCAGCAGATACATGGCAGCCAATCAGGAAGCTCTCCCTCCTGGACCACCCCCACACCCCCTGGACCACTCCCCTTCCATATATAAACTGAAGCCCTGCAGCATTTTTTCATTCTGTCTGTGTGTGCTGCTTGGAAGAGTTAGTGTAGGGAGAGAGCTGTTAGTGATTTCAGGGACAGTTGAAAGTTTGCTGGCTAGTAATCTGCTTGATACTGCTCTGTATTGGAGGGACAGAAGTCTGCAGGGATTTGAGGGACATTTTAGGTTAGGTAGCTTTGCTGGCTAGTAATCTACTGTTCTTCAAACAACTGCCATACATTGACCTGTATTTTTTCTGTGCTTCAGTGGCTGCGACTATTTTCAGCATTTATATGGCATATTTTTTCTGTTCTTCGGTGGCTGCGACTATTTTCAGCATTTATATGGCATATTTTTTCTGTGTTTCAGTGGCTGCGACTATTTTCAGCATTTATATGGCATATTTTTTCTGTGCTTCAGTCTCTGCGACTATTGGATTTTTCAGATACATTTTTGCCCTTGATCCCCCTCTGGCATGCCACTGTCCAGGTCGTTGCACCCTTTAAACAACTTTAAAATCATTTTTCTAAGATTACGAAACAGATTGAGAGTCTCCTGCACACACATGGCTTGACCGACTCATGGAGAGAGACCAATGACACCAAAAGGGGGTACACACACTATTCACATGTGCACCATAGTTATTCCAGAATAGATTATATTCGAATTAATAGCCAAGATGCCTCTAAAACCATTGACTCCAAGATAATTCACTGTGCCTGGTCAGACCATGACCTTATGATGACAATGTTGGATCTGCAGACCTCCTCTCCCATACGACCAAGCTGGAGACTAAACGAGAGTTTATTAGCTGATCCCGATTGCATCAAACACATATCACAAGAATTAAAGCACTTTATGACAGAAAATGCGATACCTGAATCATCCCCAGCTTGGGTATGGGTTGCACAGAAGGCATATATCAGGGGATGTCTGATCCAATATGCATCCAAGAGAAAACGCGAGCGATTAAAAACACTAAAAACCCTTGAAAAAGACTTGGAGGCCCTTGAAAATTTGAATAGAACCCACCCACACCCTAAAACCAGAAGGCTTATAGAGGAAACCAAGCAAAAAATCAAAGCCTGCCAAATTTATTCGGCCGAACAGTCCATTCGCAAGACTAACCATAAATTTTACCTACATGCTAACAAACCCGGTAAAATGTTGGCTAATTTACTGAAGGCCCACAACAAACGGAACTCCATCCATAAAGTTAAATATCCAGATGGCCGCATTACCTCCGACCCTGATGCTATTGCTTCCATCTTCCAAGATTATTATCAGCGCTTATACACCTCCCCACGCCAATCAGATAGTAACACTCTACAAAAATACATAGAAAAACATGCCCCAACACCATTGACACAAGAGATGAAATCCACACTAGAGGACGATATTACACACCAGGAAATAGAAGACACAATTAAAGGCCTTAAACCGAATAAAGCCCCAGGCCCAGATGGCTTCTCATCCCTTTATTATAAAAAATTTCAAAACCAACTAACCCCTCACCTACACAAACTATTTCAACACATTACACAGGGCCAACCTTTACCCCCAGAAATGAATGAAGCCAGAATAACAGTGATTCCTAAACCTAATAAGGATCACTTATCTCCGAAAAATTATAGACCAATATCACTATTGAACTTGGACATCAAGATACTAGCAACTATACTAGCACAGCGACTGAACAAAATCTTAAATTCCATAATCCATAAAGACCAGATAGGCTTTATCCCTTCCCGACAAGCTCCTGATAATATTAGGAAGATCCTTAATATAATAGCCCATGCAAACAAATTTAAAACTCCCCTATGCTTATTAGCACTTGATATTGAAAAAGCATTCGATACCTTAAATTGGCAATATCTTTTCACATTACTGGAAACCATGGGAATAGGAAGCAACTTTTTGAATACTCTCAAAACTTATTACCATAACCCGACAGCATACTTAAATCTCCCCACCACTTCACCACAAAGCCCTATCACAATACAACGAGGTACCAGACAGGGGTGCCCACTGTCACCAGCATTGTTCGCCCTAGCAATGGAACCATTAGCAAGAGACATTAGAAACCAGACGGCTATACAAGGCCTGAAAATTGGAGACCGCGAATACAAGATGTCGTTATTTGCAGACGACTTATTGATGCATGTAATAAACCCTCTAACATCCTTACCAAACCTGTTGAACTCCTTATCAAATTTTGCTAAAGTTTCGGGATTGAATATAAACACAGACAAGTCTGAAATGCTGCCCTGCAATATACCAAACCACACTGTTAAATTGTTAGAACTGAATTTTGGTTTTAGAACACAAATGGAGCACTTACAATATCTGGGAGTCAAAATTACTAAGTCCCTCTCTACTCTCTATAAAACCAACTTTCAACCAATGTTCAAGACTTTGACACAGGAACTACAAAAATGGGACAAACACAAGATTTCCTGGGTGGGCAGGATACACTGCATCAAAATGGTACTTTTACCCAAAATTCTTTACTTGTTCAGAACGCTACCGATTAAAGTACCTTTACAGGATTTATACACACTGCAATCTAAGATGAACACCTTTATTTGGCAAAATAAACACCCAAGGATATCCAAACATACTATGAGCTTACACAAAGCCAATGGAGGCCTGTCAGTGCCACACCTCTTCAAATACTACTGGGCAGCCCGCCTTGCACAGCTAACTCCACTCCATGCAGGACACCTTGCACCACTATGGGTGCAAATGGAAGATGACTTACTATACCCATATCTCTCGCAACAACTGATATGGTTATCAAAGATACCGTACCATGCTATATCCAATGCATCACCACTAACTATAGAAATGCTACGTCTTTGGTCGGCCTCAAGGAAGAGATTTGGCTTGATATCTTCTCCTTCTCCTTCTCCCTTAACACCCCTGGCAAATAACCAAAACTTCCCTATAGGGCAATCAAGACGAGCAATGACCTGGTGGAATACTAAGGGAATCCATACACTCCAATCGCTGACTAGGTTTGGAAAACCTCTCACACCCCAACAATTACAAGACCTCTACAACCCACCCATACAGGAGGCCTTCCGGATGACACAATTAGCTCACTTTGCGCACCAACAAGTAAGATTAACCACAGACTACTGCCTTAAGTCTACTGTCCTGGAGACCATCTGTAGACAACACCCACTACAACCAGGCACTCTTAGTACACTGTACAAGCTCTTAAATCAACCCTCAAAGCATCCCCAGAAATTGGGATTCATGATGAAGTGGGAGAAAGACTTAAATATTACTCTGTCAACCCAACAATGGGCTCAATGCAGTCTTACAGCACACAAAGGGAGCACATGTGTGACCATAAGAGAAACATCTATTAAACTACTTCATAGGACCTATCTAGTGCCCACGAGATTGAGTAAATTATATCCTTCATATAACCCACAATGCTTTCGAGGATGCCCAGACCCAGGAACACTGTTACATATATGGTGGTCCTGCAAGGTTGTTTCACAATTTTGGGATGCTGTTCTCCACCTATTATCCAGAGTCCTCCATACTACTTTTCCAAAAGACCCTATGGTGCTTTTATTGGGCAGGAAACCACCCAGCTTTACCAACTCAGCACAGAGGTTGAGTCAACATATTTTGATGGCAGCGAGACTTATCATAGCAGCTAACTGGAAAAAACCAGGAATACCGCTGGGTTCTCTCAAGGCAAAGATAATTTGCATTGCTACTAACGAGAAGCTTACATACACCCTGAAAAATGATATGGCAGCTTTTGACAAAATATGGCTTCCATGGCTAGCTCATGAAAATGACTCTCAGCTTTTCCAAGCACTGCATTCGTGATACCAACCCAACTAACTGGCTATCAGGGACGCTATTACCCAGATCCTTACTAAAATGTGGCATTATAAATACCCCACCGCCTTATGATTAGAACTATGTTGTCCTCTCCCCCCCCCTTTTTTTTTTTTTTTCCCCTCTTTTCTTTTCTTCTTTCTTATTTTCTTGCTTCACTATCTCCATTTCCTTCACCTGTTACCAGATTTATGACATGTGACAATTTCAAACAGGATACCGTGTGCCACGGATAACCTGATGTATGCATAATTGATCTCAATAAAACTTGTCAGTTTAAAAAAAAAAAAAAATCATTTTTCTGGCTAGAAATGTCTTTTTTAGCTTTTAAAGTTCGCCTTCCCATTGAAGTCTATGGGGTTCGCGACGTTCGCGAACCGTTCGCGCGTTTTGTCGCAAGTTCGCGAATATGTTCGCGAACATTTTTTCCGCGGTTTGCGCCATCCCTACTTGCCAATAGTTTCTTTTAACTTTATGGGGGGCCCAGAACAATTGTCTTACTGGCTAATTCTGATGGTGGCCCTTGCTACTTCTATTTGATTGCAGTAAATTAAACCCATGTTCAAATCTTAGGCACTGATGTATAGGTATAATATAGAATACAGTATGCATCATTATACACCTAGACTAGTAGATGGTTACAATGCAAGCAGACTTGTCCCACACAATTTTATGATTCATTCATATCCTCAGTTACATTTCTCTACAGACAACCACCTAATAGCACACAAAGACCTAGTGCAGCAGAACTTCTTCCAAGCTAATCTTTGCAGCTGTAAGAAAGTGCAATATCTGGGTGTTAGTATCATTGCAATATAATTCTTTATACTTTATGCAAAAAAATTTTGTTTACTGGAAGTCAACAGACAACTACATCTAAAATAAAATAGATAGAATATGAGACAAGTTTAATCCATTTTTTAAAATGATTTCATTTTTCTCAGTAGTAATAAAACAGTACATTGTACTTGATCCTATCTAAGATATAACAGATCCTTACTGGAAGCAGAACCAGCCTATTGGGTTTATTCAATTTTCTAGACTTAAGGAATGACAATGCAAATTACAGAAAGTTCCGTTATCTGAAAACCTCAGGTCCCGAGCATTCTGAATAACAGGTCCCATACCTGTATTTGTACTGGCCTGTGTATACAGTAGAAAGCAAACTACAATTTTAGACTAAACCTTGTATTATATTTTATCATTATAAAGCATTTCCACTACTTTCTAAATCAGTGAAAATACATATGTGACCTCAGATATACTATTTTCCTACATTATAGATGTTTACACTGTAACGGAATAGAAAATACACCTTTTGAGTGAAAGTGGGGCATGCCCATTTTATGGAACAACAGTATGGCAATTAACTATAAGACTTATGTTTTTTCCAGCAGTGTTATCCTAGCTGTGCTCACTGCTCATGCTAAAGAATGAGACCTGATCATGCTGAGAGTGGCTGCTGCGAAATCTGCTGCATTGGCTGTGATAATGCAATACCTTTCACAGATGCCAAGACCAAAATACACTGAGCTTGAATAAGCACTGTTGGGAAAATAGCAGTTTGCTTATGACACAGTCAAGGGATGGAGGCAGGTAAACAAAAGTTGCAGCTGAATGATTTCTATTTGCCATCATATTAAGATCTGTTACAGGTGAGAACAGACATATTCCATCACTGCCTTTTCCCCATATGGGTATAAATGATAAAGTTCTTGCACTTGAATGACTCAAGATAGGCATAGATATAGGGGTGAAGTACTCTAAACATCACTGTGCTCATTTTTTTGTGGGAAATATGATTTTCAAGCTGATGTCCTTTACACTTTTAAGGATTTAATGCTGTATCACTTGTAACAAATGGCTGGATGAATGGTGGATGTCACCTGCTTTAGTTAATACCAACATCATGTGTCCTTTCCAGGGTCCTGTCATAGGAAAGTCTGTTTTGTTATATACAGTGGTGTGAAAAACTATTTGCCCCCTTCCTGATGTCTTATTCTTTTGCATGTTTGTCACACAAAATGTTTCTGATCATCAAACACATTTAACTATTAGTCAAAGATAACACAAGTAAACACAAGTAAACACAAAATGTAGTTTTTAAATGAGGGTTTTTATTATTTAGGGAGAAACAAAATCCAAACCTGTGTGAAAAAGTAATTGCCCCCTGAACCTAATAACTTGTTGGGCCACCCTTAGCAGCAATATCTGCAATCAAGCGTTTGTGATAACTTGCAACAAGTCTTTTACAGCGGGAATTTTGGCCCACTCATCTTTGCAGAATTGTTGTAATTCAGCTTTATTTGAGGGTTT
>CM044433.1:68807827-68851300 GCA_024363595.1 Xenopus borealis | reverse complement strand
TGCAAAAGAATAAGAAATCAGGAAGGGGGCAAATAGTTTTTCACACCACTGTATATATCCCTACTGTGTTGATAGTTGATGTTAATAAAGTTTGTCAAAGAAAAAAGAAGCACATAGGCAGGACCAGCTCAGGGACCAGTACAGTCAGAGAGCCATGCTTCTTCCATGAACTGTATTTTAATAAATCAGTTTTTGTTACAAAACCCAAAATCCCATTATTAAGGAGTACAACACACCTACTCTGGTAATGAGAATGTGCTTTTATTAGTACACATGCAGTTGACTATACAAAGTATTTTACTGGCTTCTATTGGTTACTGCCAGGTTCAAAAAATGAAAGAAAGCAAAAAAATGATGATAGCTAGCTAGCTAGATAAATATAAATATAGCTAGAGAAGATGTTTGTTTTTAAACAGGTGACCAGTACATTCTACCTGCTGATTGGTTGCTATGAGTTACTGCTTCTGGACAAATTTAGTGGCTTTTATAACATAACCCTTTAAATGCATTAATTCAGATTGTTTGTCACCAATATAGATTTATGCAGCTCATTTAGGATCCAGTCTAAGGTACTGTTTTATTACAGAGAAAAATTATATGGTTTAAAAAATGTAACAATTTTTTATACTTAATATGGACTATGTGAGTAATTTGGGGTTTTCTGGTTATCACATTTGAAGATTAGAGATTCCATAAATGTATTAATATACATACTCTGAATTTCTTAAATGATTTCAGAATTTTGTGTCAATTATGCTCATTATAGGAGCTGGAGTAAACATCTGTGATATCATCGAGACTAAAATCAGAACATCTGTTTATCTCAACAAATTTGTGGTACCTTATTAAATAGCAATATAACTTGTAACAGAAGATAAATATACACTGAAAGGAAATAAATCAGGTCCACGATGAATTGCCATTTTGGAAATTGGAGACTACTATAAATTGAAGATGTCCCTGTCTGACTAGTTGATGAGCCACATATGATTTCACATAACTTCTGTCCTTATGAGGACTAGGAAATTAATTGTCAGAGCTTGCAGTTTGTTAAGCAGTTTCATATTAATTTTGTTAATAAATCACATATTTTTCAGCTTTCTCTTCTTTTTACATTTTTTGGAGATTTTAAAGGTTTTTCAGAAACAAATCACAGTGTTTGAGAGGTGGCTTTATCATGTAACCTAAAGTGAATAATGTTAACTATTGTGCTCATATGACTAAAGAATATTTAGCATATACAGTGTCAGACAGGGATTTATCCAGCACTTGTCTAGTCTGGTTATTAGAGATATGGTAATTTATTAGTGCTTTCACTAAATCAACAGCAGGGTACATGGCAAGTTTTACAATGTTTAACCATTAACTTGATATTAATTATGTTAATACAAAGTAGTGAAATGAATGGAAGGTCGGATGGCTTACAGTCATGCACTAGGGGGTTGCCTTGTGGTATATAAAACTGCAAAGAGAATCTTCCAAAGTTTTAGTTGGCTTGGGCTTGTGAAAGTTTTAAATAAAGCTAGAAACTCTGTAATTGAGCCACTACAGCTCCTACTTGAAAGACTTGCCATTGACTTCCTTGGTCTTCTGTGGTATGTAAACTTACCACGTGGATGCGTGCGTCTTGTCGCCCGGGGTTGCACGCATTGTGACGCCGGCGTTTTCGCGCGTGCGTCGATCCTTGCGCAGGCGCAGTACCTATTTATGGACGCCAGCGTTTGTACCTCCTTGCTAAATGATCTTGTTAGCTTGCTAGACTTTAAGCCTTATTACTACTATTGATATCCCAGTTTTTGATCTTTTGCCTGTTCCTGGACCTCGCTGATTTCCATCTGCCTTTGACCTCAGTCCTGTTTCCTCGTTCGCGAACCTGATTCCGGCTTCCCTGACCTTGGCCTGTCTGACCATTCTTCTGGATTTCCCTCGGCACTCCTGCCTATTTACACATCACCTCCCCTGTTCCCATTCCAGAGGCTGGCGCTGTGAGATATGAAGGTGCTGCCAAATCATCTGGTCGATCTTCCTGTCGAAAACCCTTAAAGACAATCACCATCACTTACATCTAACCTGCTCACCATACATTTGTTAGTACTGTTAAAGGATAACTAAACCCTAAAAATGAATATGGCTAAAAATACTATGTTTTATATACTAAACTTATTGCACCAGCTTAAAGTTTCAGCTTGTCAATAGCAGCAATGATTAAGAACGTCAAACTAGTCAAAGGGGTTCACCATCTTGGAAAGTGTCTGCGACACTCACATGCTCAGTGGGCTCTGAGAAGATGTTGAGAAGCTAAGCTTAGGAATTGTTGCAAATTATCCATCAGAAAATTAGGTTGGCCAGTAATATAAACTGTTGCTGCAAGACTGATGATTAAATTCTGATGCTAATTCCACTGGGTTCTGTGCTGCCCTGTTGTAATTATCCTTATTAATTACTAATCAGCCTTAAATTATGACATTTCTATTCTATGTGTACTGTATATTTTGAATAGGTCCCTAAGCTCAGGAACTGACATCAGAACAGAGCATGTGGTTGCCTTGGGCTAGTACAGAAGCACAAAACATAATGTACAACATTTATAGCCTACTTCTTTAGTTTAACTTTCCTTGTCCTTTAAGGGCTCTTCCAGACGAGGAGATTGCAGGGAGATTTGTTGCCTGCGGCAAATCGCCGCGTTTTTGGGGCAACAAATCTCCATGAATCTTTTCCCCCAGTCTTGCGCCCGCTAAAGTGTCAAGTCGCGTGCGCCTATTCACATGCGGTGCGGCGCTTTTGAAAAACGCTCGTAAATGCATTTTTCGTGCGATTTTCAAAAGCGCCACGTGTGAATAGGCGCATGCAACTTGACACTTTAGCGTGCGCAAGACTGAGGGAAGAGATTCAGGGAGATTTGTTGCCCCAAAAACGCAGTGATTTGTCGCAGGCAACAAATCTCCCTGCAATCTCCTCGTCTGGAAGAGCCCTAAGACATTTCTTCTCCTATTCATATAACACATCACTAACAAATCAGCATGGTTCCTAAAAATCTTCAGCAGTCTTTCCTGAGTAGGGATGGCGCGAACAGTTCGCCGGCGAACTTGTTCGCACGAACATCCGCTGTTCGCGCTCGCCAAAAGTTTGCGAACGTCACGCGACGTTCGCATTTTGGGTTCGCGTCAATTTGGCGCTTTTTTTTTGCCGCATTTTTTTTGCCCTCTCACCCCAGACCAGCAGATACATGGCAGCAAATCAGTAAGCTCTCCCTCCTGGACCACCCCACACCCCCTGGACCACTCCCCTTCCCTATAAAAACCGAAGCCCTGCAGCGTTTTTTCATTCTGCCTGTGTGTGCTTGGAAGAGATAGTGTAGGGAGAGAGCTGTTAGTGATTTCAGGGACAGTGGATAGTAAGTTTGCTGGCTAGTAATCTACTGTTCTTCAAACAACTGCCATCTAGCTGTGTGAGCTTGTTCACATTCTGTCTAAATATCCATAATATTACAGTGTCCACAACCACCTGAGTGACTTTTTTCCCTTTACAGCACAAAACTGCGCTGTGTCAACAATGGATTTTTAAGATACATTTTTGCCCTTGATCCCCCTCTGGCATGCCACTGTCCAGGTCGTTGCACCCTTTAAACAACTTTAAAATCATTTTTCTGGCCAGAAATATCTTTTTTAGCTGTTAAAGTTCGCCTTCCCATTGAAGTCTATGGGGTTCGCGAACCGTTCGCAAATTTGCGGAAGTTCGCGAACATGTTCGCGAACTTTTTTTCGGCGGTTTGCGCCATCCCTACTCCTGAGACCTGCCATGGTACAATGGCTGCTGCAAAAGAATATAAGGTCATAACACCCTAACACTACTTTGCACTAGCTATAAACAATAATAATATATACTAATGCAATATAAAGAAAACATTATTAACTCTAAATATATTTCCCCATCCTCCTCTAAGTGGCCTCCTGGCCACTCCAGTATATTATTACAAAATAACTCTTACAGTTTGTAATCTGTGAATGTGGCGGACAACTGATTGCGAGAGGACCCTCCAACTGCACATCAGAATGGTTCTCAGTCTCCTCAGCTCTGTCCCGGGAATCCCCCTCCTAGTAGACATGCTCCGCTAGCTCCTGTTCCCCAGAACCAGTCTCTCCTGGGGCCCCATCCTCACTTACAGGGGACCCTGAGCCTCCTGGCTGGGCATCCTCCTTCTGATTGTGTCTCCTCCTCTAAGTCAGTTGAGGGTCCCACAACCTCATCTAACCTAGAACGCTCAGGGCTGGTTTTTGCTGGAGGACCCCAATTCCTCCTCAGTTGGTAAGGCCCACCAAATAAGAGGTGGCCCCAGTCCCCTCCCAGCTCAACCAGTCTTTCCTCTAGGGTGCAGTGAAATACACACAGATCTCTGTGTAATCATTTGCACTTTCCTCCTTCTAGCTCAGGTTGTACCAGTAATCGTGATGGACGAATTTATTTGGCAGGGCCGAATCCGCGGCGAATTCCCACGATTCGCGAAACGCCAGCGAAAATTCGCCAAAATAACGAGTCGCGCGTCTTTTTTTACGAAACGTGACGAAAACGACACGTTGCAACGAAAATGACGCAACACGTGTCAAAAACGTGCCGCGACTCGTTTCGAGAATTTTTTTCTTTTTTTGCTGGAAATTCGCTAATTTTTCAGCGAAACTGGGTAGATTCCCCCATCACTGACCAGGAAGACTGGAAAATTCTGGTTTGGTTGAGACACCACTATATAAAGATCAGGTTCCCACTTCGGACTCAGCTTGGAACCTTGTTGTGCTTTTGGGTTATGCATCAACACTCGATCCACTGGTTTTAAAGGTGCTGGTTCCACTTGCTGGCCTCCTTGAGTACTAAGTTCCGTGCCTCCCACAATACACTTAGCCAGTACCCCTATCCACTATTCTGGGCAGCGTTCAATGAAGTCCTCTGCTGCTGGCAATATTAGGTCTAACAGCTGGCTAGCCTGTCTACCAAACAGCAAGAAGGGAGTATACCCAGTAGTGGCAGGCACTGTGTTGTTGTAAGCCACCTATCATGGTACTTCTCCCGTACGGTTTGCAACAGATTTAACAATGTCTGTTAAAAACACTCACGGGGTGATAGGGGGTTGTGCCAGACTTGCACACCCCTTGAAACCAGCAGAGTACAGTGACCTGTTGCTACTCAAAATTTGGACCATAGGGTGATCAATTGCCAAAGTAAATCCATAGTCCTTATCATCACAGGCATATACTCCCCAGTGCCGCAGCAGCACAAAACTCCCCTGCAGTTGGCCCCATGACTTTCAGCTCCATTAACAGGGGCATGATTGGGCAAAATATCCTAGTGCCCTACAGTGCCAACATTGTGGGGGTCCTTTCCCACTCGGTCATTGCAGACCCTTTGCTGGCATGAGCCAGTTTGATTTCACTTAGCAGAGGCTGGCCACATCTTCCCATATTGATGCTAGAGACTCCCTCAGCTCTTTGACCATTCCCTCTAGTCCCTGGGGGGGGGGGGGTTCTGCCTGCTGCTAACTCGGCCCCAGGGAAAGAAACTGTTGCAGCTGGGGGGCAGTTCTCACTCTTGCTTTGCGCAGGCCTGCTGATCAGTCACCACAGCCAGTCCTTGGCCATCCACCATGATTAGCTTGTGAACCCAGTGTTAAGTCATCTGGAACTTTGTATAAGCGAACTGTCCCTCACAGCCGCTCAGCCCAGTCTGCCACTGTCACATTCCTCCCATCAAACTTGGGTATTCTGGCCAAGGCCACACTTACTAGTAGGAAGAGCATCGCTGCCACTGAGGTCACAGCTCTAGAGACTTCCATCCTGCTTTACTATGCCAAATGTAAACTTAAGAGACAAGGTATAACTTCCTCTGACATCCTTTTCTCTTGACCTCTCCCTAACAAAGTGGGGGCAGAAGTCTTATGGGTGAAGCTCTTCACCAGTTGTAAAGAGTCCAGCAAATTAATTGTAGGGGTATGCTGTAGACCCCCTAATGTAAGTGAGGAGGAGGAGGCTAAGCTCCTGATATAGAAAAGGCTGCTAGTTTGCAGTATTTTAATTACCCAGATATTGATAGACCCCAATATGTCTCAATAGGGGAACACACCTCAGGGTTTCTAAAACTGAGCATAGGTTGGCCCCAAGGATATGTGCTTAGCCCATTTTATGAGTGGGGGGGCTATGTACCCTGTTGACACATGATTGCACTGCCCAGTGCAGATCACATCATCGAGTTTGCAGATGATACAACAGTAATAGGTCTTGTTAGGAAAAATTAAGAGTCTGCATACAGGAAGAAGTAAGACATTTGACAGACTGGTGCCAGAACAACAACCTGACCCTAAATCTCAAAAAGACTAAAGAAATAGTTGTTGACTTCAGAAAGAACTCTGCTACTCACCTACCACTGCTCATCAATGGCCCTCCAGCTGAGACAGTCAATAGTGTGAAGTGCCTAGGAGTGCATATGGCAGACGACCTCTCCTAGGCACTTCACACCAATTCAATCACAAAGAAAGCTCAACAATGCCTCCACCTTCTACAGAAGCTGAAGAAATCCAGTATTTCCCCATTGATTCTCATAACACTCTATTGAGGCAACAACAGTGTTCTCTGTAGCTACATCATGCTATGGTCTGGAAACTGCACTGTTGCAGAACAAAAATCTCTGCAGTGGATTGGGAAAACTTCAGAAAGGATCATAGAAAACCTCTCTCACCTATCTCCCAATCTACCGGAAACACACTATATGCCGAGCAAATACAGTATTTTAGCAAAAGACATCTCCCATCCATCTCATTCTCTGTTCTCTCTCTTGTCATCTGGAAGAAGGTTCCCCAGCATTCAAGCTAAAACCACTGCAAAAGCTTCTTAGCACAAGCAATTAGAGTCCTTAACACAATATTATCATAAAACAAAGTGTTCCCTGCTCCTGTCACCTTATATGCATCCTAAAATGCTCTTTCTTTGTGTAAAAGCACAAAGAGTTAAACGTGATTTCTATAAACTGTATAACTGTATATGGTCTACAGTATATTGACAACTAAAGGAATTGTGTATCTTGTATTGACTGGGGCAACAGTATTGCCAGCTCAGTTAATGGGAACAAGTTTGTAAACTTGTTGCATGACATTTTTATGGCATCAGAAAAAATGCTATTCTGGATCTTTTGATCTGAAATGACCCAGAACTTATGGCAAATGTGCAAGTCATTGAACCCTGGGTAATAGTGACCATAATGCTATGGTGCAAAAAACAAATATACACAGGGGCAAAAAGAAAAAAGAATTTCAGAATAGCTGAGGGCTGCACTTCAGAGGATTGATTGGGGTACTATGTTTACAGCTAAAAACAGAACAGAAGTGGATGTAATTTCAAATGATATTAAATTGTTACTGTTCTCAATATATTCCCTTATGGAGTAAATGTAGAAGCACTAAGAATCACTTATGTGGCTTAATATAGGAGTAAAGAAGTTAATAGGAAGGAAAAGAAAGACATTTAAAAACTACAAATCTGTGGAGACAAAAGATGCATTTAATGAATATAAACATTATAATAAATATTGTAAATCAGCAATCCAGAAGCCAAAGAAAGGAAATTGCGGCAGAGGTTAAGACAAACCCAAAAAATATTTTAAGTATATTAATGATAAGAAAAGTGCAGGTTGAGAGTGTTTCTCCTTTAAATCGCAAATTTGTGTCTGGCAAATTTATTAACCCATCACTAGTTATAAGTATATATACAGTATATAAATTGGAAAGGTCGGAATAATATGATATTATTGGTATCAATGAAACATGGTGGGATGAAACATGTGACTGGGACAGAGGTATTAAAAAAGGTTGGAGAAATTTGTATTTATTTAAGGCCACAATTGAAGCCATGCACAAAAGAAATTACCAGGGATAGCACTGGGCAGGATAGAAATTTTCAAAGAAATTGCAGAGAAAATTATTATTGATGTGTGCTACAAACTGCAAGAAACAAGTGAGAAGACTTCTACTATTAAAAATGGAGAAGGTTTTACAACTAGTTCAAGTGGTTATTATGGGTGACTTAAATTATCAAAACGTTGGTGCAAATTCACTAAAGGGTGAATTGTCTGGCAAAATTTCACTTGTGTAATTTCATAGTGAACTTTCACTAATGTTCTTTTCTGCTTGGCGAAACTTCGTTATTACACTTAAACTTAGGTATATTTGAATAAGGCGAGTACATATAGGTTGTTAAAAAAATGCTTAAAAAAAGTTAAAAAAAATTACTTTTAAAAGCAATCACACTTTAAAATATTTAAAAAACAGATTTTTTTTTTATTTTTATGACTCTTCAGCATAAAGGATATGATGTCATTGACATAAGATTGAAAAGGATATAGCTTAATCTTCTCATTTCACCAGGTCTAAGCTGGTGAAGGAAACTCTGGAGAAAGGGGTAACATAATGGAAAATTCTCACTTTAATGAATTTACAGAGTAATGATTGTTCTCCTGAGTGAAAATTCCCCTAGCGAAAGGGTGCATAACTTCGCTAGCGACATACTCTTTCGCTAGCAAATAGTCCTCTACACCTGTAAGTAAATTGGCAATGTCCCTGCGGACTGGATTTCTGGGGAATTTTCGACGACGGCCACTTTGCTGTTCAGTAAATCTGCCCCATTGACTGGAGTAAAAGGGTGGCCAAGTCAGAAAAGTTAACAGGTTTGTAAATATACTAAATTTCTTTTTTAAATCCAGGTAGTTCAAGAAACGACTAACTAACTAATATTACAACATATGTAGGTGAGCATTTAGAAAATAGTGATCATAACATGGGCTTCTTTGATATTATGTTACAGAGACAACTCTATAAAGGAATAACTAAAACTCTAAATTTTAGATGAGCAAACTTTGGTACTATAAGGATCTTTAAAGGAATATCTTTAAAACATTGCTTACAAATATATATTAATATATTCCCCCATCGTAAGCAATGAAAGAAAAGTGCAAAACACAACCTTTGGTGTTAAGGATGGTAAGAAAAAATTATAACAAACATATGAAACAATATGGGGTGGGACCCTTATTATCAGAGGGAGGTCAGCTGGTTGATTATAACAGGGAAATTATAACAGAAATTCTGAACTGTTGTTTTTTTGACTAATCTGGAAAACTAAAGAGGTTCAATGTTGGTGCTTTGTTCTGTTCTGCAATTAGATTTGTTCTGCATAAAACCTTGAGCAAAATAATAGTTGTGATAGAGGATGTGATAGGGATGAGCCAACCCTACGATCCAGGATTCAGCTGAATGCTGTAACCTTCACCTTTGCTTTAATTTTTGGCTTGCTTGATTACATTGTGGTGTGCCGTCAGCTTCAGGAAATACATATATATATTTATGGGTATATATAGTGTATAATGTACCCCCTTCTGTAATTTATAAAGATATTAGAAGTCACAGAGGAGTTACGTGACCATATAAAAGCAAGAGGCTGCAGGCCGAGTGCTTTTATACAGGTCATGTTACTCTGAGGTGACTTCCAATATCTTTATAAATTTCGGGAGGGGGTGCATTATTCATTATAATCTACAGTGTTTCTGTGTGCATGCATTGCCTTCAAGGATCTATCTGCCTTGCTCTATTTTAATATGCACAATGCAAAATTCAGTCTGTTCTCCTGTAGTTCCACTATTTTTCTACAGTATGTACCTTTTAACTGGCTTCATTGATATCCTGACACTCCATGTCAAATTTCTGCAGATTGAAAATGAAAACAGTGGAAGAGGGAAGGAGACACAGAGGGTGGAAGGGATAGGACCAGTGAGTCGGAGGGGGAGAAGAAGGTAGACAGGGGAGGGACAGAGGGTGGGTGGGGATAAGAGAGTCTCAGAGAGAGCGTGACAGTAAATTGACTTATGGTTGGGGGTACAGAAAGTTTTATACAAAGTGTGAGGGGTTAAGGATGAAGAAGGAGGGCTGAGAGGGGAGGGGGGAGATAGTTAAAGTAGGAATGCAGCTAAAAAGTAAAGGCTAAGTAACGTGACAGGGGGGAGATCTGAGCTACGTAGAAGGCCAGGATGGAGTAGTAAATAGAGCCTCTTTGTGTAGGTGAGCAACGTACCGGAAGAGGCAGATGAAGCAAGATCCAAGGGTAGGAGGGGCAGAAGGAGTGAGACTGGAGATTGATTAATGGTGGGGGCAGCAGCCAGCAGTTGACGTGAGATCTGAGTGGTGCAGAGGGAGCGAGACGAATGGAGTGTGGGAGCGGAAGTGACACAGGAGGTGAGAGAAAAACCAAAATCTGAGAGGATAAGAGGGAGGGAGACTGGGAAAAGAGGGAGCGAGTGCGTGCGCCGTTTGAAATAAGAAGTGGGGGAGGTCCAATGCGAAGGCAACAGGCTGGTGTGAGTGCAGCAATGACAATTGCTGGCTCTATAGTTATAAACGGCGCGTTCTGATGTCAGAACGCGCCGTTTATAAGGATATAATTTACAGTCTGGTCCCATAGGGAAGTGACCAGACTGTAGATTTTATATATATATATATATATATATATAAAGCATGTCTAAATAAGAAAAGGCAGCACTCAATTTATAAAAAAAATAGCAAAAAAGTGTATTAAAGTTCACAAAAGGTGAAACCTGCATGTTAAAATGTATCCATCAGCAATGTTTCAGGCATGCACTATGCCCTTACTGACGGTGGAGTAACTACCAGGGGTGCAGGGGTGCAATTGCACCAGGGCCCCCACCCCCTTGGGGCCCATCGGAGCCACAGAAATGGTTATGGCAGGCATTTATCTAGAGGGAGATTTTATAGCACACATGCCATTAGCAGATAATCACATATCACAGGTGTGTACCAAACAGTTAATCCTTTTCCTGCCAGCCATTTTTTCCTAAATGCGAACATCTACTGCCAAGCAGTTTTTAGACATTTTGTACTATTTCATTTGAAGGGCCTATCCTGGGGGGCATATTTTTGTTTACACAGGAAAACAATATATTGGAGTTTATGGAGATATCTGACTTGTATATATCAAAATCTCCAGGCAGTATACTACCACATTTCCAAAGCACTGCACCACAAAACAGCATACTTTTGATTTCAAGGCCAAAAACTCCACTAACAGTATGTTTGAAAACAACCCATTATTAGAAAGAGCAGACTCTGGCAAATAAAAAATTGGTAAATATATCAATGTTAGGCAAACTACCAATTTGCAATTCTTTCCTAAAGTTATTATTTCTCACAGAAAGTGGTGAATATTTAAACAGGATCATATCTCCCACACATCATTAGCTACAAATGTAAAATAGATATGATTGTCAGTCGTCTACTGAACAGTTTGATGTCCAATATGTATAGGTTTACCTCAGCATGTGGCATATAGGGGCCCCAAAATGTAGACACCCCATTTGAGCTATTTAATTCTATAATTTCAGATACTGCAAAACAAAACATTTACATAATTTTGGGGGGCAAAGGTAGAATAAAGTATGTTCAGCCCAGAAAACCATATATTTCCTGAAAGTAAAAATTCCAAAACATTTCCACAAATTGCCTCAAAACTTCCACCCTGCAGCATTGTATTTCCCATATTTTATTAGGTATCAAGATCAATTACCCCTAATACGAAAGCCTGGGGTCCTCTGAATAGTTTTATGCCCAAAAATATAGCTTTACCTAAGCATGAGGCATATAGGGACCCCAAAATGAATACCCACCATATGGTCTGTCAATTTAGGTACTGTAAATTGAACACATTTATATAGTTTTGGGGGGCAAATGTAGAAAAAAGCATGTTCACCACAGAAAACTATATTTTTGGAAATTGCACATTCCCCTGAATCCAAACTGGGTATGCATGTCTTTCTATTCCAAAGCACCAAGCCACAAACCTTTCATAAATTTGGCAATGTTGGTGACATTTCCAAAAGTCACCTCAAAATTTAACACCTGCAGGATCGTATTTCCCACATACTTTTAGGTATCAAGACAAATCACCCAAAATATGAAAGCCTGGAGTCCTCTGAACAGTTTTATGCATAATTAGTGATGGGCGAATTGGCGGCAAATTCCCTCGATTTGCCGCTGGTGAATAAATTCGCGAATCGCCAGCGAAATTTCACTTGGCTAAAATACGCCGAAAAACGAGTCGCGCGACGCGCCGAAAACTACGCAATGCACGTCGGAAACGATGCAATGCACGTCGGAAACGATGCAACGCACCAAAGTTGATGCGACGCGCGTCAAAAGCGTGCCGCGACTCGTTTCGCTAATTTTTCGCCAATTCGCTAATTTCTCTGGAAATTCGCAAATTTTTCGGCGAAGCGAATCTCGGGAGATTCGCCCATCACTATGCATAATATCTATAGGATTACCAAAGCACGTGGGACCCCAAAATAAAGACCCCCATTTGGTCTGTCATTTCAGGAACTTTAAAATCAACACATTTACATAGTGTTCAGAGCAAAGGTAAAAAAAGTAAAACCATATATTTTCAGAAAGTACACATTCCCCCGAATCCAAATTGGATATACATGTCTTACTATTTCAAAGCACCAAGCTGCAAACCTTTCCAAAATTTCACGATAAAGGCAGCTGCTTTTACATTTCTGAAAATCTCATAAAAATATTTCAGATGGCCACATTTATATCATCCAATTTTTTACACATAACAGTGTCTACTGAACAGTTTGATGCCCAATATGCATAGAAAAACCAAAGCAGCTGGCACATGCGGACCATAGATATGAATTTTCATACATATGAATTCATATGAATACATTTTCTTGACTGCCTATTCACATTCTGTGAATAAAATCCCTTCACTGTGCATTATGTGCCACATGACCACCTAAGAGCACAAAGACACCCCAAAACCACATATTTTTGTAAAGTACAGATTCTGATGAATCAAAAATAGGTAATTATGTCTTTCTAATCCAAACTACCATACTGCAAATCTACACTAAATTTAGCGGTTATTTTGACATTTCTGAAAATCACCTAAGAATTTTGCAATTGGCCACATTTATCTCATCCAATTTCTTATATACAACTGTAAAACACCCTATAAATTGATGCCAATGGTCTATGGAACAGTATCTCACACAATGTTTTACGTATAAAGATTTACATAACAAATCACCCAAAATATGTATGTCAGAGGTCTACTGAATAGTTTGATGCCCAATATGCATATAATTGCCAAAGTGCATATGAATTGCTGGCCAAGCTCCGACTGTGCGTTATTTGCTGTAACTTTAAAAATACCCCCAGAAAAACATATTTTTTGGAAAGTACATATTCTGATAGATCAAACTAAAAGTAACTATACTAAAGATACATAAGGAACAATAAAGCAGGGATAACATTTCATTAAAACCACAAAAAATTGTAAATCAATGAAATAACAAAATAACTGTGCCTGCTCTCGCTAGAGAGGCACTGAAATCCAACTCTGTGAAACATTTTATAGATATGGGCCATAATGCAATTGAAATTTATTGTATTAAAAGTGATTCCACCACTCAAATATGGAGGGAACAGAGAACTGAAGTTGAAGCAAAGAGAGATGTGGTGGATACGTAAATTAAATACACTAGCACCTTATGGCCTGAACAGGATTTATGACTATTTCTGTAAATAATACTTACCTCTTATATGTTTGCTCTAAGGATTTGACTCACTTCCTGTTTAAGCCTTTAAAAACCTTTGGTACACACCTGTGATATATGATTATCTGCTAAGCTTGAGAAAGGGTACAGTGCATGCCTGAAACGTTGCTGATGGATACATTGTAACATGCAGGTTGTTACATTTTGTAAATTTTAATAAAGATTCTTTTGCTATTTTTGATAAATTTAAGGCTGTACACCAACAACACATAATTAAGCTTTAACTTTTAACTGTATATATATTGGAACAAAGCAGCTGGATTAGTTATACTGTAGATGGGAGATATATTCCTCCCAGGGTGTTATATAATACAAAACCCTGGAACATGGAATAATTAAAAAATTGCTGCAGCTTCTTGCCTTTAAGAAGAGCGACTTCTGTGACAGCTTTGTTTACCCTAAAAGACTGTGGAAAGTGGCCCAAGACACTGACCCAGGTATCCCTACAGGTTTAGTTGTCACACATGGTGGAGGATGCTGGCACCACACTAAAGACTGAGGGTAAAAGTACAGCAGTTTCCAAAATGGAGGATGTGATTAAAGCCCTCGTTGAGGCTACTGCAGTGCAACAAAAAACAAACAGACATGCTTCCCAGAATGTTGCTACTTTGCAGCAACTGGTGATATATCAAGGAGAAAGTGTTGCTGCCCTGGCCAAAGTCCAGCAAGAAAACACTGAAACACTAGTGCAACAGCTGGCAGAGGTGTCAGAAACATCAGGTGGCAAGAGAATGGTGCAACAGGAAATACAGGCCTTGTCAGAAAAGTTCAATGTAAACCCTGAGTTCACCCAGTATGGTAAGAAGAAAAAACGTGCAAGCCATTACCTGCAAAAGATGGCGGTTACTAATGATGTTGGCATATCTACTAGCCTTTGAATTCACTGCTGAGCGAGAAGGGTGGCCAACTGGTGAATGGGCAAGTTTATTGGCCCCTTTCCTGAGCGGGGAACCACAAAAGGCATATCATGATTTGGAGCCAGCGACTACAGCAAGTTAAAGGCAGAAATACTTGCACACTTGGAAGTGGTATGTTCCAGACAAGGCTGTCCAGTCACAGATGATTGATCTGATACATCTGGTGCAGAAGTGGTTGCGACCCGACCTCAACTCAGTAGAGTAGCTTGAAATGGATTGTTTCCTGTGAGCTTTACCAGCTTAAGACTGTCCCAAGGTTAGAGGGTGATGAAGATCAGGGTGGCAAAGACAATAGACAGTGGTCTGATAATACTGTAAAATGTTTTAAATGTTTTGAGTATGGACACATGTCTAAAGACTGCCCTTTAAATGTTGAACCTATGCAATGTGATATGAGTAACAGGGGTAAACCTTACACTTTGCTTTCAAAAAAAGCAGAGGTGGATGCTGTATGCTTTTCTGCCATTACACCACAATGGTGTGCTGTAAAAGTAAATGGAAAAGAAGTACAAGCGTTTCTGGATTTCGGTGAGTATTGTAACTTTAGTAACGTGATCCCTTATACCCCAGTGTACAATTGATCATATGAATAGAGTTGGAGTTGTCTGTGTTCATGGTGATAGACAGGATTATCCTACTGTGCAATTGACCTTGGCAACCCCATGTTGGTCCATGGAATACCAAGTTTTAGAGGTTCCCCAACAGGCACATGAATTGTGTTGGGAAGAGATTTCCCTTACTTCTTTGATTTATGGGCTTTTGTTAATAGCAAATCACAAGAACCCTTAGGGGATACAGATAACCTTGAGTATGTACTTTGTTGATGTACAGTGTGATGAGGCCCCAACCCCTCTCCCTGCTTTGGTAGGGGATAACACAAGTAGTGATACTGAACCCAATACTTCTGATGAGACAAATAAGGAATTAGCTGACCTAGAAGTCAGTCCTATTAATTTTAAAAATGTTCAGTGGGAGGATTCCACATTGGTGGGGCCAAGGCATAATGTTCAGGTGACAAATGGGGCTGTGAATAACCCAGGTGTCTCACTTTCATATCCTTACTTTGAAGTGGCTAATGACCTCATGTAGAAAAGAGGACGTTGTACACAATAACTGGTTCCCAAGGTGTTCTGTAATGCTGTACTAAGGCTAAGGCTAAAGTACTAAAATTAGGAGGGTATTTAGGGGTGGAGAAAATGAAGGAAAGGGTTTTAAGGGGGGTTTTACTGGCCTGGTGTATTTGCCTCCATTAGCAACTATTGTTCCTCATGCCCTGATTGCCAGCATACTGCCCCCCTGAAAGTTTATAGAAGCCCACTTTTGCCCGTTCCAATAATAGATATTCCTTTTGATAGAAAGGTCATGGACCTAGTTGGCAAACTTATAAAATCTGCTAGGGGACACCAATATATTCTAGTCATTGTGGACTATGCCACACAATACCCTGAGCCTATTCCCCTACGCAATACTTCAGCAAAGATTATTGCAAAGGAGTTAATGTTAATGTTTAGTAGGGTGGGTATCCCAAAGGAAATTCTAACTGATCAAGAGACACCATTTATGTCTAGGGTCATGAAGAGTTGTGCAAGTTGCTCTCCCTGAAACTGTTGTACTGGCTGATACATTAGATAGCTTTAAGAAGGGGTTGGATGGCTTTTTAGCAAGTGAGGGAATACAGGGTTATGGAAGATAGCTCATTATACAAGTTGATCCAGGGACTAGTCCGATTGCCTTTTTGGAGTCAGGAAGGAATTTTTTCCCCCTCTGAGGCAAATTGGAGAGGCTTAGGATGGGGTTTTTGCCTTCCTCTGGATCAACTAGCAGTTAGGCAGTTAAAATTAAAATTAAAAAAAAAAAAAAAAAAAGGTTGAACTTGATGGACGCGAGTCTTTTTTCAGCCTAACTTACTATGTTACTATGTGACTATGTAACTCAGGATATCTTTTTACCACCCTCAGTCAGATGGCCTGGTAAAAATGTTCAATAAAACTCTAAAAATGATGCTCCGTAGAGTGATTGATAAGGATGGAAAAAAACAGTTACTTCCTATTGCTTTATTTAACATTTTCAATCAAGTTCCCCAGTCTTCAGCAGGGTTTCCTCCATTTGAATTATTACATAGTTGGCACCCCCAAGGGTTGTTGGATATAGTGAAGGAAACCTGGGAGCATGAAACTAACCCTTTCCGTAGTGTTATAGAACATGTGGCTCAGATGCAGTATAGGATAGGCTGTTATGCCTGTTGTACGTGAGCATTTGCTAAAAGCCCAGAGTGCTCAAGGAAACTGGAACAGATATATCATTTTAATCTGCTAAAGCCATGGAAGGACATGGAAGTGTTAATGGAGTCCCAATATTCTGTTGAAGTTAAGAAAGCACCAGAGGTAAACATACTGTAGCTGTCAATTCCCCAAAAGCAGGAAGTCACAGATTTTGTGAACTGTTATAAAGATGTGTTCCCAGCAATGCCCAGGTGAACTACAATCATTGAACATGAAATTGTTACAGATCTGGGGAAAAGGGTACATCTCAAACCATACAGAATACCAGAAGCTCGGTTGTTAATAGGGAGGTACTGAAAATGCTAGAGCTTGATGTGATTGAAGAATCCCATAGTGAATGGTGCAGTCCCATTGTCCTCGTCCCAAAATCCAATGAGGAAATTAGATTTTTCAATGATTACTTCCTACAAGTTTAAGCCTTTCTAGACTCAATTAGGAAAGGTGGCTTAATGACCAATCCAAAAAAAAAAAAAAGGTTCATACCTGATTTTGCTACTATTGCCAACCCTTAACTGACCTTACTAAAGCAAAAGCTCCTGTAATAGTAAGGTGGTCAGCAGAAGCTGAAAAAGCTTTTGTTAGGTTAAAAGAAGCCCTTTGTGTGCATTCAGTCTTGGTGGCGCCTGATTTCACAAAGCAATTTATCATTCAAACAATGCCTAGGATGTTGGTTTAGGAGTGGTTCTGTCACAAGAAGTGAATGGGGAAGATCGCCCAGTAAACTACTTGAGTAGAAAACTTAGTTCCCAGGAGAGGAACTATTCAATTGTTGAGAAAGAATGTTTAGCCATAAAACGGGCTCTGGAATCATTGAGATATTATCGCTTTGGCTGACAGTTCATTCTTATTACAGACCATGCCCCACTATTTGGAAGAGCCAGAACAAAGACAAACAAGAGTTAAGGTGGCCATAGACGCACAGATAATATCGTATGAAATGAATTTTCGTACGATATTCAGTGCGTGTATGGTGGGAAATGAGCCGACCGATATCGTCAGAGGATTAAGATATCGGTCGGCTGGTTGATCGGACTGGACGGAAAATTTTGATTGGATGCCTTTGAAAGCACCCTGAACATCGGCCATTGTTAGTGCTGAATCGTCAGATACAAATAGAATTCTATTGTTTCTACCTGTATATTTGACGATTCAGCTCTACACGTGTGTGTTGAAACGAACGATCTTTCTTGGAAAGATCTTTTCCGAGAAAGATCGTAATTGTTACGTCTATGGCCAGCTTTACAGTGTGATTGTTTGATGGATTGGCTCAAAAATATTGCATAAAAAAGTGTGAAGCGTTAATAAAAACTTTAACATAATGAGTTCATTGTAAGTCCTTTGATAGAGTCACAGAGACAAGAAATCTTCAGCAGTCCCAAGAAAAGCAATCCATAATCCTCCAAAAGACTATTAGGAAGTTACAGTTAAATAGAACAATGTATGAAGATACCACAGATTGATAGAGGATGTAACAAATCAGCATTTTTTTTCAATAATGTTTTTATTTCTGTTATACTTGACAATTATGATAACAGATCATGTATAAATCAAATCAAATAAAATAACATGTCAGTCAAGATGATTCAAATAAACATTACTTCGTAGATAACTAACTTTTTTGTATCTTACTAGATTAACCATCGTCAGTGTCTCCTTCTTCGAAACATGCTTTTATAAAACAACCTTTATCAATTTGGTCCTGTAGATGGCTATATTGAATTGTTAATTTTTATTTATAAGTATAATGACTGGCTTAGTAACAAACTATTAAGGTAATGACTCCTGGGAGGTTCCATTGTAGTCTGTGGGTTTGTTGTATTCCCAAATAGTTGGTTCGCTTCTTGTACAGATCTGGTTCCACGTGTTAATTCCAGTTCATACCAAGTAGTATGTTGAAATGTTTGTATGGTAAGTTGCCTAGTAATGTTAGGCAATGTGTTAATGTAGGTGGACCATGTGTCAATGAATTTTCCCATATGTTTTTCTTACTGTCAGAGTTTGCACCCAATCCATGTGAAAGATGTGTTGTAGTTTTTGTAACAATAATGATGAATGATGAAGGAGGAGGGTACTGTGATAGCCATTTATAACTTTCTTGCTGCTGCTGCTAAGCATTCAGCCAAGGCTTTTTCTGATTTGGAGGTATTGGTATCAGGCGGAGATTTACTAAATATAGCCCAGGCCGCTGTAGGTGCCATTGTTTTTCCAGATATATTGTTCCAGTAACTGCCGATCTTCCTCCAAAATTTTTAAATGTGTGGGCATGACCATAGGCAATGAATTAGATCTGCTCTAGCTTCTCCACATTTAAGACACCTGTCTGAGAGTGACGTTCAAATATGGTATCTTTTTAGAGGGGTTAAATATGTCTGATGAAATATTTGTATGGTCATTTCTTGATAGGTGCTAGCTGGTAATTTCTTCATGGCTCTTGTTTGAAGTTGAAGAATATCTTTATTATCTGCTTGTGGGATTATCGTGACCCACTTTGTAAAATTGAAGTTGGAGTTGTCTGCATCTAGTGTGGATCTGATTTGTCTGTGAATTTGAGCTGTCGATTTGATTGTTTCTCTTCTGGGCCATAGATTGAATTATTTTTGTCTCTGTCAGTAAGTTTAATCAGATGTTGTGTAGTAAAGTGGGTCAGCTGTAACAGCTGGAATTGATGAGATAGTAGAAATGGGTATTTCTGTGTTAGGTCTGCAATTTGTAGTACTGTAAATTTATCTGTAATTAAATCTTTTTTGTAATCCCTGTGTTTGCCATGAATTAAATATAGTACTATTTAAACCTGGGGTAACGTTTTTATTTTTGATCCAAGAGAGATGTATAGAGTTGAATGGAGATATTGTTGCTTTTTTCCAGATATCATTCCAGGTTTTATAAGTATGAATGAAAAGTGGATTGTCTTGCATATTTTTAGGGATATCTTTTAATGGAGTGTGTAAAAGAGAATTGAGAGTGGAGCCTTCCGCCAGTGCCTCGTCAGTCGGTAAAAAAGTGAATATACTTCTGTGATGAAGCCAGTCTCCCATAAATCGTAGAAGAGCTGCCTCATTGTATACCTTTATGTTTGGGAGATTAAGTCCCCCATCTTGTTTTTGTTGTTGGAGTTTAGGAAAACTAATCCTAGGACTTTTTTTATTCCAAATAAAATTCCTAAAATTGTGCAGTAGCCTTTTTATATCCTTTGGTGTTGTTCGATAAGGTAGAATTTGGATTTTATAAAGAATTTTGGGGAATATGACCATTTTTATTAAATTAATTCTGCCCATAAATGAAAGAATGGTGTTTATCCATTTTTTGGTTTCTTGTTCTATGTAGTCAATGGTGTGTCTAATATTCAATATATATATGTCGTGATGAGATTGTGGTAGTTTAATTTCAAGGAATTTGATATGTGTTTTGGCTTTATTAAAAGGAAATGGGTTATTCCAGTCTGCTGGGATGGTATGTTATAAACGTAATGCTTCAGATTTTCCTAAATTGATTTTAAATTCTGCTATTGAGCCAAAGATCTCAATTTTTTGTAAAATTAGGCAGTTCTGTTTCTGGCTTGTTTAAAAAGAGAAGAATGTCATCTGCATATGCTATCAATTTAAGATGTTGTGTGCCTAGTGTTATTCCTTGAAAGGTCTCATTGTTCAATAATTGTCATAACAGGGGGTCAAGGGCTATGTTGAAAAGCAAGGGCGAGAGAGGACAGCCCTGCCTAGTCCCTCTTTGTATTAGAAATCTGGAGGAATTGAATCCATTTACAGTGTCATGAGTGTAAGAGTGTGTGCATAGTGTTTTAAATAAATTTAACATTTGAATCCCAAAGTGTTGAAATTTAAGAAGTCTTTTAATGTGTGGGTGTGTTATTCTGTCAAATGCTTTGTTTACATCTAGGTTAATTAACATGCTGTGTTTCCTCTTTTCTAGGTTGCACTGATAGATGACTGCTATTGCTTTTCTTATGGCCTGGAACGGATTTCGACTATTGAGGAATCCTACTTGTGTGAGTTAAGTATGTGCGGGAGAATTGTTTGTAATCTGTCTGCCATAATTTTAGTCAGTAATTTTAAATCCTGATTTAGTAAAGCAATTGTTCAATATGTAGGGTCTTTCCCTTCCTTTGGGATGAGAATTATCCTAGCTTCATTCCATAATGATGATCCTTGTAAAACTTTGTTAAAGTTAGTGGTTAATATGGGAGTAAGTTCTAGTACACAATAGTTCTGCACATAGTATTTTATAGTATTCTGTGCAAAGGCCACCAGGGCCTGGTGATTTCCCATTTTTTAATGGGTGATTTCCCTGTCCTGAACTGAGAGTTTAGACAAATGGGCGTCTTGTAAGAAAAGGAGACTCTCTTCAGGATGATCTGGATTTTCTTCATATAATTTCTGAAAATGTGTTTCTAGTTCTTTTACTGTATGTTTTGTGTTTGTAACTTTGTAATTTTTGCCAACAGTTTCCCAGGTTTATTTCCCCATCTGTAATATTTGTTCCTCATGTGGGAGATTTTGTATTGTGATCTTGTAATAAAGTGTTAAACACATTTTTTATGTCTATGTATTTTTGTTTGTAAGTTTGAAAGCTTTATAGTGTTTAGTAAGTTCTTTTTGTAAGTGGAAATATTTTATATTAAATCGGTTTTCTGTTTCTGTTCTGGTTTAAATCGGTGTTCAGTGTTGCATGTTATCCCCCATATAATTAGCCCATTGTTGTTTGGAAATCATTATTATTATTTAAGTAGGAGGGGAATCGCCAGTTGTAGGAAGTAGGTCTGGATACCTTATGTTTCAAGATTAAAGTGAGGGGCGCATGATCAGTAATTAGATATGTTACCTATTGTAGTCAACATCATAGTGGCTAGCTGAGTGTGAGGTATAGCAATCTAACTATGTACAATAAAGAGGAAATTATCATTTGTATTGTGTAAGGATTCATTATTTGAATCACAACCTCACATTGTATACAACAAGGAAGAAAAGATATATCAGTATACTAAACATTTGACTATGTTATATCCAGTAAACAGAACATTTACTATGTCTAAATTGTATAAAAACAAATAAGAAAAGAAAAAAAGAAATATGATGTCAGAACTGAAGGCATATGTCTTCCATTCGCAGAGTAGTTTCTGAGTCGCTTTCTGGTTGATTAGTTTCCGATGTTTGTTTTTTGCTTTTAGTTTAGTTCTCTGTCCTTTTGACGCCATGTTGGTTGTTGAACCTAGATATTTGTCCATCACTTATCAGGTATTCCTGACTATTTTTAAAGTGGCACCGAAAAATGTGAAGGTGTTTCTCTGATTTTAACATCTTCTCTTCTTTACCCTTTGTACTCCGTCTCTTCTGTTTATTGGGTGCATTTTTGCATTATGAACTGATATTTTGCATGTGAAAATATATGTCATTCATCTTTGCATCTTGTAAGGTTTAGATGGCAGATCTAACATGTTGTTCAGAGTTTGTATCATCTGTATTATTATCGTTTATTATTATCGTTACTATATCTGCCGTGGATTTTTGCGGGGTTGTGACTTAAGCTAAGCTCTTGTTCCATGTATCACATCATTGAATATAAGCCAATAGCTTTATATTATGCCAAATACAGAAGTTTAATGTCTGTTTTGCTTTTGGCAGTTTGTTGTTGTCCATAAAGTGTTTCCAGTTTCTTTGTGTAATTTTTGATGATTTGGTTGTCAGATGGTTTTTATATCAAAAGAGCATGTCTTGGATCAGTGGTTGTGGAATGTTATGCTCAATTGGTGGGGTGTTGGTTTAGTTTTTGGCTCCCTCTTGTAGTATTTTTAAGTAAAAAGTCCATTAGCATCAGGCTTTGTTCTGAGTTTATGTTTTATAGCTGCATTATTTAAGTCCTGTGCCAGGTGAAGTCATTGTTACATGGAATGTTTGGAGTAAAGTTATCCAGATTTATTGCCCAGTGTCTTGACTACCGGTGTTTCTGGACCAGCTTCCCGAGATTAGAATAGTTGTCAATGGTTGTTCAGTTTATGTGTTTTAGTGCGTGGGTTGAGTAAAGTTGGCAATAATGCACTTTAAGGATTACAGTTATATTTAGCACACTTGTCTGCCGTGATCTGCCAGTTTATGCTTTGCCTTAATTTTATGGGCCCGCAGTTTGCCTGCGTCAGTTTATTTTAAAAACACGTTGGTAAGTTTGAAGTTAATCAGTCCGGGTACTTGAGTTTACTCCTTCCCGTGACTGGATTTATCTTTTTTTATATCACCTTTAGTGCATGATGTCCTGGCTGTTATGCACTGGTGTCTCTTTATACTGCGTGGGCAGAGCAATGCAGGAAAGGCTAAGCTAGATCCGCGGCCTGAGCTCTGAGTGTGCTGGTTTCAGGGGTCACAGAATGAGTTGGGAGATTTCCGGTCTTGCTGCAAAGCCAAGTGAGCAGTGAGTGGAGCTCTTCTAAAATGCGGCCATTGATTTTGGAAGTCCAACAAATCAGCATTTGACTAACAAGCAACAAAGTTAATTTCAAGCTGTAACGTTCAATTTTGTCTTACTCTGCAGGAAATTCATGCAGCCTGGTTATCTTGATTATCTGAAAGAATAAATTAATTGTATGAATTCACAGGTAGCATGACTTAACCCTTTTGGATGCCTATTATTTGGCAGCATATCATACCCAACAATCAGTGCTTTGAGACTGTCAGAACTGCTAACATGTTGCAGTTTCAGAGAGGGCTGCTATTAGCAATGGTGACAACTGACATAGCGCAGCAGGAACTTGCAGGTTTTAATATAATTCAGACCCCTTGGTCAATGTTGGCAGTGGCTTTGCCTAGATTTTTGAACATACAGTACATTTTTCATGCAGAGACAGTCATGAGCAAATGCTTAATATTTTAAAGAATGTGTTTATACAATAGTATAGTATTTGAGTAAAAGTGGCTATGGGGCATGAAAACAGATATGATTGAGTATAAAGTAATGTGTATTTTGATGTGGATATTAAAGACCCAGTAAATATATGGCAACAAAGGTTAAATATTTAAAAATAACTAATTTGCGTCATGTCGTTTTTGTTGTGTTGTTTTCGTTGCGTCGTATTTGACGCGTTGCGTCTTTCGAATCGTGGGAATTCTTTGCGAATTCGCTGCTGGCGAATAAATTCGCCCATCCCTAAAAATAACATTATTTATTGATGGTAAATTGACAATGATTGCACATAAGTTATAATGGTTTTATATGTTATGTTGTAAATTTACAAATAAAAGACTAATATGATATACTGTACATGTATGCATGCCATATTTAGATCCTGTATTTGGTTTTCTTGTAATCACCATCTTCATCCACTTCAAAATGTATATTTTAATTGTTTAGCAGCTGGCTTAAAAATGCTAATGACTGGTTGCTATGGGTTACTGCCCAGGTGCAATTTTACCCAGTGTTAAGAAATGAGCTACTGTGTTTTTTTTTTTTTTAAATGAATGAAAAATTATATAAATTTTCTTGTAATCAGCTACCGAAAAAAGGTAGATATTTCCATGGAGGTCAGTCATTTCACAGTCCATTGTTAAATGCTGACATATGTTACAATGTTTAAAACTCGTGAAGCCCTCGCCAAGTAATCACTCAGACCATAGTCTAAGCTACGATTCCCCTCCATTGCGGTTCAGCTCTAGGAAAGGCCATGATTAGCGCTGACGCTCACCTCGGTGCAATGTTGCCACACGTTTCCTCCGTCTCACCGGTGCAAGTGTTTACATCGCCATCGTCCTCCTTACACTCGTGTTGGAATCGCACCGGGTGGAAACCTTAAAGTTCCGGTATGCCTTCCAAAGAATTGAACAGGAAAGTGAACTGCAGCTGAGGGTTCTCGCTGTATACCTGAATGTCGTACTGTGCATACCGGAACTTTAAGGTTTCCAACACGAGTGTAAGGAGGACGATGGTGATGTAAACACTTGCACCAGTGAGACGGAGGAAACGTGTGGCAACATTGCACTGAGGTGAGCGTCAGCGCTAATCATGGCCTTTCCTAGAGCTGAACTGAATTTTGTTGAATAGCAGATATCAAAAGACTCTCCTCTAATGCAAAAATAAGCAATTAAGAAAGCTGTTTTTTTTTTCTACATCTTAAGAAATGTGCCCTAATGTCTGCAAAAGTAAATACGCAAAATGCACTTTTAAGGTTTTTCAAAACAATAATAAAAAACTGCTACGTTGTAAGTTCAGTAATGAACTGCAGAGGGATAAAAATAAAATGAAGGCAATGAGCAAACTGCAAACAAAGCAAAAACAAAAGGAAAAATTCTGTTTGTATTATACATGCAGTGGGAATTTTTAGTTAACGTTGCTCATTATTCTAGGATAATTTGAAGTGCCATTTTTATTCCCAGCTTGAAGACAGTCTTTTTGTTACTTATTAAATTGGTTCAATGGCTTTAATATTACATAATTAATGATGCTCTCCTGTAGCTTCAATTAGAAGCATTGAAACTGACTCTTGCAATTAACACACTGGTTCAGGCTTGGAGATTTATAAATAGCAGTGATTATTCAGTTTCTGGTTTGCATTTACAGCATGGTGTTTTGCATAGTTTAATGCTTGCCTTGAGATTAGTGATCCAAGTTCAAATGCCATGGACTTGTTGGAATGCCTGGACTCAGTAATGAGCTTTTGCAGTTAACACAGGATTCATTAAGTGAGGAATTTTAAGCCACTACAAAGAATTTCTGTTTATTTATTTATTCACTAAACTGATTTGTTTTTCTACTGTATATTTGCTATTTATGTTAAAAAGACTATGTACATTACACCAGAGAACTGTTACATATTCTCAAAATGACTAATTTGACATTTCTTGCAATTAAGGACAAAAAAGTATTTGCAATATCACAATATCATAAATGTGACTCCTTGTTACACTTGGGGCGTTATTTACTAAACCTCAATTTTATCTTGTTGGGGTGAAATCTTTTGTGGGAAAAAAACCCTCAAATTTATAGAGATTTATTATACCTGGAAACCTCTAAAAGTTTGAAATTGAAAAGCCGCCATCTCAAACCTAGTGAGGTTATGTAGAAGTCAGTGGCAGATGTCCCTGTTACAAACTGAATATATGCGATCTGCTCTGGGTTTTGTAGGATAATCTGAAAAATATGGAGCAATTCGGCAGTCAAATCAAAGAAAATTGTACGATTCAGGTTTTCACTTGATTTTATCCTGACCTGACTTTTTGAGTTATTTTATTGATAAATATGATACAATGGTGAATTGGAGTTTGAGCTTGTTTTAATAAAAAACAGATACATTTGAGTTTTAGGGGCAGATTTAGCAAGGGTCAAAGTGAAAATTCAAATTAAAAAAATTTAATTCAAGAGTTATTTTTGTGTACTTTGACTAGGGAATAGTCCAAATTCGATTAGATTTTCCAAAAAATAAACATTTTGACATTTATCATGCACTGACTCTTTAAAAATTCAGATTCGACCATTGGCCATCTAAAACCTGCCTAATTGCTGTTTTAGCCTATGGGGAACCTCCTAGAACCTATTTGGAGTTAATTGGTGGATCAAATATTAATTTGATTTGAATGATTCTAATTCAATCAAATACGGACCTTTTCAAAAATTGACCTATTCCAAAAAAAAAACAATTATTCATTTTAGTTATTTTTTGCATTCTTTAGTTTTTGCTATTCGAAATTCAACACGATAAAAATGCCCCTTAATGTTTCACATAATCATGTTTATTATTTAGCAGTGAAATGAATGTGAATGTGAGTACAATGTTATAATGTAAAAGGTTGCATAAAAACTGGTGCAAAAACAGCACTGCATTTTATGAGACTTTTAACACTTACCCCTCAGCCCCATTGACTTTAAAGGATTACACGATATTTGATGTAACATACTGGTGTGCTTTTCTAGACTAAATCAAAGTACACACCTTAATTAATAAATTAATACCACTTTTAACTTTGTAATGAATTCTGCCTGCTGAGTTCAGACATTGAGAAAGGTGATGTTTAATCATGTGCAAGAAAAAAAAACACTGCTTTGATAAATAGGCTCAGGGTGCATTGTCTTTTACGTGCAGCTGCACTAATAGAGGGCATGCAGCCTTAACTCATCCAAGGTGCTTAAATAAGACATGGTTGCTAGCATGATACATTTTTTTATGTGAAAATGAGCAACAAAGAGTACTTTTGTTGCTTTTGAAAGATTCAGTGGATCTTTTTTTGTGTCCTTGAATATATTCCCTATTAAGATGTAATTATGAGGAAGGTTGCTTTTAATAATTATTCATGTTTATGGGCTCAGGTACAGTATTCTGAATATGATATATGAATATATATTTTGTTTTTTTTTTCTTTTTACAAAGAGACCTCTTAACTTTGGTTAGGTTTCACTTGATTCCATTAGGTTAATGCAATAATGACAGTTAAAGTGGTACCATCGGCACTTGCTTGCTTACGAAGAACATGATTACATGATTAGTATGGACTTTCATCTAAAAGGCTTATCTACATACATAACTTTTTTTCTGCAGGGAGTTGCACCTAAAAGCACTTTTATGAAAGGTACTTTTGTCAAAATGTGTTCCTCATACATCACTATAGTTGTGCTACTCCTTTCTGCCTTCTATTCTGAATTGAGTGCTGTTGCACCTATTGACACAAGGGAATCCTGGAGCTACCACCACCTCTGGACCAGGTTGTAACTTCAGGATTCCCTCAGTGCCCTTGTTCAATTGACAAAGTTCAGCTGTGACAAAAGAATCAGGTGCATACTGTACATCTCTTGCACGCCAAACACGGGATATGAAGCCAGTGAACACCACATATGATGCTAGGCAAGCTTTAAAAATATTCAGTATTTGGCCTCTCATCTCTCTTTAATTCTCAAACAAGGCCATGATCCTACACAATGCAAAACTTACAGACCCATGCTTCTAAACGCTGAACTGAAATTATTCTCCAAAATTTTGGTAAATTGGTTGCCCTAGTCTAGAATTATGCAATACAAACTATGGATATTTATTAAAATGCACAAAGGAGTAATATCCAGAGAAGAATGCTGAGTTTAGATGCTAAAAAAGCATTTGATTGCTTAAACTGGTCATAATAATAGTTCTTGTTACACCACCTTAAGCTTTCTCGACCATTTACTATTAACTGTTCTTAACCTAAATAACACACTTTCTATATAGTTTAATAGTTAATTTGTGTTGAAAATCTACAGAGGCAAAATTGTGTTTTTATCCTTTAAGTTTTATGCAAGACAATACTTTATTTGCTTTAGTAACTTAGAGCAACTTTTTTCCTTCTAGCTACACTTTTTTTTAGTAACATATTTTTATTGAAAAGATTTGGTTGTTTTACAATAAACAGGTCACATATTAGTTTGATTCCATCTGTTACAACATGGTACAAGGATTATCCAAGTATGCAAATACAGACACATCTGAGCTTATTACAATATATACAAATATATACAAACAGTGAAATGTTGTCATACTAAGTTCTCCATTCAACCAATGCATGTAATTGTGAGCATGATAACAAAAAATTATAAAGTAATCAAGAATAAAGTGCAAAACAATACTATAGCACTCCTGTATAAGGTTTTCAATAGTTCCCTTGGGGGTAAAAGCTAATGTGTTATATAAGTACTCATTTGTCTCAGTCCAATAGCTGCCAGAGTGTCCAGACATCTAAGAAATGTTGGGTATTGTTCTGTATTATGGCAATACCTGACTCAAAGACCTTGTTGGAGTTAATCCTGCACTTGATTTCAGATAGAGTGGGGGGATAAGGGGATTTTAACTTCACAGCTATTGAAAGGTGCGTGGCTGTGAGAACTTGATTTACTAAGGCCTGGTTAGATTTTCCCATTTTCAGGAGGGGTTTACCCAATATAAAGGTCTACTGAGACAGGCTCATGTAACAACTTAATGGTATTATGGTATAATGCTTGGGAAGTTCCAAAACATAAGAATTTTATATATATATATATATGCTCCTTTTGCTTTACACATATTACCATTTTGTTTGCATTTTCCCAAATGGAATCTCACTCACGTTCTGTAAGGGGGTGGGTTAGGAGGGAGTCCCACTTATCCATACATATATATATGTCTGGGTGCTGATGTTGTCTGGGATTTGCTATGAAGTCCAGTATCCTATCCTTTATTAATCCTTCGAAAAGTTTTCCTACCGCTGATGTCAGACTAACCGGCCTATAGTTTGGAGGCTTTTTTTGAATAGCGGCAGCACATTAGCAATTTGCCAGTCTCTCAGCACCATACCAGACCTTAAAAATGATGTAGAGCAGTTAGGCAATCACAGAGCTAAGTTTGCAAAGTACACTGGGATGAATACCATCTGGCCTTGGACTTTGTTTATCTTAACATGTTCTAGTCTCTTGAATTTCATCATGTGTGAACTATGCATCATTAGATGTATTACTAGAATTGGGACTATTAATGAGAAAACCTTTATTAGCTGGTTCCTCATTTGTGTAGACAGATGAAAAGTATGCATTCAGAATCTGAGCTTTTCGCTTGTTCTCATCAACCAGCTGACCCCCTCTGATTCTAACGGTCCTACCCCTTCCTGCTTCATTTTTTTACTATTAATTTATTTAAAAAATTATTTTGGATTCTTTTTACTGCTTACTGCAATATACTTTTCCATATCGAGTTTAGCTTGCCTGATAGCATTTTTGCATGATTTATTGGCCTCCTTGTACCTTATAAATGATTCGGCTGACCCAGCTAACTTGAAAGCCTTAAAAGCACGTCTTTTCTTACCCACCTCAACACCAACACTTCTATTAAACCAAAAAGGTTTTGCTTTGCAACAACGTTCTTTGCTTACAAGCAGAATTTAAAGACTTCCAATTTTTGTTCACTGTTTAACCCTGTGAAAAGCATTTCCCACTTAATATGTTGCAGAGATTCCCTTATACTGTCAAAGTTTGCATGCCTGAAATTCAGTGTTTTAGTTACTCCCTTATAGAACTGCCTCTGCAACAGAATCTCAAAGGAGACCATGTTTTCATCACTATACTGTATGAGTTGGAAATATTCAAACAATTTCAGAGTCTCTTGGGCTGTCCTCTGATTTAAATCAGTAAATGATAAGATCTCCCTGGTACAAAGGTCCAGTAAGTCTCCAATGGACTGTGTTTCTGTGGACACTAGTGATGGGCGAATCTATCCATTTTCACTTTGCGGGAAAAATTCGCAAATTTCCAGCGAAATTCACGAAAATTCCAGTGAAATTCACAAACTCAGGGTTATTGAGAAACAATGTGTTAAGAGGTTTATAGAGATTAAGTTATGCTTCTCTCTTAATTTATACCATACCGAAAGTGTATGTTGTGTAGATGCCAGCAAAGTCAACCTATCATGGGCGTCCGCAGAGGGGGGCAAGAGGGGGCAGTGCCCCCTGGGACTGTCCACATAAGTTTCCACCTGTTCATGCACAATTGGCCCCAGCTTACTGTGGTTTCTGTCACGATCCCTTGAAGATTTTTCCTCTGTGCAGCAGAATTTTCTTTTAACTCCTTCCCTAGGTGCTCACTCCCCCCTCCCTTGTCACAGTGCTGCCGTATCATATTACTTCAGCTGTGACAGGGATAGAGAGCAGCCAGGGAGCATCTGATTGGCCAGTAGCACAGATTGCAGCGCGGGAGAAAATGAAGCAAGGAAAGCCCTATCTATTGCAGTCTGCAGCCTTGTACTTGTGAGTTCTGGGGGTATTTATACAATTACTTGCCACTTTACCATCTGTTTGTGTGTTCTGCTGGTATTTATGCATGTACTTGCCCCAGTGCCATCTGTTTGTGAGTTCTGGGGGTATTTATACATGTACTTGCCCCTGTGCCATCTGTTTGTGAGTTCTGCTGGTATTTATGCATGTACTTGCCCCTGTGCCATCTGTTTGTGAGTTCTGGGGGTATTTATGCATGTACTTGCCTCTGTGCCATCTGTTTGTGAGTTCTGGGGGTATTTATGCATGTACTTGCCCCTGTGCCATATGTTTGTGAGTTCTGCTGGTATTTATGCATGTGCTTGCCCCTGTGCCATCTGTCTGTGAGTTCTAGGGGTATTTATACATGAACTTGCCACTTTGCCATCTTTGTGTGAACTAGGGTTGCCACTTGTCAGACAACCGGTATTTTGAAGGGTTGCCCGGGTCAAAACTTCCTGGATGGTTTTTCAAATTAGGGAAACTGTGCAGGATTCCCTTGATTGACCTGGCGATCGGCTGAACGCCGTGGCATAACTCCACCCCCTGATGGCAGTGACACACCCACCTATCTCACAGGCCCGCCCACAGATGCCTCCTTGCCCCCCACTAGAAAATTTTCTTTGACCAGACCAGGTAATAAAAATAGCCTACAGTAGACATTTTATTCTCTATAAGACCCCATTTAGTTGTAGGATACCAACTTGCCCAAGCTAAAAGCGCTCTCAGATGTGCTGCCTCCTAATATCTACTAAAGGAAGGAACCCACAGTCCGCTCAGCCTATGTGGTACCATCATAAGTTTTATAGAGATTATATTTCTGCGAATGGACCAAATAAAGTCATGACATACTGCTTTGATCTTATTAAGGCTTTTTGAGGTACAGGTATAGGAGGGTCTCAAACAGATATAGGAAGGATATAGGAGCAGATATCCTGCCAACCCAGAAAATAGAATATTTTGATCATTTTTGTAATGTAGTGTACACAGTGTACATTGAAGTAATTTTAGTCCCTAAGTAAGATATTGATTCTGTTTGACATTTATATTGAAAAGAGCCCTTAAGTTGCTGCAGCAGTGGCTGTGAGATATGGATAGCAAGTGCCTTAGTTTTACTAAGCTTAACCTTATAGCTAGAATGCTTGCTTTACATGTCTAAGAACTTATGTAGATTTGGAAGATATATTATAGTTAGTTACTGTTAAGAGACCACCATTTGCGAAGAGTGAGATTTTGTATATAGAGGCATCTAATCCCTGAGATATCCAGAGAAATCCTGGTCACTGCTGCCAGTGGTTCTATGCTGAGGGCATAAAGTAAAGGAGATAACGGAGATTGGCCCAGAAGTTTCAGTTGGGTCATTGGATGACTATATAAACCCTTCAGTGCTTCTAAATATGGACCAGAAAATTTAAGATGTATTTACAGGGAAAATAAATAGGTGTTTTTCAGCATCAAGGCTGAGTTGTCCTCCTATTCATTATCTTAACCAAATTAATGCTTGTCACCTTTGAATAAATATCACTTGGTCTCCATGGATGAGTTTGTGTAGTATAGGTGCTAACCTTTTTGCTAAAACTTTGAAGAACAATTTGAGATCTGAATTCAAAAGCGCAATTGGTCTGTAATTAGAGGACTGATTGGGGTTATTTCCTTCTTTAGGTATGAGGGTAAGGTAGGTGCTCAGAAATGTGGAAGGAATTGGTGTTCCCGTGAGAAATTTGTTGAACATTTTAACTAGATAGGGGGTAAGGCTATGGGGGGTAAATCTTGTAATATCTATAAGGGAACCCATCGGGGTCTGGGGGTCTGGGGAATTCATCTGATGTGATGGGCTCATTTATTATAGAGATATCTTCCTGCATTAATTTAGGGAGGTTGGCCTGTGTCAGAAATTCAGTTAACAGTTCCTGACTCTCAGATGTATTAGTATCTTGCAAATTGTATAGTTTAGTATCTTTAAAAATTTCTCCTATCAGTTCCTGATCATAGATCAATTGGCCCAAAGGGGTTTTGATTGATGTTATTGTAGACTGATTCATATGGTCCTTAAGTTTCCTAGCTAGTGTATGTTGTTTGTCCCCCTGTTCATAAAAGTTCTGTTTAGTCCATAAAATAACTTTTTCTGTAGTTGCATGTTTAAATGTAGAAAGCTGTTCTATGGCCTCCAGCAATTGTGCTAAAAGTCTCTCATACCTGTTCTTCTGATATTGGGATTCCAGGTCTGAAATGTGGCTCCTAAGAGTGTTAACTGTCACCTGTTTGGTAAGTTTCCTATTGCTGTTAATGCTATTAGCTGTCCCCGAATAGTTGCCTTATGTGCCTCCCAAAGTGTTGAAAAAGAAAGGACAGACCCTTCATTTGTTTTAAAATATTCTTTGTAGGCTTGGACAACCTGCTGAATTACTGTAGGATCATGTAATATTGTTCATTTAGACCCTTATAAAAAATAGTATATTCGTGAGTGTATCTTATAGGCTGGGGAATAGAGTGTTTACTGGGAGCCCCTTGGGTGGCCTATTTTCCAGCTATCGAAGAAAGCATGTGGTCTTACCAAGATCCTAAAGTCCCTAGAAAGACCATGCACCATGCTATATGTAGAGGGATGGGAGTGATCCTTTAATTGTGAGAATGCTAGGTTAAAATTGTCTCCTATGATCTAATATAGGAGCCTGAGTGGTACATTTGTTCAGAATAATCTGTCGTCTATTAGGAGAATACGAATTCACTAGGACCACTGAGATAGCCACGTTTTTACCTACTAACAACACATAGCGTCCACAAGTATCACAGTGCACCTAGTCAACTGTTAGAATACAGTCTTTATGAAGAGTTGCTACCCCAGTAGAGTTGTCTTAGAGGAGCTGTTTGCATAATATGCTGTTGGTTAAAACCTGGATTGTAATTTATATGGCTTGTCTTTCGGAAAGTGCAATTCCTGAATGAATACAACATCTGTCTTCAAGGTTTTAACATCTTTCAAGACCAAGTAGCATTTAGTAATAGTATTCAGCCCTTTGGCATTTATAGACACTAAATTAACCAAACTTGGGCATTCACTATTCTGCTTCATACCCTGCAATGCAACAGTAGGCCTTAGCTAATTTCAGACAGCTTTAACTGAGTGCCATGGATTCCTTGTGAAAACCCCACCATACATAAAATAGCATAGGATAATTATCAGAACCTAGGTTTAACTGAACATAGTGTCATAAAGTAGTAACAAAATATGATAAAAAAAAACAACCGAAAGTGTACTTTGAAAATTTTTGAGGGAATGTTGGCCGATATCCCTCAAGCAAAAGATAAATTTTATGAAGGTAACAAGTAGCCATAACCAGATCCAAAATAGTCCATAGTTTCATAGCCGAACTTAGGAACTAGTATTCCTAAAAAAAAGTTTTGTTAAAGAAAAAAAGAACAAACCAAAAATGAAACTAAAAAGCCATGATTGGGTCTTTTGGCTAGATCTCTTTGTATAAGTTGACCTCTCCAGAGGTTTAAAGTTGAGGGCTACATCAACATGGATATTAACTGATTATTTGAGCCAGGGACGATCCTGACCATTTTGCTGCCTGAGGTGGCCTTCCTTTTGCCACCCCCACCCCTCCCCACAGCACTCACCTTTTCAGTGCCAGAGGGGGTCGGGGTGGTCCATCTAGGCTAGAGCTGAATTTCTGGGTTTAAAAATGGAAATGTGTCTGTTAGTTACCAGGAGCGGCAATTTTGCTGCCCCTGGCAACCAGGGGGACGCTAATGCCAGAGGCAAGTGTCTCAACTTGCCTCATTAGTGGAGCACCCCGATTGGAGCTTTCCCTGCCACAGTCATCTTTTTCTTTGCCATTTTATTTATTTATTTTTTTTTTGTAACTTAAATTTTTTTTATTTTCACAATAAACATGCAGATTTAACAATACATATTGTTCAACATTGTTCTATAGTTTCCATTCAATATATTCAAATGCAATGATAAACGGTATTCAAGATTTTGATTTCCAGTACTGTGTGTAAGATAAGAAGGAGAAAGAAATTAAGAACAGGGAAAAGGGTGGAGGGAGGAAGGTTCAGCTAGTAACCATTTCTTGTGATTCTGGTTTTTGTTATTTCTAGGTAAGTTGGACGCAGTCATTTTTAGTTGACAAGTAGTAATCCCAATTGCCCCAGATATTGCTATGTAGTTGTAATGTATTATTGATACGAGCAGTCATTTCCTCGAATTTCTTGTTGCTTTCGAGTCTGAGAGTAATTTCTTGCATGGTTGGGATTGTAGTGGTTTTCCATTTGGAGGTTATTGCTAGTCTGGCTGCTGTGGTTACTTGGTTAACCCATTTTTGTGCTGCTCTTCTTAAACCCGGGATGGGGAGAGCAAGTAGTAGATGAGACATTTATATATACAAAGAAGTTTTAAAAACCTCTTTTATAAGATTGATGATTTCCTGCCAAAATTTTGTTAGTTTAGGGCAGTCCCATAGAATATGGTGTAGTGTACCCTTATGGTGGCATCCTCTCCAACATAATGGGGTGCTTTGGGGGTACATCTTTGAGAGTCTATCGGGGGTGAGGTACCACTTCATGATAGTTTTATAAACACTTTCCTTTTGTTGGACGCATATTGTTATTTTACGGGCATTTTCCCATATTTTGCTCCACTGGGATGGAGTCAGACCTGGTTCCCAGACTGATTCCCAATATTGCATATATGCATGTTTGGGAAAGGGGTCTTCTGGTAAGTTTAATAAAGCGTATAGTTGTGAAATTAGGCCCTTAACTGGGTAGTCGTTTCGTATTTCGTAGTATTTTTTCAAATGGAGTTAGTTGAGTCTGGGTTTGTTGTCCAGTGAAAGTAGTGATGTAGTGTTTGATCTGGAGTAATTCCATCTCCTTACCTAATTCCCAATTGCATTTGTTAGCTATATTTTGGTAAGGATATGGCTTCAGACTAAGTGGGTCTATAAAATCAATAACTCTCAATAGATTATTAGCTCCCCAATGAGACTGGTATGTTTGTTTCTGTCCCGGTTGAAAGTCAGGGTTTCCCTGGAGTAAAGTTAAAGCCGATGGATGTTTGCTTATCTTGTATTTTTTTTGGCATTGCCTCCAAATAGAGCAGGTAAATTTTATAGGTTTTGGGGCTAGACTCGGAAGCTGTATCTTGGGTTTATCTGGTAGTATGAAATTACTCAAATGAAAGGGGGATGTCCATGTGGCCTCTAACTGGGCCCATCTAGTTGGAGGTAGGGCTTGTAACCAGGCCAAAGTTTGTCGTAAGTGGGTCGCTTCATAGTATTTCCCAATATTAGGTACAGCTAGGCCTTCTTGATTCCTTCCTGACATAAGTACTGAGCGAGAAATTCTCACTTTCGTTGAGCCCCAGATAAATTTGAGTATCTTCTTTTGTATGAGACCCAGTTGGGACTGCGGGATTTGAAGTGGGATGGTTTCGAATATGTATAGTAGCTTAGGGAGTATAGTCATCTTAATTGCTGCAATGCGCCCAAGCCATGAAATGTGGTATTGCTTCCAGTCTTGAAGGTCTTTTGTGATTTGCTTCATCATAGGTATGAAATTCGTTTGAAACATTTGGTGGTAGTGTGGTGTTAGTTTAATGCCTAAATAGTTTATATAGGATTTTTGCCATTTATATTGGAATTTTGTTTGCAGGGCACTCTGTATGTTTTCCTCTGTGTGGAACATGAGTGCTTCGGATTTTGCCCAGTTTATTTTGTAGCCGGATACCTTACTATAATCTGATAGGGTGTTGTGGAGATTGGGGAGGGATATTTGAGGGTTGCTAAGGGTTAGAAGGACATCATCTGCAAAAAGAGATATTTTATATGTCTCTGAACCTACTGTTATTCCTGTTATATCTGGGTTTCCCCTTATTTTGGATGCCATGGGTTATATGCTTAAAGAATATAGTAGGGGTGAGAGAGGGCAGCCCTGTCTTGTCCCATTCCTAATGTGAATTGGTATTCCTATATCTCCATTTAACTTTAGATAGGCTGAGGGGGTTGAGTATAGTGAGCTGATTGCTTGTAGAAACGGGCCTTGGAAGCCAATATGTTGTAGTAACTGAGTCATATAAGTCCAATCTAACCTGTCGAAGGCTTTCTCTGCGTCTAAGCTCAATATAACTGAGGGAATGCTTTCGGTTTGGATAATGTCTATCAGGTCTATTGCTCTACGTGTATTATCTCCCGTCTGCCTATCACAAAGCCCACTTGATCAGGATCTATTAATCTAGGCATTAGTGGGGTTAGTCTTTGGGCCAATAATTTTGTAAAGATTATTAAATCGCTGTTTAATAAGGCTATGGGTCTGTAATTCCCACCTATTGAGGGGTCTTTGCCTTCCTTTGGTAAAACTGTTATGTAAGAGGCTAGCATAGTATTGGGGATTCTTTCTTTCCCCTGTAGGAAGATGTTGAATAGTTCTGTCATTATTGGGGCAAGGATTGTGCCAAAGGTCTTATAATATATATTGGAGAACCCATCTGGTCCCGGGGATTTATGGAGTGGAAGTGATTTCAGTATGTTAAGTATTTCGTCCTGGGTGATTGCTCTATTGAGGTTTTCTATTTCCTCTTCAGTTAGTGTAGGTAGGTGGCAGTCCTCTAGGAACTGGGCTATTTGATTATTTTTTGTATTTGTTTGAGTGGAATTTGGAAAGAGATTATACAGTGTTGAGTAGAAAGAGTGAAAGGTTTGTGCGATTTTGGTTGGGTTGTGAGTGATTTCTCCATTACCAGATTGAATTGTTAGAATTTGTGATTGCCTAGTGTGTTGTCGTAGTTGGTTTGCTAATATAGTATGGGCCTTGTTTCCCATTTGGTAGTATTTCCTTTTCGTCCAGATCAATGTCCTTTCGGCATTTTGAATTGCTATCTGTTTTAATGAGGTGCGTAGAGTCTGGATTTCCATTGCTAATTTAGGGACTGGGTTAAGTGAGTATTGCGTTTCTAGTTTGCGCAGGTTATTTTCAATATCGTATATTTCCTTTCTCTTGTTGTGTCTTTTTGTGGTGGATAGTGATATAATTTGACCCCTAAGGACTGCCTTGTGGGCTTCCCATGTTATAGCTATTGATTCTATTGATCCCTTATTTTGTGTGAAATATTCTTTCAGGTAGTTCCCAATATTCTCCCTTGTGGTAATGTCATTTAAGATAGTTTCATTTATTCTCCGATGTGTTTTTTTCTGTGTCATCGGGGGGATATGAATGGTCAATGTTATGGGAGCATGGTCAGACCATGAGATTGCTTGGATAGAGGCCGTAACAGGGTATTTCAGACATTCCTGGGATACAAAGAAGTAGTCTAATCTCATGGATGTCTGATGAGGAGAGGAATAGAATGTAAAGCGTTTGTCCCTAGGGTTATTGATGCGCCAGGGGTCAAATAGGGCATGAGATCTGATTAGCGATCGAAATTTCTTAGCCTTTTGTGGAACTTGGGAAGTGCGAGATGGATAGGTATCTCTGTCTAAGTTCTCAGAGAAGACTAGATTGTAGTCACCCCCTGCTTTCAAGATTAAGGAAAAGTATTTGTTGGTTAAAGCCAAGGTTTTGCGTACCATCCTTATCTGTTTGACATTAGGAATATAGACATTCAGCAAAGTAATTGGAGTACCAACGTACAGAAGTATGCAGAAGTATATAGTGACCATTTGGGTCGGCTAATTGTTTAGAGATGTATCCGTATCATAACCCCTGCTTTTTTGTGGGGGCCAGAGGCCTGGTAAATTCTAGTATAGGTATGGGATTTAAGTTTGTAGTTATCAGAGGCCTTCAAGTGGGTTTCTTGAAGGAAAGCTATGTCTGCTTTAAATTTCTGAATCTCCTTGAGAGCCAGGGTTCCTTTTCTGGGACTATTTAGGCCCTTTACATTTAGAGATATTAAGCGGATCATTTTGAAAGAGTGTTAGGAAAAGTTCTCCCACAGAGCCCATACGTTGGTCGAAATAGCATATAACAGATAACATTAGCATAAATGTTGACTATTTTTAGAATTAACTGTATATCCATAAGTATGGTTAGTATTTGTGCTTTAGTACTCTGGTCTCTTAGTGACCTTGTGATTCCTCTGGTTTCTATAGAGGCATTATTGTTTCCAGCAGAGCCCCCACTGGGCCCCAATTTCCCTAGCAATCTGGGTATCATAAGTTCTGTAGAGGTCCCTCTAAACTGTAGTCCAAGAAGGCTGGTCAAATAAATCATCCTCCCAAAGTGGGGAAAAATGGAGGCAAAAAAAGTTAACCAAACTAAAGTCAAAATATGTACTTACAATAGTGTTACCTGTGTGTGGTAACCTGAGACATTATAGGAGTACCTCATATGAGGACCAATGTCTAGGGAAAGCGTCCCGGCAAAGCAGAGTTTGAAGGGTCGGTCCCTCCATAGTTGTGGCCTTCTAAGTGTATAACTTGAAGGAGAGATTTTAAAATGTTCCCTGCCGTCTTGTGAAGTCAAGGTCGGTTCATCTAGGGCTTTGCAGTTAGTTTCTCAGACTGGTGGACTTGTGCCTTGTGGAGACTTCCGCTGTGGTCGGACTTTGGATGGACTAATCGTTTCCCATTCTGGAGCCATTCGGGGTGTTCGAGCTGTAGAGCTTTCCTTCAGTTCCGGTAAAGATGGTAAACCAAGGGCGCTCAAAAATTTGTTGCCTTTTCATAAATCTGTAAGTGTATGTTGTTGGTCTTTTATGGAGACTATAAGTCTAAAGGGGAACCCCCATCTATATGAGATGTTGTTCGTTCGAAGATGCTGAGTGATCGGTTTAAATGCCCGTCTTTTAGCCAACGTAATGGGAGAGATGTCATTGTAGATTTACAGTTTTGCCCCATGGAAATCAATATGTTTAGAGTTTCGAGTTTCCATAAGGATTTTTTCCTTGCTCTCAAAGTAGTGACAGCATACTACAATGTCTCTGGGTGACAGTTGACCCGGGTTCTTTGGCCCTAGGGCTCTGTGAGCTCTATCAAATCTCCAGGCTTCCATTGGCAAATCCGGGCAGATTTTGGAAAATAAGGCTCTAAGGAATTGCCAAATATCTTTTGGTTGAATATTTTCTGGAACACCACCTCGTATACGGAGGTTTTGTCTGCGGTTCCTATTTTCCAGGTCTTCACATTGTGCTTTGAGATTAGCTAATTCTTCTTGTAATGTAAGATGATCATTTTCCAAGGTGTTTTGCCGCAGAATTAAGTTATCTGAGATAGTCTCTAGTTTATCCACTCGCTGGCCTAGTAGGTGTATTTCCGTCTTAAATTCTTGCACTGCCTCTTTAACTGCTCCAGTTATTGCCGCAGATAGTGAGTTGTGTAATATTGATAACTGCTGTGCTAATATTTCAGCAGTGACAGGTGTTGAAGAATAGGGCTCTTTGGATCTGTTGGGAGCCTGCTCTATCCAGTTATCTGGAGAGTGTGAATAGGGAGGGGTGCAGGAGTTTGTATCAGGGTCCTGGGCTATGTTGCCATCTGTAGCTTTATATACCCCTTCCATGGCCATATGTCTAGATTGGAGCTGTGAAAAATTCCCCCTTGGCGAGTCTGAGGTCAAAGACTGACTTTCTACCTGGTCTTCATCATTGCTATCAGCCCTCACATTACGCACCTTGTCAGGGGTTTTGCAGAGTCATTGTGCGAGAGTCCCTGTATGTCCTGGGGAGGAGCACGGTGCTGGTGAGTGTCCCTGGACTGGCTTGTCTCTGCTGGCCCAGTCTCTGCTTGTATCATCAGTAGCTGCTAGACCGTAGGGGGTAGGGGAAGATTCCCTCAGTCTCCCTGGAGGTCCGTCTGAAGCAGGCAGCTCTGGATCTGACTCTGCGCCGCCATCTTGGGCTGCCCATGTCTTGCTTGATGCTGCAGATTTGTGCAGGAACGGCGTTAGAGTGCCTGTCGGCTCTCGGTTTCTCCTCTTCCCCATATTGCTGGGGTTTAATACGTGTCCGCGATCTAAAGTTAGATGCTGAAAGCTACTTTTCGGGGAGATATATGGCCACGAGCTACGGAGCGACGAGAAAGCACTTCCTCATGCGCCCCTTGCCATTTTATTTTTTAATCTATTCTTTATCACATACTAGGATACATGAATACATTAAGATATGACATGGTTGTTTTCCTTTTGTTCTATTTTGTTATCATACAATAAAAACTATGCTACAACAAAAGCCCATTAATAAAATACATGCAAAATTAACATTGAAAAATAGGTGTTGGTACTTTCATAAAAGTTTTTGGAGACTTTTTTGATCTCGTAAAATATTTCTAAAATAAGTCTAAACATGTAAATTAAATATTTTCGATCATTGTAAAGAGAAGCACAACATATCTGTTACCCAGTGTTTTCTTCAGTTTACTGACAAATTCATACATTCTGATCAAGCAAAAAATCTAGAGTAGCTTGATGAGTATGGCTTGATGCCATTGAATAATGGGTAATATGTGTAGATTGATATGTTGACGACTTGCTGACACAAGACAAAATGCAAATTCCAAGATTGGAATTCACAATTGGATGTTAAATTAGTTTTATAATTAGCAATTCTGCCTGTTTTTGAGAATATGTAAAATAATCTTGATTTATTGAATAAATACTGTACATACTTGTTATTTAAGACATGTCAGATTGCATAACCATGTCAGATTACATAACGATGAAAACAGTCAAGCCCTAAATGTGCATTTCAAGAAGTGGAAAACAGGATGTGTATAAAGAAATTTGAATACAGTATTTCAGTAAACAGCATAATCAGAAAGTTAGTAGTCAATTACTTAAGGCACAAAAAAGTGGAAATATGACCCCCAGAATGTAGCTCAGTAAAGACAAACAAGCATTTACTTTGCATTGACTGGGCCCTCTAGATAGGAAGCTTTTGTCTCCAGTCTCCAAGGCAAATCTATTTCATTAACGTGTGGAGTTTCGTCCTGGGCGCTGAAGGCTGGCGAATTTTCATAGCGTTACTTTCAGCAATGCAAGAAATTGAAAGCAAAGATTCGCTAGCGTTCATTTCTGCCTAGCGCAAATTCGCTAGAGGTCTTGCACTCGGGTTAATTTACATATGGCGGGAAATTTAAAGTTGAATGGATGTCTTAATGTTATAGGTTGCAGCAAATACACTACATTTCCATGTCCAGGGAACGTTTATAAAGACAATAGAGTTGTAATAATGCCCTACACATGAGCCCACAGTATAGTAAATGTTCCATTTGTTAGAAAATGTACTCTGAAAAAAGGAAAAGACACCAGCATTTTTTAACTTTGATGCATTTTCTACTCACAGAATATGATGTAAGATCAATGCACTCAATTGCACTTCACCTGGTCGGAGCTGACAAAGGCAAGTCTAGCAAAAGAAGTAACGTTCGGTAAAGTCCCCATTTTTTTTAATTTGCAGAGTAACGTGCATTTGCCATAGTGTCTATCTCTTTCGCTAGCGAATTGGCACCTACACCCATTATTAAATTGGCGATGTCCCTGCAGAGGGTAATGCTAGTGAATTGACAATAGCGTTATCCAGTTTGCCCTTTAGTAATTCTGCCCCTATGTGGCTTGCTCTTGCTATCTTGCTCTGGTCCACGTGTGGCTTTTTCCATTCAATGCATGTTGCCAATCACCATTTTATCTGATAGAGTGAGAGTTTTAATCATCTTAACTCTACTAATCTGTTTCAGTTAAAATATACTAGGAGCAGGATAAGGTAATGCAGAAGTCATAGGGGGTATATTTATCAAAAAGTCTAAGATTAACAGTCTACTAGAGTGAAATTCTGCCTCTCTCCATTAATTTTTATGCGATTTTTAAAAGAGTATTTCTCAAAGGGTGAAAGTGAAAGTTCACTCTTTGATAAATGCACCTTTAAACATGCCATAGAAATTTATAAAGAGAGGCAATATTTTACTCTAGAGGACTATGGTGATCTATGGTATAACTTCACTCTTTGATAAATATACCCCATAGTCTGATAAACACGATACACTTTGTCTTTTTAAATGTTCCAAAATTCCTGTTTTGAAAAAGATGGGGATTAGGGCTATGCTTATGATTTAGTCTTGCCACGATCAAGCAAACCCTTTTGGACATCTGGAAGTATAAGGAAATATCACCTGGTTACTAATAAATGTAATGGGGAAGAGATCCCTGCTGTATGTATACCACCCACCAACACACAATTACTAAGGGTGCCCTTTTGCAAAATTGCTTATTGAAAATGTGTGGCAAATACAGATGAAGCCACTTTGGATTGTGCATTTGACACAGAAAAACTTAACTCATCTATCCCATTTATCCCACTTAGCACAGAATATTGTGTCACAACATCCCATCCAATTAAAGAGTTCACCATTGAAAACAATGGTGCTTTGGTATGCTAATGAAAAGGTTAAATGCATTAAATGAGTTAAGATAACTTTAGCTAACACAGTTTCTTCAATTAACCCTGAGTCATGACGCATTTAACTCACAAATCCAAGTGACTGCATCTGTATAACAAAAGCAGCAAAAACTTGCTCATATAGGAAACACAAGACAAGACACATGTTTGGGGAACAGAAACAGTAGGACAACAGTCAAGTGTGTCTTTAAACTCACCTAATTAATAAACAACTGAATGCTTGCACAAATGAGTTTGTTTTGACATTATGGACGCAATTACTGAAAAGTCAATAATTTAAACACAATAATGCTATAAATACAGAAAAAACAGTGTATTATTTTAAAAAAATGGTTATACAATGCAATTGTAGTAGTAAATTAGCCCTCTAGTTTTTGTGGAAGTTTTTGATAGTTACATAGTTACATAGTTAAATTGGGTTGAAAAAAAGGCCATCAAGTTCAACCCCTCCAAATTAAAAACCCAGCTTACACACACACACACACACATCT
>CM044433.1:68765763-68797120 GCA_024363595.1 Xenopus borealis | reverse complement strand
ATATATATATATATATATATATATATATATATATATATATAGCTTAAGGGACAAAATGTTTCAATGTCCTTAATGGGATCCTGTCATGGGAAAAAAATAGAATATAGAAATAGCATCAGGCATCCCACCAATCAACAAAACAGAGTGCTATCTTTAAAAACAAAGAAATATGATAACAGAACACATTGCAACAAATATCCAACCAATGGAACTTAGTTGCCAAAAATAGTTGCATGAAAGGAAAAAAAAGTTGCCTCTGGTAACTTTAACTTTTCAATTTTTCACGACAGGAAATTGGCTCTTCTTGGGCAGTGAGAGCAATAGCGCTCACTGCACTAGCTATGCAACCCCTTGGACCTGCTCCAACGCAAAAATTTGAAAGCGCGAATGAAGGGGTGGGGTGGTATCGGGGCTGCAGACTAGTGATGGGCGAATCTATCCCATTTCGCTTCGCTGAAAAATTCATGAATTTCCAGGAAAATTTGCGAATTGGCGAAAAATATGTGCAATGAGACGAGACACATTCTTGACGCGCGTCGCATCGATTTCAAAGAGCATCGCGTCATTTTCAACTGCCACAATAATTTTTACAACCTAAATGTCATTGTGTATTTAGCTGTTTGTCTAGCACCAAATATGTGTGTATGTATTTATTATAAATTAGAGAATTCAATGCACAGTGAGAAAGAGGTCCCTTCCCCGAAGAGCTTACAAACGAAGAATTTTATAATATTAAGCAATGCTGTCATTTCTGGCAATAAGCAGATTAACAAGCTTATACACACATCAATTAACCTGATAATACTTACTTACCTGCACATTGTATATTCTCTTTCTTTTACATCTCATTCTTGTTATTTATATGCTGAAAATATCATCCATTACCTTACCCTGACAAAACTGTCTTTATAAGACCCCAGGAATCCTATTAAAAGGTCTTTTAGTGACAAGACTACAGCAAAGCTGTATTATTCAAATTGCATATCAGTCACAAAAATGGAAGGGTAATTTGTCAAAGTCACAGCAGTGCTCAATAACTATTTGAAGATGGCTCAGTAATTAATCATTAATATATTCTCCTCCTTTCATTTCCTGAGTAGCACACTCTGATCATTGTTTTAAATAATAGCACAGGTTGTTTGATGTATGTAAAAAGGACATTTGACTGATCACGATTTGGCCTGAACAAATCTTATCATTTTGGAAGAAGAATGCTTATGTGCTGCTTTTTGTGCTTATTTCTACATTCCTAGATGTTTAAATATGAATAAAGTTGTATCTTTATATTTACTTCAGTTTTATTTTCTGCAGATCCTGGAGAAGCCAATAATTTTTCATATTTCATTAGGCAGATACCATAAATATGATTAATTGTGGCCTAATACAACACAAACACACAAACATAACTTGGCTAAATTATTTGACTCAAAAAGTGTGTCTACCACTAATGTCAGTGAGTAAGTATAAATGAGCAGTAATAGGTAAGCTGATTTCCTTTTTTGTGGGGTAGCCCCCACGCCCACATAAACTTTGACAGTAACTTTACCCTTGTCTCTGAAGACAGTATTGTCTAACTAAGGCATGTCCAAAGTCCAGCCTGTGGGCCAATTGTGGCCCGCTTTCAAATTTACACCGGCCCACAGCCTCCATCATGAAATGAATAATTATCGGCCCTGCCAGCACAGTGCGATCAGGATCATTTACTTCCTGAGATGGAATTGCATAGTAATAGACATATTACTGCTACAGTACGTGATCCCTTGTTTAAATGAGGCACGTAGAATTAGTCCAAACAGACTCTACTTCCTAAACGGTGTGTACATGTCCATCTCCGGGAGTGAATGATCCTGGAATGATCCTGATTGCAAGCTAGCATGGCTAACATAATTTATAAACAATAACTGACCAATGAGGATGCTCCTGAGCAAAAATTCTAACTGAGAATGGACCAATCAGCCACCTGTCACTATTTATGCAAAAGAACTGACCAAAGTGGATACCCATAACGTGTAACTGAAAATGGTCCAATCATGAGGATGCTCCTGTGCATATATATAAATCAATTTTGCTAACTCAATTCTTAGTACTCTAAATAGCTATTTAGGAAGGAGTACTGCAGATCTGCAGCTACTGTCGATAACATGGATGCTGTTTTCCAGTAGTGAAGCAGTTCTGGAGGTATGTTGTGGTACAGACCCATATACTAATCTGACTTCAAATTGTTAAAGGAGAGCTAAACCCTAAAAATGAATATGGATAAAAATGCCATATTTTATGTAATGAACCTATTGAACCATCCTAAAGTTTCACCTTCTCAGTAGCAGTAATAATCCCCTTGTCACAGGGGGTCACCATCTTGGAAAGTTTTTGCAACACTCACATGCTCAGTGGCCTTTAAGCAGCTGTTGAGAAGCTAAACTTAGGGGTTGTCGCAAATTATCAAGCAGAAACTGACCTGGCCTGTAATATAAGCTGATGCTACAGGGCTGATTATTACATTCTGATGTTAGTTGCACTGGCTTCTGTACTGTCATGTAGTAATTATCTGTATAAATTACTATTCAGCCTTATATTGGGACATTCATATTCTATATGTACTGTATTTTGTGAGTGGGTCCCTAAGCTCAGTAAGTGACAGCAGCACAGAGCATGTGCAGTGAATCAGCAGATAAGAAGATGTGGAACTACTGGTGCATCTTTATTGACGTTGATCTTCCCTGCTAAAGGGCTGAGATTGCCTTGGGCTGGTACAGAAGCCCAAAACATAATGTACAATAGTTCTAGCCTAACTTCTCCTTTAATTGAAAAGATAATTTAAGGTCACAGCTATATATTTAATTTGCTGTTTTTGCTAAATTATTTTTTTTTAAACTAGGAAATCAAATTGCTACCATGTTGTTTGTATTCTGTAGGAATGAGTTACATCTCTAGCTATACTGGAAGCATAGAGAAATAGATTAATCTGGGTTTTGAGATTTTTTTTTTTTTATATTCTACTACTTTTCTGGTGTTTTCTTAACCTAGATCATGGACTAGAAAAAAAACTGTTAAAGCTGTTAAAGATTGGCCATTAAGAAAAGGGGTAGTTTTAGATCCCTAGTACAGACATATAGCCCATAAATATTATTTTACTGTTTCTTGTTCTCATAACTGAGAGATCAGCTTCCTAGCATCTCTAGATGGAGTTTTGATATTATGGGAGACATTAAATACAATCCAAAAATGCACAAATAAGAATACAAAAAATCATATTTTGCATATAATAATATTTTTATTATACTGGGTACTGGTGCCCTCATACCCCTTGATAAAAAGCAATCTAGTTAAGATAATACATTTAAATACTGTATGCTTTGGGTGGCTACTGTAATATTGCATGTTTTCTGTCCATGCTTTTTTTTTGGTGTGCAGTCCACCTTTGTAAACAGTTGAATGTAAAAAATTAATAGTATCCCAGTTATATGGGCAAATTTACTAAAGGGTAACATTTCCCCTCAAAAGTTCACAAAACTTTGCTAGATGTTAATACGCAGCATATATATCCAAATGCAATGTTTCGTCTCAGCACTCTAGGAGTGTAAGTTAGTCAGGGTTGAGCTAAAAAGAGCAGTTCTGAGCTCCAACAAAGGAGAGGCAGCTTGGAGGTATGTCTCCCAGGACATATTGCCTGTAGTGTAGGGATCCCAATGGAGAGGGAATCAGGATAGAGAATTTCCAGACCACTACTAGGATATGTCGCAGAGGTGAAGTGAGATGCCTGCCAAGTCTGTCCGAAGGGAGTGTCAGCCTGTGTAATGCTCTGTTTGTGATGTGCCTGTGCCACGTGCCTCTGAACCACTGTGATGTGAGTAATGCCCTGTAAACTACACCACACCTTTGTACTTCCACTTAATGAAGACTCTAGCCTGGAGTGTTAGAGTCACATGTAACCCATACTTTATTAAACTAGCTGGTGATTAACCCTGTTGGCTTGCAGGGTCCCAAAATAGTGTTACAGTATCATATTGTAAAATATAACAATGCAATAGGGTCGGGGGAGTAGGATGATTGGATGCCATTATGGGACACCAGACCTATTTTGGTGCCATACAAAAAGCCAGCTTCACCCTTTAGTAAAGAAATTTGTATGGTAGATGGTTTCAAATTCAAATCATTTTGTAAAGGGAAACAGATTGTTGAGCACCTGTAATCACTATATTTATGTAATAGAGGATTATATGCTGGGTCTCATATTGGGACATATACACATAAGATTATATAGGCATAATAAGACTCTAGGGCAGGGATCCCCAACCTTTTAAACCCGTGAGCAACATTTAGAAGTAAAAGGAGTTGGGGAGCAAAACTAGCATGAAAAATGTTCTTGGGGTGCCAAATAATGGCTGTGATTGGCCATTTGGTACCCCCTATGTGGATTATCAACCTACACTGAGGCTCTATTTGGCAGTACAACTGGTTTTTATACAACCAAAACGTACTTTCAAGCAAGGAATTCAAAAATAAGCTCTGATTTGAGGCCACTGGGAGCAACATCCAAGGGGTTGGAGAGCAACATGTTGCTCACGAGCTACTGGTTGGGGATCACTGCTCTAGGGAATGAAGCAACAGTATTTTTTACAAAACAAATAATTGAAAAAAACTCCAGGACTAATTGTTTCCTCACACTAATATCAAGATAAAAGAGAAGAGTCCCCATTCTAGGTGGTAATAAGAATAACTATAGAAAAATGTAAAATTAGCTTGCTGCTTCACAAGAAAATGTAGTAAAACTACAGGTAAAAAAGAGGGGCTCAATACACATCATGAAGTGCATGATATCTCATTACTATTCATAGTGTTTCTATAAGTAATATACAGTACTTGATTCATTCGGCTGTGCAATGTTTTCAGTATCAAAGGTAAGTTTTGTGGAAAAAAAATAAATTCATAGTTTGGTTCTTATTGCACTTAAAAATTGACAATAATGAAAATAGTTTTCCTCAGCTTAATTTGTTACATTTTTCTTACAGCATTAAAAGAATCAACCAGCTCAACATGGCAGGTGTCATGATGGAACAGTAAGTTCCAGCATAGAAAAAGTTGTTTTACACTTTCTCCCAATTCAATAAGCCATGTAGAATCTACATTTGGAGGAAACCTCACAGTCTGGGCGTACTTAACAAATATCTCCTAAATGACATAAGGACAGACTGTCTGGCTAGGGGACTGAAAACACAATTATTATACATGTGCTATAGTGGAGTGGCCTGTCTCTGGGCAGATTTAAAGGCTATACTGTTTCGTGCTCATAACTTACATATCCACTTACACAAATAGAAATCATTGCACCCATTACTTACCTTATACCTAGGACTTCTCAACGAGCCAAACACTACCACATTATGATCCCTCCCCTTGTTACCTGATATTCTGATTCCAGAACAGCCTGTTGTAAATTGGTGACCTGCCCTCAACCTTCTAATTGGATGGGGGCGTGACCTATCTCTTCTCAACCTGGATATCAAGGGTCCAGACAACAGGGAAGATATATGCCTTTGGAGGTAAAGCTGCTTTGGGAGGTATATGTTATTAGTTCTTCTATTCCCCCAGAACAGGACTCATATAAGATTCTTCGGTAGGTGATGTATGTATTTGTATCCTTTTTTATTTTGTAACTGTTTGCTGCCTTGTATGTTATTTGTAATTGTAACTGATCTTTTTATATTTTATGCACTGTCCACTTTAGACTATTAAATCTAAAGAGTTGCTATTCTAAATTAATGAAGGGACGTGTATGTGTTAAATGTATGATGACCCATCTTGCTAGTTAGTAGGAAAGGTGTGTTTGTTTGATCCTTTATCTGCTGGTGGGGGAATTTTGTGCTGTCTGTTGGTTGACGACCTTTCTACTTGAGTGAATGTCATAGTGCTTAGATTGAAAGCATAGTGGGATTAGCCTCTAATAACTACAGTGTGTCAAGTACTTGCGGCCCATAAATGCGCTGGAAGCAGCTTTTAAGTTTTGGCATGTGTGGGTGTGACTTTATTCTGCACTGGCTAGCAAGGAATTGCATAGGCCTTTACAGTTGCATGCTTTGTCATGTGAGTTTGTGGTGGTGCACGTGACAATTGGTGGCAAAGCTGGGATATTTTTATTTTTAGAGCATTAGTGCTCGGATTATCTAAGTAACCTTGCACTAAGGTCCTCAATGATAAAACTCACTGCATATTTTATTTTTGACAAACATACAAGCAAACAATTTCCCCCTTCTCCATTTTTCGTTTCTATATTTTATTTTGCTATTCTTGATCAATATGGCAACCTTTTACAAAAGACAGAACAAGGAAGCTCTGTGAGCAGAGAGGTATTGATATGTTTGCTAAATTTAAGGGAATTCTAATTTGTGCATTGTTGGAGAACCACACACCTGAGTTGGGGAACTCTATGACTATCCCAGAGATGGACTCTGTTCCTGAACCCTTGGGGACATGCAGGGACAGAGGAATTCTGCCCTGCAAACAATAATTATTGGAATCAGAAGACCCCCAACTGTATCTCCAGCTGATCCTTCAATATCAGCAGGTGGGAGCAGCAGAGATAGAAGCAGCAGAGAAGACAGCAGAGAGGCAACTTCAAATGGAAGTAGCCAAGCTCCAGCAGGAAACACTATCCCCACAGTTCAGTTGTTATGATTGGTATCCCAAACCCAGAACAATCCCCAAGGTCCCGGTTGCGGTTCAGTCTCTGCCTACAACAGCCACCTTTCACTTTGGGATGAGCCCTCTGCTACTCGGATGCCGACAGGTCTTAGTGTGAGAGTTCTGGACAGGCAAGGGAACTGCTTGTGGTACAGGAACGGAGAACAGGAAGTGTAATCTGGAACAGGCCAGGTCAGAACCAACCAAGAGAGCCAGTACTGAATCAGTAGGTGAGAGAATAGTCGGGTCAAAGGCTGGGTCAGAAACACACCAATATTACAATACAATGCAGAAATCCAAGAGAGTAGTCAGAATTGCAATAGTCAGGACAGGCAGCAGACAGGATTAAACTAGGGACAGGCATGGTCAACACTAACTCAACACTAACTAGATTTAGTTCAAGAAAGCACCCAGGAACTTATTAATAATAATAAGACATTTACACAGGGCAATGATTTACATGAGAAAGCCCTTTAAATATTCACATTTTGCAATGGTGTGTGATGATGTCACATGCAGTGCCAACTCATACTCGGAAGGAGCACACATACCTACTTCATTTCTACATAGCGCATGAAGAAGACAGATGCGGTGGGTGTCCCCACCGTGGGTGTGACAGGGATGACTACAGTAGATCACCAGGGTGAGTCTTCACACCAGTGAGCCCAGGGAAGTTCCTTTTGCTTTACAGGCCTCTGTCAAGCTCCCTGTCATGCATAAGGACATTGACTTTGATACTGTTTTGCCAGAGATTTAACACCCGGATTAAAAAGCAAAGCTAGCTGCCTTTGTGCAACATCCACCTGAGCTACTGTATATTGAAACTATAATGAGCTTAAAAAAGGCTCTCATTAAAAAATATAATCTCACATCAGAAGTATACCGGCAGAAGTTTAGGGCACTGCATAAATAGCACATGGACAATTACTCTCATATAGTGAGCAACCTCAGAACTACTTTTCGTTTGTGGATTAATGGGCTGTCCACTGAAACATTTGCTGAACTAGATTTGATGGTGAAAGACCAGTTACTTCACATCTGCCCTGCAGAGGTGTGACACTATGTGGTAGATTGAGAACCAAAAAGAGCATACAAGGCTGCAGAGATCTCTGATACTAATGCTGCTAGCAGGGTTCCTGACTAGTGATGGGCGAATCTGTGGAAATTCGAGTCGCGCTGATGTTTTTTCGCATGCCCAAGTTGACGTGCGCCCGTTTTGACGCGCGTCAGGATAGTTTTGACGCACAGTGCAATGTAATAAAATTGCCAGGTGAAATGCATACCCCCAACGGTCCCTTTTTTTGGAGGGACATTCCCTCTTTTGACAGTGCAACCTGCAGTCCCTCATTTCATTTGTATTGGAAAGTCCCTCTTTTCTCTGCACGGAATAGCCAGAAAAAGAAAGAAGTTTCTAACTTAATTGGCTTTTGTCAGAGAGCCTAGAAGAACAGCTAACAGGTGCAAAAAAGATGCTTTTTAACAATTTTGATATAATAAAATAAGTCCCTCTTTTCTCTGCACGGAATAGCCAGAAAAAGAAAGAAGTTTCTAACTTAATTGGCTTTTGGCAGAGAGCAACAGCTAACAGGTGCAAAAAAGATGCTTTTTAACAATTTTGATATAATAAAATAAGTAATTGATTGTATTTGTAACAGTTTAGATAAGGAGAAATATTTTCAAACTTTCATAACCTGCCAAATTTGGTAAAACGAACATGTTAATTAGTGGGTGTGGCCACAAAAATGGGTGTGGTCAAAATGTTGCAGTGCTACGTATGGAAAAAAAATTCTGTCCCTCTTTTTACTTCCAAAATGTTGGGAGGTATGGAAATGTGAAAAAAAAATTGTAAAAAATGGCATCTTTTGCTTTGTGTGTGAATGTGCTGAATAGCATTGGAGTCAATGAGAAGAGCAATTTACATGCGTGTTTCACTTAGTATACACACATGCCCTGCATTGTTACTGGACTCTTATCTTTTCAAAAGAAAAAAAGGCCTCCCATTTTGCCAGCTTCTTAAAAACATCTGTGATTATTATTTAAAATAATGAAACATTAAAAAGGCATATTTTAATATTCATTTATTTTAAAAATATTTTTCACTGCACAGATTGTGCTGTTTTGATGAAGCGACGAACTTGACGCCCGATGAACTCGGCGAGCGACGAACTCGATGCGCGATAAAACGTGACGCGTGGCAAAACAAAACACGCAGCAAATTTTCGTGAGCATTTCGCCGAAACTTTCAGCATAGGCGAATGTCGAAAATTAATCGCGAATTTGCCTAGGGTGAATTTATTAGCCCATCACTATTCCTGACAGCCTCAAATCATCCTTCCACAGCTGGAGACCCATTAAAGCAGATGATACACACTACTCAGTCTTTCAGCACAGCATGCCAGGTTCAGTGAAAGGTCTAGTGCCAAGATGGATCATGGAGCTACCCCCAGATGTTTTTCCTGCCACCAGGTGGCGCATGTGAGGACCACCTACCCAGAACACAAGGGAGAAACCACACCTGTCCAACCTGTGGTAATGTTTGTGTCTGGTATGTTGTGTATTCCGCAATATTATCTGTATAGTGGTGTGAAATTTAAGTTCCGCAATTTACCACAGCCAGGTAAAATGATGCAACCAAGGTTCCCACAGATGAAATGTTTTATTCAGATTTTCCAGCCCAGAAACAGCAAATTATACAGAGATCTTTCAAAATGGGCCCACAGGTTATACTTCCTTCTCTCTCTCTCTCTCCCTCTTCTTTCTCTGCTGCTTCCCTCCTTTCTTACCTATACTATTTTTTCAATCAAAACGGCTACATTGTTAAACTGTTTCTATGCCATTGACCCAAATGGGGAATGGTTCTGATTGGCTGCTGACGTTAAACAGGAAACCCAGCTAATTTCATTAGATGTACTTTTACCAATAACAACTGTACAAACAGATCCTCTTTGAATGGTAAAATATCCTCTCCAAATGTTTTTTTGGGGTATGTCACCCTTTTTGTCACCCTTTTTGCATATCAGTTAGGAAACAAAGCATCCTATGTTATCTTGCATTTTATGCATTTTTACACTACAGGATGGGTTCCTTTGAAGTAGACAGAAATTACAGTTTGGGTCATAAAAACTCAGGATGTCTCCTACTTAACTACGGAATTATCAATGGTAGGCACCATATATTGGGAAAGAGATATCATATTAATCTATAAATAGGTCTTACACAGGTTACTACACCCCCACTTGGATCAGTTCTACTCAGAATTGATCCAATTGAAGAAATACTATTTTTTAAACTTGCTGGCATTTCATAAGTGTAGACAGATGTAAATGTTTCTTTGTTTCCTGTGCCCTCTTAACTTGTCTCCTCCCACAACAATATAAACCAAATATAATACATACAAGTATGAATTGAACCACAACAAAAACCATAGAAATAGTTCTTAACAATGGGTGTGTGTAACTATTATAGGGTATGCTCCATTTTTTTTTTTTTATTGAACTGGTGATATTTTCTTTTACAAACTCTATAAATCTCTTACTATCCCTCTTAGATAATGTGTCCAAGTCAACTGCAAGTGGAGGTATTGTCTTAATGGAGGAATCTTAGATTCCCAGTCACCAAATCCATGTTGGGTAATGTCCATAACTGTTTGCTTTATTTTAATATTTGCATACATTTTTTCATTCTCTATACTCAGCATGCCCGTTGTCAAGTTCACACACCACCCAGTCAATGGCACCTGGCACTGTACTCACTTTTGCCACGTAAATGAAGGTACCCCTAAGGCACAGACTTGTGGGCACACTCCATTTATAATTTTCTTCCATCCCTGGTTCAGCATCTGCAACTTAACAAGGCAAGTTCCAGAGTGCATAGCAGTACATCCCATCCATATGCTCTAGCTGGGTGCAGGTGTAAAGCCATGCACGGTTGCGTCTATCACAGCAGTTGGGGTCAAAAGATTTCCAACCTTGGTCCTCTTTTATAATCAGTTTGTTCTGTGTAAGATGTTGCTTAACTACAGTGGTGTAATTTTCACCTCCAGTTTTCCAAGCACATTCATGTTGTGGGCAGTTGTGGGGTGTATTTACCAAACAGGGATAAAACAGACAACCTGGTGTACTGGCAACCATTTAGACTTTAGGAGCAATGGCAGATGTTGACAAGATGAACATTGTTAGCATCATCCAGAGACTGTTAGTAGTTAGAGGATCAAAACTCCTACTGTAAATGAATATGTATAGCTGTCATTGGCAAATTCTAGATATATTGGGAAAGATATATCATATTCATCTATACATAGGGTTGCCACCTTTTGTAAAAAATGTTACCGGCCTGCGGGGGGCGGTGTCACATAGGGGCGGGGCGTGACGTCAAAAGGAGTGGGGCGTGATATCATAGGGGCAGAGCCACATCGAGCGATCGTCTGAAGATGGCAAAAAAGGTAAGTATTAACTGGAATTATGACAGGGCCTTTTTTAAGTGGTATTACAAATTTACCGGCAGCTACATTGCCGGTAAATTTGTAATACCGGCCCCGGCCTTGGCTGGTGTTTTACCGGATAGGCCGGTAAAATACCGGCTGGGTGGCAACCCTATCTATACATAGGTCTTAAACATATTACTACATGGTAAGGCTGAGAATTTATCTCAAACCCTTGCATTTCTTGCATTTAATTAATTTGCCGGTTTACTGCTTATTTAAGTGATAACATTTTGCCTAGAACCTATAGTTCCAAAACAGAAAACATATCAAGAGTGTACCCTTTTGTGGTCTTTCAGGCAGCACCTCTTACCTCAGTCTGGCTGCATTCTGCACCTCATGCTGAATAATGTAGACTATAGCTTCAAGGTGTGCATGCCAGTCCTGTTATCTCCTACCAAAGGATGGAGGGAGGGTGTGTTGTACTCCTTAATAATGAGATTCTTGGTTTTGCAACAGCAACTTATTTATTAAAATACAGGGTATGAAAGAAGCATGGCTCTCTGACTGTACAGCTCAGTCTCCTCTCTTTGTGGAGCTGGCCCCACCTTCTTTTTCTATAACAAACTTTATTAACATAAACAATTATCAACACAGAGAGGGACTCCTACGTACCTCAAATACACAGCCTCTGTGACAATAGGTAGGAATCTTTAGAGTGCCTTACAGTGGAAAGTTTTATAGCAGAGAGTAAACCCTGCTATACTACACTCACAAACATGTGTCTGCATCAATCTCCTTCTTGCCTTGAAGTTGACCACTTTTCACTTAAAATATTGTTTCCTTTTCACATCATGGCCAGAAATAAACTATTGTTTATCTTTTCCCACTTCAATGCTTAAGCATTTTTAATGATAATGTTGACTCGGTTTGGATTTACTGAGACCGAAACATAACCTTTGGTGTTAATATGATCAATTGCATGACCATATATTTAAAAAAGCTATGCCTCAAGCTATGTCTCATAGCATCGTCAGCAAATCCATTTATTTTAACTTTGTTCCTGTAATAATAAGTAACTGAACGATCTATTTAGTGCACTGAGCTGCTTTGCAATGTTCCATATTAAATAAAGTGTTCTGTGTTAGATAGATTATAGAAAAATAGATAGATAGATATTCAGAATATTTGACCATAATTATCTTTATACAACTCTGCTGTTTTATTTTATTCAACATAACATATTTACAAGGTTGTTTTCCCTTTAGAAAAACAACCATCTAAAAAAAGATGAAATTACCACTCTTGCCCTATTATTTTCTTTATCTAATACTGTACATTCTGAAGGAAGAAACAATGCATTTTTCATCTACAAAATATCAGCTGACCTTGTTCTAGCTTCAGATTCTTTGTTCTGCTTGTACATAAAACTCTGGGAAAATATATATATATATACACCCTAAGTCCCCCAGAATCTGGATTTATTTGCTAGCTCTTCGCCTGTGTTATGCACTTGCAATGGTTTTTCAGCCCCCATAGTAAATAATATTCAGAATAATTGCTTGCAAGCCGATGGGAAGGACATGTAATGCAGAGAGACAGAAATAAACATCAAGCACCGACACAACCTCATCTGTCCTGGAAGAGTAACCTTGGACATTCACCTTGGGGCCCTATTTTTCTCTAATCAAAAAGAAGTAACTTGCGGCTACATTTTCCATGCTTTACAAGAGGCATTAGAAAAAAAAAGTCTAGGCACCTCTGAACAAACAGAGGGGGGGAAATTGGTGCTCTTTACCATTACAGTAAGATGAAGATAGCTCTGCTGTGTTTGATTGACATTAAAAAGATCTTTTGCTACAAAAAGAAAATTGTCCATATAGATGAACCTGATATTGCATAAATTCAATGTGCAGTAAGGGGAAAAAGCAACAGGTATTGGTAGGTAGGGATGGCGCGAACCGCGGAAAAAATGTTCGCGAACGTCGCGAACCCCATAGACTTCAATGGGAAGGCGAACTTTAAAAGCTAAAAAAGACATTTCTGGCCAGAAAAATGATTTTAAAGTTGTTTAAAGGGTACAACGACCTGGACAGTGGCATGCCAGAGGGGGATCAAGGGCAAAAATGTATCTGAAAAATCCAATAGTCGCAGCCACTGAAGCACAGAAAAAATATGCCATATAAATGCTGAAAATAGTCGCAGCCACTGAAGCACAGAAAAAATATGCCATATAAATGCTGAAAATAGTCGCAGCCACTGAAGAACAGAAAAAATATGCCATATAAATGCTGAAAATAGTCGCAGCCACTGAAGCACAGAAAAAATACAGGTCAATGTATGGCAGTTGTTTGAAGAACAGTAGATTACTAGCCAGCAAAGCTACCTAACCTAAAATGTCCCTCAAATCCCTGCAGACTTCTGTCCCTCCAATATAGAGCAGTATCAAGCAGATTACTAGCCAGCAAACTTTCAACTGTCCTGACCCTGAAGGAGGGAGAGATTCCTGATTGGCTGCCATGTATCTGCTGGTCTGGGGTGAGAGGGCAAAAAAAAGCGGCGACTATGCGCGAACCCAAAATGGCGAACGTCGCGCGAAGTTCGCGAATATTCTGCGAGCGCGAACAGCGGATGTTCGCGCGAACAAGTTCGCGCGCGAACAGTTTGCGCCATCCCTATTGGTAGGAAGCACAATTATTTACAATTATTGTAAATTGTAAAGACTTTGTAATTATGAAGGTGGATGACCAAGTTGTCTGGTTATTGGGCTGACCACAAATATTACTTACTTTAACTGCCAATTATATTGCTAATTAACCCCATTTTTGACTGGATAAAATAGCATCTAATCGTCCGGCTTTAAATACAGTTGCATAGCTAATGCTAGCATTCAGCTATAATTTCAGGGCTTTTAGATCCAATTAATCACTAGTTACCAACATCAAAGCCTGTCTTAAAAAAGACGTTTTCCAGCTGATTATCCAACATAGCAATTGTCCCTTAGCATAACCAACTTGTGCATTGCATCAATTTTGGAGGGTTAAAATACCTTTTTTCTTTTGCCTATGTATTTGAGTACATGTATTTGAGTAAATGAGTACATGCAGATGCTGTCTGGTGCAAGTACTGTGACCATTTAGTGCAACCGCAAGTGTAGTTGTAGGTTGTAAAGAAACCCATAAAACATACAGTACTTTCCCACATAGTATCAAGGATCATAGCTAAAAGTTGCTGTTCTGCAACCACTGTTAACCCAACAATAAAAATTATGAACAATTATGAAGAGTAACAAAGTGTGCTCAGAGTTTCCCTTAACTATCCTTTGGATACTTTCAATATTACAACCAGTATAGAACAGCAACATGAAAACTTTATGGGGGTGAAATATAAATATAAACATAGCGACTTTTCCAGTAAGAAGTTTTATTACATTGACTGAGCATTGGCGCATTTTGAATTTGCAAACGGGCTTCCACTGCCGGAAGTGGTCGCTAAATAGTTTCCTGGTTCGCAAAAGCTATATTAAATTTGTGCAAAGCAAAATTTGTTCGTGCAGAGGCATAACAACACTTTGCAAATGGTTTTTCCATTACTGACTTTTATTACATTCCCCTATTAATGTCCGAAGAAAGCCTATAGTAATAGTATGTAATAAGTAATAGTGTTCTCTATAGGGCTGGGGGTTCATAGAGCCTTCTCCCAGAAATTACAAGGGAGGCATGGCTGTTGGGGGTCCCTCAGACCCAGTAATCATACAGTTTAGGTTAGCTGCACCAGGCAGCTTAATTAAACACAGGTGTGCACTGTGAGGAGATAAATCCAGGAAGTGTGTGCACAAAAAAAAATATTAGTTTTTTCCTATAAAATCTGAATTTTAGTGGAAAAAAAATCTTGAAATTTATTATACCCCAAGTATGGAAAAAGTCAGAATCTGAAAATCTCAGACCTGCCAAGGTTATACATGTCAATGGGACATCTGCTCTGGAATTAGCCTAAAGATTCAACTATTTCGGACTTTTCAGGCAAAAATCAAAAAGATTCTGACTTTTTGGGAAAAAGCCTGAAAAAATGTAACTATTTTGACAAAAAAAATAGGAAAAAATCTCAAAATTCGGGTTTTCAATCGATTTTATCGAGTTTTTCCCCTAAGCTAAGATCACTCAGAAGGAATTTTCACTGCCCTTCTGTCAGCACTTTTGCTGTCCAGCCCACTAAGTCCTTTCAAACATGACTACCCCTAACATGGAGGATTTAATTAAAAAAGTGAGGGAGGCAGCTCATGTCCACGGAGACTTGCTGGAAACACAGACCTCAGCGTTAATGCCTGATATGCAGAATGAGGAAACTGCTGAGGTAGGTGCAGGTCAGGGGCACCTATGCACCTTAGCCCTAGCCTAGTTGGGCCACCAAGAAAGAGTGAGAGCCCAGAGCGCATTGCAGTAACGTGAAGGAGAACCACCCTGCTAAACCCCCTGCTCCCGACAACACAGAAGAGTGACCTGCAATCTCCCCATGTCACAGCTCAATAGGAAGACAACATGGAAGGCAACACACAGCCAGAACCAGCACCATTAAGCAGCATGACCGGTCTCCAAGACACACAATGGATGCTGCACACATGCTTTACAGTGCTCCTTCTCCTCTCCGCGAAGAGGGCAATGTCTCCTCTCATACAGTGTACAACTCTGCATTTCGCCAGTGTGAGTATGACTTGGGAAGGGTATGAGTGGTATAAAATTTTTAAATGCTACAGGTGATTCTAGGTACTGGGTTAAAAAACATTTACAAATGATTTTGGATAGGTTTACACCATCATCCCAGGGTGATTGTGTTGTTCCTAACCCACAGGCACTTCCCAAGCAATATTCATCCAGGGTAACTGATTGCAGTCAGCATTTTTAGTACACAACCCCCCATTAGAACTTAAAAGGGGTGTTATGAGCCAGTGGTGTAAATCAGCCCCTCTAGGTTTGCAGATTGATCAGGCAACAAAGGAAAAAATATGGGAAGGTCAGTTTATTACTGTATATTTTCATTAGTTTCCCTTGAAAAAGATTCAGTATCTAAACCATTTAAAGAACAGAGGATACAAAAGAGGATACAAAAAAGCTCACTGTTCCTTAAACTATTGGTAATTGTATACAGGGTTTTGTGTATTTTGCTAGCCTAATTTGTGAAAAATACCCTAAAAAAGGTGCCTCATTATTCAGCTACTGTAAGGATGCTCCATTCTGTGAACCCCCGCATTTTCAGTGAACTGGTGCACTCGCCTCATTAAAGTGCACTCCACTGGGTTTTGGAACACACATCTACATATGCATCTTTTCATTTTGGTGTACCACGAGACGTAATTTGCATTTGGCGCGAAATCAAAATATTTAATCCAAATTCCCATCTCCCAACATATGTCTGTTGTAGATAGTTCTTGGGTGCTCTTCTAGTCTGGTTTCTATGTTTCTTGACCTTTGCCTGTCCTTGACCACTGCTGTATCGTTGCCTGAACTGTGAAAAGACAAAGTTAAATCTTGTTTATTATATCACCTTTCCTATCCAAAATATGAGTATGAGTATGTCAATGATTGATAAGGCATTAGAGCTTATCATCATTGCTGGCAAAGGGGCCCTTATGGCACCATTCCATCCTGAATGTTTTCATTCATTAGTATGCAAATTTGTCAGTTATTATTTTGTTGATATGTGCTTACCCATGGGATGCTTAATTTCTTGGTATTATTTTGAATTGATAATCATCTTTAGAATGGATGGTTTCCCAGGAAGCTCATTCAGATTCTATGCTTCACTACCTGGAAGACTTCCTATTTGTTGGTCCAGCCGAGTCTAGCGAATGTTCATGCTTACTTAAGTTGTACGCAGTAATCATGGTATTACCACATACCCATAGCTAAACACAAAACCAAGGGCCTTCATGAGTTCATAACCTTTTTAGGCATTGAAATAGATTAATGGGAAAGTGTTTTTAGGCTTCCACAGGAGAAGCTTGAATATTTGAGGTTTATTCATTCATAAGTTATAGATCACCACAGTCCTTTAAAGTGAAATTCCACCACTCTCCATTCACTTCTATAGGATTTTGAAAGGCATATTTATCAAAGGATGAGCTTTAACTTTTTTGCCTGTGTCGCAGGTGAAAAGTAACCCTAAAAAGTTTTTAAAATATATTAAAAGTAAAAAGATGCAGATTGAGAGTGTTACTCCATTAAATAATGGTACCAGTATGGTTGTAACCGATACAGGAAAGGCAAATGTGCTAAATCAATTTTTTTCTTCAGTGTATACAATATAGTCTGAGTTCCCAGGCTTACTTCATAGATGCAATGACTCAGCTCAATCTAGTCAGTGGCTGTCTCAGGATATGATTCATTAAGCTAATAAAAATTAATGTAAAAAAGGCGCCAGGGCCTGATGGTATACACCCACAGGTTCTAAGAGACCTTAGTTCAGTTTTAGACCATCCCCTATTTCTGATTTCCTCAGATTCACTTCCATCTGGTATGGTGCCTATGGACTGGAGGAAAGCTGATGTCATCCCAATATTTAAAAAGGGATTACGATCTCAGCCTGGCAATTATAGGCCAGTAAATTTGACTTCTGTGGTGGGCAATTTATTTGAAGACTTGTTAACGGATCACATTCAAAATTGTGTCCTAGTGAATGGCATTATGAGCAGCAATCAGCATGGCTTTATGAAGGATAGGTCATGCCAGACAAATTTGATTGCTTTTTATGATGAGGTAAGTAAGATGCTGGACTGTGGGGGGGCAGTAGATGTGATCTATTTGGATTTTGCCAAAGCGTTTGATACCGTTCCCCACAAACGACTGCTTTCTAAACTAAGGTCTGTTGGTCTTAATGAAGTCATTTGCACATGGATAGGAAACTGGCTACAGGATCGAGTACAGAGGGTGGTTGTTAATGGTATGTTCTCTACTTGGAGTAAGGTTCTTAGTGGGGTCCCTCAGGGCTCGGTATTGGGACCACTTTTATTTAGCTTGTTCATTAATGATTTAGGAGAGGGTGTTGTAAGTAATGTATCAGTGTTTGCAGATGATACAAAACTATCCAGCCCAATTAATTCCATCCAGGATGTGACATCCTTGCAACAGGATCTTGACAAACTGGCAATCTGGGCAGCTAAGTGGCAAATGAGATTCAATATTGATAACTCTAAAGTCATGCACCTGGGATATACAAATATTAAAGCCACTTACACCCTTAATAGAACTGCACTAGGCAAATCCATTATGGAAAAGGACCTTGGAGTCCTTGTAGATGATAAAGTCACGGGAGGAGGGGGTCATTCTTCCACTTTATAGAGCACTTGTAAGGCCACATCTAGAATATGCCGTACAGTTTTGGTCTCCCTCACTCAAACAGGACATTATTGTATTAGAGAGGTACAGAGAAGGACATCTAAGCTGGTAAAAGGTATGAAAAATCTTAGCTATGAGGAAAAACTGGCCAAATTGGGGATGTTCACGCTAGAGAAGAGGCGCTTAAGGGGTGATATGATAACTATGTATAAATATATAAGGGGATCATATAATAATCTCTCTAATGCTTTATTCACCATTAGGTCTTTCCAGCTGACACAAGGTCACCCATTCCGTTTAGAAGAAAAGAGGTTCCGCCTAAATATTCGGAAGGGTTTTTTTTACAGTGAGAGCTGTGAAGATGTGGAATTCTTTCCCTGAAACTGTTGTACAGGCTGATACATTAGATAGCTTTAAGAAGGTGTTGGATGGCTTTTTAGCAAGTGAGGGAATACAGGGCTTTGGAAGATAGCTCATTATACAAGTTGATCCAGGGACTAGTCCGATTGCCTTTTTGGAGTGAGGAAGGAATTTTTTCCCCCTCTGAGGCAAATTGGAGAGGCTTTGGATGGGGTTTTTTTGCCTTACTCTGGATCAACTAGCAGTTAGGCAGTTAATTAAAAAAAAAAAGTTAAAAAGGTTGAACTTGATGGACATGTGTCTTTTTTCATCCTAATTACTGTTACTACTGTATGTTACCCACTGATAAATACTCTTTTAAAAATCCCATATAAATCAATGGAGAGTGGTGTAATATCACGCTAGAGGACTGTGGTGATCTCTAACTTTACTTTTTGATAAATATACTCCTTCGTCTCTAATGGTAGATCTTCTTAGCAACGGAGTGAAAAATCCAATTTTGAACTTGAACTGTAAACTGAAGCAGCAAGTAGTGTAAAAATGGGTGCTGTAAAACAAGCCTAGGTTTACCACTAGTGATGGGTGAATTTAACTTTGCAGAAAAATTCCCAAATTTCCAGCAAAACCTCAAAAAAATTGCGAAACATGGATTTTGACGCCAGCGAAGTGATGGCTGTGACAATTTGCTGTGCACCTATTTTGTCTAATTTGTCGCTTGTGTCAAGTTGGACACCAACATCAAATAACTATTGAATAATTTCGCCGGCAGCGAACTATGCAATTTGGACTGAATCTATAACATAAAACAAGATTTGGACCATTGCTGTGCTTTAAGCAATGGTCTCATAGTGGTGTGGTCAGAGATTATATCTAAACAGCATTGCTGGGTGCTAGGGACCACAATGCTGTTGATAAAGCATGTGAAAAACTGAAAATTTCTGTGTCAGCCTTTGTCAACAGACCTGCGGTGTAGCTTTTTCATACAGTACAAGAGATGGAAAGAGACAACCACCTATGGTGTAAACCTAAACCCAAAAGGTTTGGATATCCTCAATATGGACGTTCAGACCAGACTTTCCAATGGATTGCCAGTGGCGGGGTTCTATCGCACAGCCTGGAATTAATGGATCATTTTGGTGAGTTAAGCTGGGTAGTTTCAGCAGCCTCAGGACTTTGATCCTTCTACAGCTGGAGATTCCTGGATATTCGTGCCAGCTGCAGCTGTTGGCATAATGTTGTATTAAGCTGTTAAAATTGCGTTAAAACACATGCGGCACTTAGTTTTCCAAAGTTACCTTTTTCTTTCTCTTTCTTTCTTTCTTTCTTTCTTTCTTTCTTTCTTTCTTTCTTCTTTTCTCTGTTTCCCAAATTTTAAATAAATGGTCACAGGAACTTATCTTGCAGAATAACAAAGCCGTATTTTAGTCACTTAATCTGGTGGCTTCCCTTGTGTTTTTAAATAATTAATGGACTTATGCATTATACACTAATCTAAATACATTAACAAGTACTTAATTGGGTCCCACTAGATCCTAGTACCCAACAATATATTGTATTACTTGTAAATCAATGCAACATCTTTGTCCCTCCTCATGTCTGTTTCTAGGATGATTGCAGGTAATGACAGAAGCAGAGACTGTTAAGCTCCTCCAGATATCCATCTAGTGTACAGTTTGGCTTATTATTTACATTATATACATTAAAAATTTGCAGTGCTTTAAGCTTTAGTCTAAGTCATTTCAATCCTATTAACTTCAATGCATTTGGTGTAAGAAAAAGTGACAATGAAGTTAAGAAAAAATGCCAAATGACTTCAATGCATTGTTCCTGTAAAAAAAAAAGCTGTGAAAACACCCATGGACAATGTGCTTCCCAAATTATTTGGAGTTTCACAAATTATTTAGCTGTTCCACAATTTTTCTGACAAAACGCAATAGATTCTCGCATTACTACCCACCATTTTGAAGCCTCACAATTCTTCTTCTGCATTACATTCCTTACGTAAAACTCTTTCAACTTTATGTAATAAACAGCAAAACGTAAATGGATTAAAAATCGCAAATGGAATAAAAAAAAAAATCACAAAATAAGAATAAAAATTTGCAATCCACAATGCATTAATTCTAATTGTTCAGTTTATTACATTGCAAACATTATTTCTGTTTTGTATTCTCTAAATACCAGTTTCAAGGCAAAATAACAGATTAAGGGGCATATTTACAAATGGTTGATTTTCGAAGTTAAAAAAACTTTGAAATTCGACCATCAAAAATTTTTTTGGGGGTAATTTTCGATCAAATATGACCAATTTCGATCGAATAAAAATTGTTCAAAACGATTTTGCAAAAAATCCTTCAAATTCCTAGGAGGTCCCCCATAGGCTAAAATTGCATTTCAGCAGCTTTAAGGTGGTGAATAGTCAAATTCCAATGATTTTTATTGGGCCAGTACTTCAAAACTTGAAAATTCAAATATTAAAATTTTTCAATTTGAATAGAATTTTGGGCTATTTGATAGAAAAAAATAGAAAAAAAGAAAATTATTAATACATTGGACCTTTTATATCTCTCAGTTTCCAGTTCTGTTCTCCTCTTACCCAGTCACAGACAATGTTGCTTCCCTTACCCTATATTGCATTTTTTATGTTTCCCAATATGTTGTAATTTTCCAGAAATATTAAATTACAATTACAACCATCATTTTCCACGTCCTCCTCAATTAATTATGCTATACTACTCCTAACACTGTTATTAAGTTTATTTACTTTATTTATGTCCTCCTGGAGAATGACATTTTAAAAAACAAGTGCATTTTTTCCACAAGCAGTTTTTTTTTTTTTTCAAATCTCATCCCCCAGAAATTTGAGCACAGAAAAACTGAGTTCGGGAAATCACTCAGCTTTTCTGCAGTTGAAGTACCCATCCATGTCTAGCTAAGTTTGATAATTCTGCACCTCCAATGTGTCCAACGAAATCACAAACACGCACAATGGAGCATTTTTCTCCCTGTTGTACACCCTACAAAAATTGTTATAAGGTGCCGTGTGATTTTTATAGGTGGCATTGTATGAGTTGAAGGACCTTGGACAGAGTAGACTTTTTAGTACTCTATTTTATTCATTGCAATTGGAAATGTGCAATAGAACTGTGTATGGATTGTTGTTTTAAAAATGACATCCGGGTATAGTGTTGTGAAATGTAGATTCCACAATTTACCACAGATGCAATCGAGGTTCACAGATATGAAACAATTTATTGAGATTATACAGCCCAGAGATTGCAAATGATACAGAGGTCTTTCAAAATGTGCCTACTCTCTCTCTTCTCTTTCCTTCTTCCTTCCTTCCTTCCTTCCTTCTACTTTTCTCCTTCTCTATCTCCAAACCAACCAAAAACAGCTCCATTGTTATATTGTTTCTATGCCATTGACGAAAATTGGGAATGGTTCTGACTGGCTGACGAAAAGTTAAAAAGGTATCTCAATTTTATTGTTTTAGTTAAACCAGCAAATTTCTTTAGATGTTCTTTTAACCAATAACAACAGTACAAACAGTTCCTCTTTGAACTGTAAAAGACCCTCTCCCGATGGTTCCTCTGGGTTTGTTGTTGTAGACCACCCGTCTAAGCATATCAGTAAGGAATCACCTAGATAGACCTAACTTATTTTGCATTTAATTAGACTACAAGATGGATAAGCCTTTGCAGTAGACAGAAACTAGAGTTTGAGTCATAAAAACTTAGGCCATCTACTACCTGACTGGGGGTTAATTACAATCCTTTGAAGTAGGCAGGAACTAAGAAATGTGTATTCATATATACATATGTCTACGTATTACTACATGAATAACCACTATTATTTACTTCTATCAATATTATGTTGTACAAGTATGGGATCCATTAATCGGAAACCCATTATCCAGAATGCTCCAAATTACAGAAAGCTTGTCTCCCATAGACTCCATTAGTAACCTGAACTTTTAAAAATTCCTTTTTCTCTGTAATAATAAAATAGTACCTTTTACTTGATCCCAGCTAAGATACAATTAATCCTTATTGGAGGCAAAACCAGCCTGTTGGCTTTATTTCATGTTTACATGATATTCTAGTAGAGTTAAGGTTTGAAGATCAGGCCCGGATTTATGGCGCGGCCACAAAGGCCTGCACCTAAGGTGGCAAAATGTTAGGGGTTTGTCCTTAGAAGCACTGGGGACTTAACGCGGCAATGGCCGGCGCAGGGACCACGCAGCTTCGGGATGCTGCTTCATCAAATCTGGCCCTGTAGAAGATCGAAATTATCCATTATTTGGAAAAAAACTGGTCCCAAGCATTCTGGATAATAGGTCCGATACCATCTCCATCATATATTAAACACATGCCAAATACATCCTACTGTAGAAAATGTATAATAGCATCTTATGGAAAACATCTGATATTTTAACTTTTCCCTATGCAAAAATATTTTGGAAGGAAAAGCTAAAACTATAGTGTGTGCACTTATTGGACAGTCTTTCTTCATTCAACAGTGAAGTAGTTAAGGAAGCTCATCTACATTTCCAAAGATTAACTCATCTCCCAGGTGTAGGAGAAACACAAGGCTAGGACATTATTAAAAAGCAATGGACCATGCTCTAATTTGTTCATGTTTTCAGTTAGCAGTCATTTATTAAGAATGTCTGACTTCATTCATATTCAGGTCAGCCTAATAATATCATATTAACCTCCTTCTCCATCCATGCAAAAAATCAAAAGTCTAATCACATTTTTCTACAATTTCTCTGTGGAGGAATAATGGGATTTTTCTCTCTTCTGGATTGTTAGATTGATCTACTATGAGTATGCATACAGTGTACACAGCAGTTTTTGCTTGTCGAGTAGTTTTCTGCAGAAATGACACCACCACCTTTGATTGTATCAGAAAAGGGAAAATGTAAGGTAGTGAGATTTATTTATTATTGGAATCATTTGCATCCTGAATCTTATTTGTATATGATGGAAATTCTTATGTATGGTACTTGTTTTCAGGCTTTCCAGAAAGAAAATTACGTGCAATCGAGAGCCTACAAACCCTAAAGTAATAAAACTTGCACAAACATAAAAAAATATCTATTCCCAGTTAATACAATAGCCCTGAATATTGTGCCTGTATAAGAAGACATCCAAGCACCTTTTAAGGAAGTACATTTTTTTGAGCTTTACTTTGATATGAAACATTTAGCCTTTTGCTCAGAGCAATGTTACTCAAATGGCAATTATGTCATAGACACACAGAGCAGACCATCAGTTTTCCTTAGCATGTGTTTTGTAAGAACTCGGAGGAAGCATGTCTGCTGTCATGTGCTCCTTCTTGAGGCTCCATTGACAGCCATAATGTCAAACTGAGTGGAGCTAAACTGAGTGGATATCGGCATGAAAATGCACACATTTACCTTTCCATGCGCTCTATGTAACTCCAAACAGGACAATGCTGTGTCTGTCAATGAAGCTGCAGAAAGTAGCGCATCACAACAAATTCACTTTCCTCTACCTATGTACAAAACACAGTCATTGAACATCTGATGATTCTCTCTGTTTACCCGTTGCCTTACTTTCTCCTGTCTATTTAAAGTCAAATAGCTTAGGAAAGCTTGTGTTGATCTTGACACAACTCCAAAGTAGTGGAAGTTGAAAGTGAAAAGATTTCTTGTTAATTGCAACAAGTGGTTACAATACAAATATGGATATTAGCCAGTAGCTAGTCCAACTTGGCTGTTGTCCCCTGGGAGTTTCTCATTTTCTAGCTCCAACGGGTCAATTCAAAGAAGGTTCTTTGAATGAAGTACTGAAAGATACTCTACAGTCCAAAAGTTGGGAATGGTATGCCTATTATGATAGTGCTCATATAGGCCTAACTACAGTGACACCTCCTTTAGAGAATATGAAAATATTTTAATTGCCAGTGTGTTAGTTTTGTCATCATTATTTTCATTTTGTCATCATTATTTTATTCCTACCCTTTTAACCTGCAAAACAAAAGTTATATTTAAAAGGTTTTGTGACGCGTTGCTATAATGGCAGTCTATTCAGAAGGTATGGCTTGTTTCTTTTCACTTACTTTTTCCAATAATTTATGTGACACCATACTGAAAACAATTTTCCCTCAACTAGTGATATATGAGTTGACCCAGAACCCTCAGTGATTTGCAGGTTGACCACTGGTTGAGTTGAAATTTGGCCAACCATTGCAGTTTAGCGTTGGGTGAAGGTAAGACTGGGGAAGTACACTCCTCCACTTCTCCTGAAGATCCTCTGTATTGAAAACAGAGATGAGAGAGTGAGAAAATGTGAGTACAGGTAGGATGCAGGACCTACAATGGAAAAATTTTGTGTGTTAATTTCAGGTACGGATCAAGGTTTTATTAGGTTAGGGTTGGATGCAGGTCGAGTTTTTCCTGACCTGCACATTATTATTGTCAACCAAACAAGTATTGTGTTCCTGCATCTGCAAAAAAAAAAAAAAAACCTATAGCATAGTCCACATCTCTCCTGTCTCTTATTACAAAGATGTTTTAATGTAGAGCCAGAGCAAGGCAAGATTTAAAGCCTTTGAATTTTTTGACTGAAAATTTGGTTGATAACAGTGTCTTCCACACGTATGAACATGGAAAATTTGCATCTCTTTTTTTTTAGATAATCTTTATTTTGTTTTATATTTTCTGTATCGACAAAAATAACATCTCAACATAACCATTGCTTTAACATAATACATTCTCCGTACTTATATGTTAAGGTGTTATAAAGAAACATAGTGAAAAACATGTCAAAGGTGTATTCACTATTTCTCCCCAACTTAAAGGACATGTCAACCCAAAAAATGACTTTTTGCCTAATAAAAGTATACACAATTATAAGCAACTTTCCAAAATTAATGTATTAAAAATGTTGGTGTTTTAAAAGTTATTTGTAAATGTAAATTGCATAATTCCTGGTTGCTACATTTTAAACAATGTTGCAAAAGCCGGTCTCCTCCAGCAAGACAGGTCTGTTAATCGGTTGGCTTATGTTACATTGTTTCAAAAGCCAGAGCCACCAGTACAAAGAATAGAAAGGGCCAAACACTGCTTTCAATAGCAACACATGTACAAATAACTTTAAAACCATAGAAAATGTGTAATGAATGTATATTGCAAAGTTGCTTAGAATCATGTTTTCTTGTATTAGGCTGTAATGCTAGAATGTAAATCACCGGTGGGATGGCACCCCGATTGCTTGGTTAATCCGAAGTTGCCTCTCGAGGAAACCTCTTGTGACTTTCGAAAGCTGAAGCAATCCGAGTGTCCTCCCTTCTGCAATTTACATTCTAGCCGGAGGTAGGGCATTTCGCGGAGATTGGTCGCTGGGCAACTCATTTCCCCAAGTAGCAGGGTGTGCCGCCACCTTAAACGGCAAGGAAAGGCAAAAAAATTAAATCCCATTTTTACTTTCTTTAATGAAAAAGAAATCTATCTCCAATATACTTTAATTTAAAAATGTGTACCGTTTTTATAAGAAACTTGACTGTATGCAGTGAAATTCTCCCTTCATCCTTGCTGTTTTTTGATCATTTATGACGATCCCTAAGCAGCACAGACCACACTGAGCATGTGCAGTGCCAGTGTCAGGCAAAGATGTTTAACAAAGTTGCAAGATGACAGCCCCCTGTGGCCAACTTTGAAAGCATAAATCATTTGTTTGATTAGGCTTGTGGTGCAGTAAGTTCATGTTCAAGTTTAGTATACAAAATACAGTATTTCTAGCCTTATTCTATTTTACACATTCCTTGCCCTTTAAGGTTCTCTATTTGTTATGTCCATTTTCTTCTTTTTTCTTAGAGGAGCATTGAGTTTTAGTGTTTGTATGTAACAGGTGCAGGACCCTGGGGAGTATGTTCATTTTAATAATGCTGATTTTGACAAACCACAAGATATTAGGGAGCTGCCGTTTGTAAGGTCATGGGTTATTTGTTTCAATAGCCTTGTGTAGTTTAGCAAATTGATTTGGAGTAGGTTAGCTGGTATATGGATGCCCAAATATGTAATAGCTTCTGTTTTCCGCTGAAAAGAAACATTTGTTTGTACTTGTTTTTGGGTGGCTGAAGTCAGGGAGATGTTTAGCACGGGAATCCCTTTCTTCTGGGCATAATTTATAAGTGTCAGGGTCTTTAGAGTATTGTCCTTGGCTTCCCTTTGTGGGATAAAGTCCACTTGGTAAGTTCAGGCAAAAAGACCTTCAGCCTATCAGCGAGTATTTTAGAGTAAATTTTGATATCCACGTTTAACGGGGATATGGGTCTATATCTGGCAAATGCCAAAGGGGTCCTTGCCGAATTTTGGAATTAATGTGACATGTGCTTCTAGTGTGCAGGCTACAGGTTTGGGATTCAGGGCTAGGTTATTAAAAGCATTCACCATATGGTCTACTAAATTTTTTTTTAATGATTTATAAAATGGTGCCGAAAAGTAATCTGGCCCTGGTGCTTTACCACTTAAAGTGTGTTTTTGATAGCAAACATTAATTCTTGGGCTGTTATTGGTTGTTCTAATCTAGACTATCTATGGCTTCTAGATTTAAAGTGGGTAGTGCTGTGCGTGTTATATATTGTTTACTTTTTTGTATATATTTGTCTCTATTTCTGTAATCGGGGGCCTTTAATTTGTATATATCAGCGTAATATTTATGCAAGGTATGTGCAATCTCTTGTGTTGTGTATACTATTTTGTCTTGTTTATTTTTCATAGTTTGTATGAAGGAATTCGCTTGTTTTTGTTTTATGGCTCTTGCCAGAAACCTGCTGGGCCTATTGTAGCACGTGTAGCTTTTAGTTCAGTTTTGATTTATTCAAACAGCGAGTTCTTGCAATGTGTTACCTGCTTAGGCGTTTTTGTGGGTTTGTTCTAGTTCAGTAGCTTTACGGAAAAAGCCTATCAGGTATTTCACCCAAGACCTTTTGATCCTAGTACAATGTTTTATTAATATTCCCCTGAGTACGGCTTTTAATGCCTCCCATTTTATAGAAGGGTATGTTGTGTCTTCTCTATGAGCTTCAGTAAATGTTTGTATTATGTTTTTAATTTCCTGTAAACAGTAAACATCTTGAAGTAATGAAACATTCAACCTCCATGTCCAGTCTCTTCTATTAATATAAGGTATAGAAAGCTGTAAGAGTACTGGTGCATCATAATAATTGCATTCCAATATCAGAACCCTGTACCCAGTCAAGGACAAAATGCGACATAAATAGATAGTCTATTCTGCTATATTGCTGGTGTACCTACGAAAAATAGGTAAAATCTGATGGATGATTGATCTGCCAAGTATCCATTAGAGTGCAACAGAGATTTAATTTTCTGTATGGTTTTATATAGTAGACTTGTCTTCCCTGTGAAAGAGTCTAATAATGACTCAATTGCTACATTAAGGGCACCTCCTAGAATTAGTGGACCTTCAATAAAATCTTCAAGATTTGTTAGTACTATATCTAGGAACAGAGATTGTTTCATATTTGGGATATTACAGTATGCCAGTGTTAATTTATGGTTGTGAATTTCTATTTTGGCAAAACTGTACCTTCCCTGTGTGTCTATGATAGAGTCCAGCAATCTATACGGGAGTTGATGATGGAATGCAATCACAACTCCTTTGCTTTTACTTTAAAGATTATTGCTATATAACCAATTTCTGTAATATTTATTTGACAGTTGTGATCTATTCCCTTCTCTGAAATGTGCCTTAATGTATTTAATGTAAATGCCTTAAGGTATTTCTTGACCTGAAAAAACTTTAGTTGTAAAGATTGTAAAGTTAATGACTTCCAGATATCTTGCTTTCAGCATCAAGGCCTTTTTCACATTATAAAAATGAATGCGACTGATTATATATCGCGAGGGATATCGGAAATGGGGTCTTTAGGTTTGGTAGTTTTCCTAACAATGACTTACATTTTTTTGTGTAAAGTTGCAAACAGATCCTGCTGGCCTATAGACTCCGGTAGTCCCTTAATTCTTATATTGTTCCTTCTGGAACGGTTTTCTTGGTCATCCATTTGATTTTGTAATTGGCCAATGTGGAATTCGTATAAAACAAACTTTTTTGTAAGTATGTTATTTTTTCTGTGTTAAAGTGATACTGACACTAAAAAATTAAATTTAACATATGAATGTACATTAATTGTTACCTATAGGTCATGTTGATAATTTTTTGCTGAAAGGTTTGTTTTTGTATATAACTGTTAGCTGAAATGTCTAAGCCTAACTCTCTGACACCCTGACACTCTTACTTTGTCAGCCTAACAGTCCCATCTCAGTCTGTTAGTTAGAGTTGCTAATGATAACAGATGCCGGGTGCACAAATATGGCAGCCCCCTCATACAGGAACATGGGGATCAGACAGGTAATGTAAAAGCATCATGCAAATACCTTATGACAAAGTTAGAAGTAGCTTTCAAAGCCAGTTATTATAATAGAGGTAAAAAAGAGTTTGACTTCAGGTGTCCGAATCTCTTTAATATTAACTGAATTCTCCAGTTGGTCATATTTGGGCCTGCACTGTATATCGTTCTGTCTAAAGTGCTGCCTAAGTATTCTGCATCATTAGCTCAATGTCTGCCCAGGGTGGCAGTGTAAGGCACTCCAGGAGACAGGTGCAGGCCCTAACCATTAAGTGGGTCAGCTCCAGGAGTCTCCCCAGTGCTTGTGTCCTGGTTTTGATCTTTTGCCTGTTTCTGACACTGATCCTTGCCGCCAGCCTCTGATACTTGATGATTTTTTACAGCAAACCTAGCCACTGCCTTTGACCTGTGCCTGACTCAACCTAGCCTTTTGTTTAACCCTCTTGGTACCACATTACAAACATTTCTATCGTGAATTGGATTCACATAAAAAAGCCGGGGCCTCAAAAGGGCGTCTGTGAAGACCGGGGTAGGTAGGTCTCTCTGATTCACTTAGCAATGTATTTGGTAGTCCACGGGCTTTACTGTATACAGGTCGTCACAGGCAGTGAAAAGATATGTGCTCTCAATCCTGGTTGCCATTGGGGCCTTATTAGGGGCTGTCTTTAGAGTAGTGCGTTCCCCTTGAATAGAAAGATGTACAGTAACTCACCCTCTGTTGTATATAACACATATTGGATGTGTCTTTCTATTGGTTTGCGCAGCCTTCATCACCCGGTGAGCTCGCAGCATTTGTGTGTTGTAACTGTTGTAGCGGTTAGAGCTGCCAGTGGTTTCCGCTCTCTCAGTGTGGGGACATCTCTGGTTCTGATATTGTGGTTGTGAGTGGCGGTTGGTTGACCTTTGTGGGTGTTGGAGCGTCTGTTTGCTTTTCCGTCTCACAGTTATCCTCCTCTCCGTTCGAGTCTGCCACTTGTGGGTCCTGTTCTGCAGGTTGTGACGCACCCCAAGATGGTGCCTGTGTTTTGAGCTGTACTTTGGAACACAAGGCTGAATTGCTTCTAAAAAAACCTTGTTAGGTGCAATTTTTGTGCTTTATCTTGAGATTCCAGGCTTCTCTTACACTTTTTTGTTATTCCCATCCTAAAAAGAGCATATTTAGGACAGTTATAATGCGGATTTGCTGGCTCTGGAGTGGAGCTTTTCTCACATGCGTATGTTCTAGCTCATGGTCAGACCACGCCCCAATTTACAAATTACATTACTTTCCTCAAAGCTAGGTATTATATGTATACATAGCATCAGAATAATTTTTTCAACAAAAAATAAAGGTTTATTCGATCAAAAGATTGAACATAAATCATAAACCCACAGATCGAAATACCCTCCTGCATATGAGTAGTTTTCATCCACCTTCACTGATCAAAGCATTACCATTCTCCCAATTAACTAGGGTTGCGAAGTGGTAATGATGTCACACAGTGATGACCATTTGGTGCTCGCATCAAGTATTTTCAGACACATAGAGGAATAAAACGATGGTTACTGCCTTTTTCCTTTCTTTTTTATACTTTGTGCCATTGAAATTTACATTGTGCCATCCTTGAAATGTAATCTGTGGCATGAGCACCTTGCAGTGAGTACTCAGGGTGTACATCTGTTAACTATTTGATAATTTTTGCAACCAGCCTGTACTACAATAAATTCAAGTCACACTATGGTATAAGGTGACTCACATGTAACATAAATTACAGAATGCACTTTGGACAATATTGTGTTTTTAAGGTATTGGATAATTACTTATGAACTTGTGTCACTCCAGTATCAGTGTACAAGCCCTAGTTTCAGATTAATTGGTGTAGAAAGTTAACATGAACTAAAATTAACTGTTTTTCAAACAAATGTGTACTTTATACCATTTGTATAAATACAAATCTGCTTAGCACCCATTTAAAATGTGACTCAATCTGACATAATGTTGCTGGTTTCAGCTTAATAAATCAGGTAAGTAGAATGTTTTAGGTGAAAGTATCAAATAATTATTTGACTGAAGGCAATAGCTCATGAAAATAACCCCTGCAGTACTGTATTGATGAATATTCCCTATGATTTTAGGTGATAACATGTTTTCCTAGCCACCGTATGTCAACAGAAACACTGAGTAGGC
>CM044433.1:68741291-68754804 GCA_024363595.1 Xenopus borealis | reverse complement strand
GCTGGTCATTTGGATCCCTTGTCATGCAGCCCCTGCGTTTATATCTCCAGGGCTTTCCTGACTCACTGGAGTCCCAGGGGATCTATTTATACAGTCTGTTCAGGTTCAACATATCAAACCCCACCCCCTCAAACTGAAGGAAAAATAAGTGCAAAAGTAAAGCAGGTTATGACAAACTTGCTGTAAGCACAATAGCACACCAAACTTTGCAATTAAGCACCAAATACAGAAACAAATATATAAAAATGAATGAAAACCACAGTATTTAAATATACCACCTTACTATAAAAGATATTGGTGCAGCTGGAAGCCTGCCTGAAGAAGCTGAAGCAGGCAATAGAGCAACAGGTTGCTGCTGGATGGTGTACAGTCTTGCTGACAGTCTCTGGACAGGCACTGGACAATCCTGATCGGACTATTGCTCTTTGAGACATGGAAGCAAGCAAGCTGAAAAATCCTTTTTAAAATGTAAAATATTTGATTAAAATCTAGTCTACCAGAGATGGCCTTTCTGTAATTTGGAGCTTTTTTGATTGTTGTCTTCTGAGTACAAGGACACTGTTTTATTATTTACTATTCCTGTTAATATGTGTAGTTTATTTGCTGTATTTGAAACATTCTGCTGCCTAATAAATTCACAAGAGAATCCAGAGCACACTGACTTACACATGCTAATTGAATTGCAAACAGGTTTCAATTAACTAACTAACCATTTTCAAAATAATTAATGATATGCAGAATTACAAGTACAAGCACAGATGTAGACAGAAAAAAGAAACAACCACATTTTTTAATCTTTGCAATATGATTACAGCACAGGACACTAAGAACATTTTGTGATATCTGTCAGTTAGATTGGAATATTTAACCCAGCAATTAAAAACATTTTATTGCTCAGTGACTAATGAAGAATAAAAAAAGTCAGTTTCTGAATCACTGTAAATAAATGTAGAAACATTTCAGAAACAACAAAGTGCTGTATAATAAACAAGACCATTAACTTCCTCAAACATCTGCCATGACACCAAAATGCAATAGGTCAAATCCCTGTTTTAAACTTTTTTTTAATAAATGCATAAAAGTGCAATTTTATCAAACTGAAATGTTTGCTTCTTTATTTAAAAATTTGGATCCAAAAACTCTGTTGAAAAAAATGTCAAAGACAAACCCAATGCACTGACTTTGTATGCTATTCATTATTTTCAATGTGTCTACGAACTCTCAAAAATGTGAAAAATTCAAATTGAAATAATCACTTCCATTTTGCCTAGGACAACTACCAGTGACTTCTACGTGAACATACAAGCTTTTAGATGCTGAAGTTTTACATTTCTATTTTTTGTGCTTAATAAATATCAACCATTTTAGTTTTAGAATCCTCATTTGAATTCATGAGTTTTAGTGCAAAAAAAAAAAGATAAATCAACCCCTTCTAACAAGGCTGTATAGAGATGCTGCTATGTGCAATTTGATGTGGGTCATAGTTTTCCAGTGACTAAACATATGGAGAGTTTTGGAATGGATGAGCCTGACTTTTTGTCAAGCTAACATGATTTTACTGTATATGTTAGTAGCCTTTCTATTTTAGTTGATAGTGTTCCTCAAGCAGAATTCTTGTCAACAAGTGTCTAGATGCACTCTGGTTCACTTCTAATCTGTGTACACATGTTTTGATGCTTAAGTATGACAATGCTCTCCTGGGTGTGTGACGGCACACTTTGACACACACACACGACAATTAGTCACCTGATGCATTTGCACTGTTTTTAAATGGATGCCAAGTTATAAAGTTCTTTGTGAAGTGATCTGCACCTTTTCTGGTAAAGACAGAGGGGCTTATTTATAAACATTGGGCAACTTAGTGATTAGCTTTTTTCAGCCAGCTGCAGGTGGAACAATGAAAGCAATCATCCGGTTGCCATGGGTTACTGCCCAGGTGCAAATTTGCCCATTGTTTATAAATAACCCCCCGAGCCTTGTTCTTCTGATTGATATCCGTTGCTGACCTCTGCCTTTTCCTGTTACCAACAGACTGCTACATGGACTGGCCTCTAACTGAATTTGACCACATCTCCAAGAGTTCCTGTTCTCAACACTCTCTCAATTCCTCCACTGAGCTCAGACCTGTTCCCAACCTCAGGAGCTGATTCTCTTGTGGGACTTGTAGGAGAGGCTTATTACATCTCTTGTGACTCCTTGATCATGCCATTCCTGCATTGAAATCAATTCTTCAAAAGAGAAAACAGATTTTTTTTTTATATTTAATTTTGAAATTTGACATGGGGCTAGACATGTCAGTTTCCCGGGTGCCCCAGTCATGTGACATGTGCTCTGATATGCTTCAGTAGAACAATGGGAAGGAAACTAGATAACAGCTCCCTCACAGCTGCATAGCTGAAAATGTTCCCATGCCCCACCTAGTGGTAGATATGAGAACATAACTCAATAGTAAAAATCCAAGTCTGGCTAACCCAAGTTGTGACTTGGAGAAACAGTATCCTGTCATAAAGTAGTTCCATTGTGAACTGCTGGCTCCTTCTGAAAGCACATGCCCAGGCAAAATGGCCTGAGATGCCTACATACAAACCAATATTAAAGCTAAAAAATACATTTATTGGTTCAAGAATAACATTTTTAAATGTAGAATGAATTATGTGCAATGTGAACAGTGTAATTAAGCAATTAAAACTATATAATAAAAATCACTACAGAATTCCTTTAAATAGCTATCAAACAGCAGTAACAGTAGAGAATACTTATTTTCTGAATATACAAAACTATACTATACAAAATCATGACAGAATTCCTTTAAATAGCTATCAAACAGCAGTAACAGTAGAGAATACTTATTTTATGAATAAACAAAACTATACTATACTAACACTAACAAAATGTTAAGATAGTAGTGTTAGACTTTCACAGAATGATAAGTAGGAAAAATTACATGGCCTAAGTAATTCCAAGTAATTATTTGGTACAGTGAAGAATTACAGCTATTCAGGCAGAAACAACTTTCAATCAAAGAGCACAGGCAGGTTAAATTAAAGTTGGGTCTGTGTCCGAAGAATGAGTTCATGGCCTCTCCTGAGGAATCAGTCTTAGATTGAGGAAAATCTAAAAATTATATGCTGGAAGGACATTGTTATCAATAAATGTCTTCCCTTGCATTACCAGTTGAAAAACAAATATATAATAGTATTGGTTTTCCTTATGAGATTTTAAAACAAGTCAATCATACAAATCAGACCAATAACATCATCAGTTCTCCTCTTATCAGTTCTCATAAATGATTGGCTGCATCTAGGCAAACTGCTACCTCAAGGTCATAGCCAGTGACACTAACAAAATTACCAAATGCCATAAATCGATAATGTTAACTCAATGCTACATTGATTGTCAAAGACACTTGATTACATGCTGTGAATAAACCCCCTTTGTAACTATGACATGTATAAGAACATTTCTAAAACAATTTCATTTTGTTGTATTTAATAATACAAGTATGGAATCCTTTATCTCATACCCATTATCCAGAAACTCTGAATTGCTGAAAGGCTATTTCCCATAAACTCCATTTATACAAGTAATCCAAAGTTTTAAAAATGATTTCCTTTTTCTCTGAAGTAATAAAACAGTACCTTGTAATTGTTCCTTACTAAGATATAATTAATGTTTACATGATTTACTACTAGATTTAAGAAGGTCCAAATTACGGAAAGATCAGTTACCCGGAAAACCCCAAGTCCTGAACATTCTGGATAAAAGGTCTCATACCTGTAATGCTACTTACAATAATTTATTTTTGCATCCGAACTATCCATAAGTAGATAAATAATAAATGAGGATTAAACATGGAATAAAAATGCAATGTTTTTTAAAATGCTGCTTAACAAATATACCTGTTGGTATATTTCCCTTCGAAGCATGAAAAAAAATGAAAAGAGCAGAACCATAATGTTTTGATAGAATGTTTAGTGTTGACTTTGGAAAGAAAAAACATGAATTGAAGGCATGCAAGTTAGCTGGTCAGCTAAAATGTTTATAAGGTACATAGAGGCAAATAATGCATGCAAAAAAAGGAATTAGGCAAGCTAATATAGAGAGTGAAAATTGCATTGCGGTGTAGATTAAAACTAATCTGACAATGGCTAAACTATCAAAGTGTGGAAGCAGCAATTATGAAACAAAACTGTTGGAAAAACCTTATAGTTGCACCCTTATTACAGAATGTTGGCCCAGGTACCCTAATACATACTCTTTGGCCTAGTACCACTATTCAGACTTACTGGGAGTCGCCTGTCCAGATTTGTGGGAATACATATCTGAAGCTTATGTATACTAAAAAGAGTTAAATATTTGGTACCAAAAACTTTTCATAAACACTATTTTGAAATGGAAAAATGTAGCCCTTTTAGCATTTTCAAGTTGGCTTGAAGAAGTTACAGAGATTTGTATCACTAAGAAACTGTCCCTCATCAGAAGAGCTCTTTCAGCCAAACTGAGGGGTAAGTAAATGATTAAGGACATTTACCAGGGGTAACAGCTAGGCTGGGGGGGTCTTTGTAGGGTAGGGGGGGTTTTAATTAAGGGTTTAGTTCTCCTTTAAGGAACAGCTACCTTGTTTCAAGTCGGGTCAGGTTTTCTTGTTTTTATAAAAAGTAAGAATCTGTTTAAAATAGATATATTGGAACTGTCAGTGAATATTTTTAGTTACCTAGGTCATGATTTCCAGCATCTAGCATCAATACATATAAAGCAGTTGGACTTGATGAATAACCTTCGGAATGTTACACCACTCAATCCAGTAGTAGGGAGTGCCCAAGCATTCTAAATCTTAAGGGTAATACAATCACCATAATCTATAGTAAGAAATCTAAAGCAAGTTGTCCTTTCTTAGAATTCTTGCAAATGTAACACCACTCATTCAAGTGGCATCTTCAGTTCAATTGAATGGTATGGAGTTATCAGGCATTTAAACCCTTAATTGTAATACACAGACATACAATTAAACATCCAATCACAATGGTTGAACTGTGTTAGCTGAAAGTCACAGAGGTGAAAAGGAGTGTACCAGTCACAGTGGTACCATGATTCTTTTCTTTTTCAATTTTTTAATTATTAATTTGAAAACATATTCCAATTCTTAAGCATGTTACATTATACCATCACAACAGAAGCATAATCATAGATAAATTAAATGAACATTCTATGCTCCACAGAAGATCCATAGAGAAAGCAAAGCCAATCTTCTCTTCAGTAGTTAAGTGTATTTACTCTGTCACCAAGTAGACTGCTCTGTCTGCTGTCGTTGATAAATTTAAATACATTTCTGTACAAAGAATTGGATTTATAAAGGGGGGGGGAGGGGGGAATTCCAGGTGTAGCAGACCCATGCTAAGTCAAGTTGAACACAGAAAACTAATAACTCCATCTGCAATATAGGACCAACAATTTTCCCTATCAGAACCTGCTTTATCCATTGTACATCATAGACAAAACTCAAATCTATGTCATGGTCTGGCAGAGTTCCCAAGCATGGCTCCTCCTAAAAATGTACCCTTTGCATGACCCCCATATATTGGAGCCACAATCACCAAGTTGCCCAGTGGTTCCATTTAGCATTATGGGAATCAGCATGTAGATTCTGGTATTTGCATATGCCCTCCATTTCTATGATCCACTCTGTAAAATTAGGTATCTGTGTAGAATTTCATTTACAGGGAAACACAAGTTTCACTTCATTCAGAGCATATTGGGTCAATGAACTTTTGTAGGAGGCAACCGAGTGCTCATTGTGATGTAAGAGGATCACTGCTGGGTCTCTGGCAATCAGAATTTGTAATTCTGTATGACAAACATCTAATATTTCTGTCCAAAACTTTTGTATTTCAATACATTCCCAATATGTGTGAAGTAGTGTACCCAGTGACTGGTCACATAACCAGAATTTATCTGAAGTGCTGGGAAACATTTTGCTCAATTTGAAAGGGATATTATACCATATTGTAACTATTTTATAATTATTTTCTTGTATTCTACATCTTCTTTGTCCTGTAAATGACTCTAGAGTGATTCCTTTTTGTCATGTTCTGTGTTTTTTGTATTTAAGACTTTCCTCATTTTATAAAATGTGATAGGTTTTGGAACCAAACAGTTGTTTGTATTGAAAGAATCCTATATAGCGCTGAAATAGTGTGAAGAGGAGACTGTAGTCACCAACACATATTCTCAAAGTTTGTATACAGCTGCTCCTCAATTGCACCTTTAAGAAAGTGCTATAAAGCTCATTAACTGTTTTGTTTGAAATAAGTCAGCTTGATACTTGTTTTTTTATTATTCCATATAACTTTGAGCACCATGTTATTTAAAACCTTGAAAAAGTCTGTTTGTGGTTTTAGGGGAAGAGTCTGAAAGATATACAGCAACCTTTGGAGAACAGGTACCATGATTCTTATTGTTACAGTTAATTTTTTAATGTACATGACTGTACATGAGTATGATTTGTTGTAAAAACATTGGGGTTTGGATGTACAGTACAATCAGCATTGTACATGATGCACAAGCAGTGTCACAGACTCCCCCTTTGTTAATGCTCATGGAAATTGGCCTTATTGGGACTCCTTCTTTGTGTATCTTAATGTGTCCATATAGACACATTTAATTTAATTCTCCCTTTGTCTGCTGATAGGATAGTGACACTTGGGTCCTTTGCAAGTGACAACTGGAGCCCCCCTCTTCTGCAAACTTAGGTTAGAAGGGGGAGCTTTAGCACTATCTAGGGCAGACTGATACATTTAACTGAATGTTTTCTACATCCTCAACTGGTGTGTGATATTGTAGATGAAAGATTCTGTGGCTGTGATTAAATCCACCACTGATACCATAGTGCCACAGCAAAGTTAGACCCTTGGCTAAGACTTCCTTCTCTGGTTAAAGTTCTTTAATCATAAATCCATGTTCTGGGGTGCCTTGTCATTATGTACTGTATTTACAGAGAAAAGGATGCCCAGTATATTACTCCTGCCCTATGCATGCTGAAGTACAGAACTCTGTACATTGCATTTCTTAACTCTCACCTGCAAGGAAGGGAAATGCTATGGGATGACCATTCCTCTCCCATGTAATGCACCTATTGTATATGTAAGAAGCAAGCAGCACTACCAAGACAGGAGCAAGCAAACAAGCAAAAAGCTCAGATTCTGAATGCATACTTTTCATCTTTCTACACAAAGGAAGAACCATCCTTATTAATAGTCCCAATTATAATAAGACACACAAGCTGAAATTCAAAAGAGACTAGAACATGTTAAGATAACAAAGGTCCAGGGCCAGATGGGATTCATCCCAGGGTAATTAACGAGCTTAGCTCTGTGATTTCCAAACCTCTCTACTTAATTTTTCAGGATTCATTGAGGTCTGGCATGGTGCCAAGAGACTGGCGAATTGGTAATGTGGTGCCGCTATTCAAAAAGGGATCCCATTCTCTGCCTCAAAATTACAGTATAGGCCAGTCAGTCTGACGTCGGTGGTAGGAAAGCTTTTTCAAGGATTAATAATAGTGATGGACGAATTTATTCGCCTGGGGCGAATTCCCGCGATTCGCCGCTGGCGAACAAATTCGCGAATTGCCAGCGAAATTTCGCTTTGCGAAAATTTGGCAAAAAAACGAGTCGCGCATCGTTTTTGACGCGATGCGACGAAAACGACGCAACGCGCCAAAGTTGACGCGACACACGTCAAAAGCATCCCGCGACTCGTTTCGCGAATTTTTCGGCGAAGCGAATCTCGGGAGATTCGCCCATCACTAATTAATAAAGAATAGGATACTGGACTTCATAGCAAATAACAATACTAATAGTCTTTGAGTCTGTGTTTTATGCTTAATAGATCTTGCCAGACTAACTTAATTTCATTTTATGAGAAGGTAAGCAGGGACCTCGATTCTGGTATGGCTGTGGATGTGATTTACTTAGACTTCTCTAAAGCATTTGATACAGTGCCACACAGAAGGTTACTGGTTAAATTAAGGAATGTTATCCTGGAACATAGGATAGAGAACTAGAGAACTGGCTAAAAGATAGACTGCAAAGAGTGGTGGTAAATTGAACATTTTCTAATTGGACCAGCATTGTTAATGGTGTACCACAGGGCTCTGTACTGGGTCCCTTGCTTTTCAACTTGTTTCTTAATGACCTGGATGTGGGCATTGAAAGTACTGTTTCTATTTTTGCAGATGATACTTGTGGTGTTTATACAAATCGCCTGCAAGTGGCACTGTGCATACATAGGACTTTCTGTACAACTTGAAAGTGAAAGTAAGACTTACTGCTGTTATGTAATGGCTGCATGAACCTGCTAATAAAGCATTGTTATACCCTCCTCATCCTCGGCTACCAAACACAACAATACTAAATTGTGCAGAACTATAGGTTCCATGCAGGATGCCACTTTGCAGAGTGATTTGTCTAAGTTGGGAAACTGGGCAGCAAACTGGAAAATGAGGTTCAATGTTGATAAATGCAAGGTTTTGCACTTTGGCAATAATAATATAAATGCAAGTTATACACTAAATGGCAGTGTGTTGGGAGTTTCCTTAAGTGAGAAGGATCTTGGTTTTTTTTATAGATAACAAGTTGTCTAATGTGTCATTCTGTAGCTACTAAAGCAAACAAAGTTCTTTCCTGCATAAAAAAGGGCATAAACTCAAGGGATGAAAACATAATTATGCCTCTTTATAGATCCCTAGTAAGACCTCATCGGGAATATGCAGTGCAGTTTTGGACTCCAGTCCTTAGGAGCGATGTAAATGAGCTGGAGAGAGTGCAGAGGTGTGCAACTAAACTGGTTAGAGGAATGGAAGACTTAAATTATGAGGGTAGACTGTCCAGGTTGGGGTTGTTTTCTCTGGGAAAAAGGTGCTTGCGAGGGGACATGATTACACTTTACAAATACATTAGAGGACATTATAGACAAATATCAGGGGACCTTTTTACCCATAAAGAGGATCACCGCACTAGAGGCCACCCCTTCAGACTAGAAGAAAAGGACTTTCATTTGAAGCAGCGTAGGTGGTTCTTCACAGTGAGGTTGTGGAATGCACTGCCGGGTGATGTTGTGATGGCTCATTCTGTTGATGGTTTCAAAAGGGGCTTGGATGATTTTTTGGACAGACATAATATCAAAGGCTATTTTGATACTAAACTCTACATTTAGTATAGCTATGGGCATATGGTTTATGTGAAAGAGTGTAGAGGTGTGTGTGTGTGTATGCTGGGTTCTATTTTGGAGGGGTTGAACTTGATGGACTTTGTCTTTTTTCAACCCAATTTAACTATGTAACTATGTATGTTTTTGTTTGCCTTTACAGAAAGAAGGCATTTGCACTGAGGGCAAAGTATTAGTATTATTGTACCTGTTTTTTTTTGCACAAGGCTTCCACCTAACTAAACAAATAGGTACACAGGTAATGGGCTTCCACCCAACTAAACAAATAGGTACACAGGTACAAGGCTTCCACCTAACCGGACAAATAGGTACATACTTGCAAAGTGTTTCCACCTAACCAAATACAAAACATGTCAATAGAGTGAGTGAACTTTTGTGACCAGTACAATATTGATGCAAAATTTGCCATTTCAAATCTGCACTAGAATCTTTGCACTAGAATGCCCCCAGTTTGCAAATGTTTCAGTTTCAGTGCAGTTTTGCTTATTACTATGTCTGAAAATACATGGGGATAATTACTTTGTGAGTAAAACACAATGAAGGCAGCAACCATCAAAGGGGCAACAGCACTATAATATATAATATATAATAATGTTATTATTTTGTATTTTAGAACACAGGTTTTATATACATTAAAAAGCATTATTAAATCTGATAATTTGATAACTAGCAAAGTTAAAAACAAATCCAGAAAATATGCAACAGAGAACAATATTAATAGTCAAGGATTACACAATGGTTACCACATGTGCACCCAGGCTCTGCAGATCTCTAGCATGGGCTTTGGTGAGTTCCAGATTTTGAAGCAGCAGATCAGTCATTAAGCCAGTTTTCTGGCTAAGGTCAAGGTGGTCATCCTCCTTGACTTTCTGAGTTGTCTCATTTTAGAAGAGGGGTGTTGAGAGTATTTATAGTTTTGGAAATCCAGTTTTTTTCTCTGTAGGAACAAAAAGTCTTTTGCAGCTCTTTGCATCTTTCAGACAACTTAATCCATTGCAAGACAATCTCTGAAGAGTTACCCATTCTCTTCCAAATGACTGCTTATAATATTATGTCACTGGACAAACAATATGTAGAAAATGTTATTATTTCAAAATAGTGTGACAATTTAATTTAATAACTACACAGGTCTGTAGGTTATTATAATTACTCTTTGTTTTACTCCAATCAGTTCTTCTCCAATGTTTGTTAAACTAGAATACAGATCATCATCTGATGACAGAGGAAAGTTACATATTGAATCATATCATGAGAGTTTCTTTTTTTGTTGCGACTCATTGACGAGATTCAATTCAAGGAGAAAAAATGCTTTTCTCCCAATTCAGGTCCAATATTTCCCATAGACTTCAACAAAGTTTTCACATGATAAACCATGAGATAAATTTTTTTGAATTGAATTTCATCTCAAATTGAATCTTGTCCATGACTATTCATGTGATAAACCATTTTCTCACTGAATTGAATCTGGCCCAATATATTGTATGTGATTTGACCTTTTGACATTTTTCAGCATACTGGAGAGAGCAAAGGGGTTTTTTTATCAGTTATCATACAATCTACATTCTCACATACAAGTGAAGAGTTACAAAAATATTGCCTGCACTAAAGCCTTTGTGCAGTGGGGTTTGGATACACAGTTTACAGCAGAATGGAATTATATACAGAAATTATGTTCCTAGTATAAAGAATGTATTTTAACAAACAGGGTGAGCAAATGTGCATAGTAAAATCAAACAGATTATGATTTCATTTAGCATATGACTAATTTATCATACGGGTAAGCTCTCCATTCAGGGTTGATAGCATTACAATTGTAAATTTATTATGGACAGAAACACATTGCCTGTATGCCTTAAGGCACATGTTCCATGCTGTTGCCATGTCTCAACTTGTAACACTGCCAGCCTATAATCACACTGCAATAACAATATCCTTGTATTAAATTTTAGAAGGAAAAACAAATCAGCTGCTTAGCACAAGACACACACAACACATGTATGTGTTTCTGTCCATAGTCCTCATGTGTTACAATACTATTCTAAATAATGATTCTTCTTTGGATCTGTAATTAGAGAATTAAACAGATGGCAGAATGAAGGTTTACAGTGTTCTAATGAGCAAGGATGGCTGAGTGAGCCACAGTCTGGCTGATAGTAATACTTTGAAATTCACATAATTTACATAGAGCTGTGAAGAACAGATTTTTTATGAGATTTTTATGAGTTTACTTTACTGTTTTGCTCATAGAAATAGGCATATAAGAGATTTAATAAAAGAGCCAGTTAGGGACTATATCCTATGAAGTAAAATACTCACATTTTCTATCCTGGCTGTTTAAGATAAAAATGAATCCTCTATACTTGCTTTACTAAAATGCCCACATCTGGATATGTTACCAGAACTGCAATGGCTTAAAGCAGGTAAACTCCTTGACAATATGTAGGAGACTGTACTACTCTGTAGGACAAAACTGCTAAAGAAAAATATGAATAGTCCATACATCATTCCCCAGACCCATCTCAGGTGTTTAATATTTGCACCTGGAATCTGCTGACTTTTACTGATGCAGACAACCTGAAAAATTATTCTTTCCAGGATACAAGCTCAGTCTTCATAGTGTTAAAAAGAGTGTAATGAAAACAAAATTTTTAGGCATGTCCTGGACATTTGTGATTTCCATAAATTGGCAACAGCATTATATAATACTGTCCACAGGATCTGGAAATCATTTTCATATTGTGGCAGTTATTTCAAGGGTAGAAAAGTCACTGGAAATAAACACATAGATAGCACAGTGACACTCAAACACAAAGAGAATAAGAATATAAGAGCAAGGATGCTATTTTCTCATGACTAGACATACTTCGACTATGGAATAGCCCAAAATTTGATTCGAAGTACTGGCCCTTTAAAAATCCTTTCTTATTGAAAGTGGAGTAAATTATTATGCAGGCTGAGAGGGGTTCCCAAACGTTTTCATATGATATATGAAACACACACATGATATATACAAAAAGAAAAGAACCGCACTCACAGGTCTTTGCAGTAAAAAAATAAACAAAATTTTTCGACGTTTCGGCTTCTAAACTCGAGCTGTCATCAGGAAGTGAAACCTTTACAAACAAACAATCCCCTTTAACCGTAGAAATGGCACCAAAAATTAAGGTCTAATTAAGGCCCCATGCTGGCGCCAACTCAATATCACCCAAATTGTGCATTCCTGTGTTGGGGTGTGTGTAAGCAGCCAGCCATCACAAAGTAAAATTCTGTATCTTTGCTTACCTGAGAGATGAGATCCCAGCCACAGGATTACTTGTCCCAGAGTGTTGCCACAGTAGCGGTGCACAAACCAATGCAAATAGCCTTCAACGCATGTCCTCAAACGCAACTAAGGTTATTAGCGTCATGCCTCTCCATCCAACTTGCTCCGGTCCACTTTCCAACTCGCAGATAAGTCCCACCTCCACCAACACGTAAGTCATTTGCAGATCCCTTCAAACCCTCTGCCCACAGATAGATACCCTGGTGCATAAATCAAGGTTTTGGTGTTAAACCAACCATGACTATGCACCTTTTCGGGCTTAACATACGTCGCAGTAAAATTTGGTTTATTTTTTTACTGCAAAGACCTGTGAGTGCGGTTCTTTTGTTTTTGTATTTATGATATACCCAGCACCCAGGCAGTTATTTTTGTGGATGATAGAGTGCACCAGCTTTGACTGCATATTGGAAATCCCTTCCCCCTCAACCTAATTTGGTTGGGTGGGGGGTGTTTTACTTATGGTAGCACCACCAGTATTATGAGGAATTTGTTTTTCTATTACTTTTCTAACCGGATTTTGTCTAAGAGGAACACTTTCACTGACATCCCAATCAGCCGACCTCGCAGTCAGTTTTTGGATCAGAATGGAAGATACACAGACCAGCACTGAAATTGATATTACAGGAGAATACGTGTTTACACAAGAGAATTCTATTTGCTGACCATTCAGCCTCCGCTGTATCTAAAGAAAAAGGAGGTGGACTTATTTTTGCATGGCACATATTTATCCGGTTACCATAGGCAAAAATTGATTCCAAGAGGATTTAGGGTTGGAAACTTCCCTACTCTGGGACGGGCTAACTGACTTCTGTAGTAAATGGTGTAAGATGTTGAACAAATGTTCTTCTGATTTGCTATTATTAGTGATTGAGTTTGTCGGTTAAGAGCTCAAATAAACCAAAAACGAGATTGCTCAAAACAGATTCCAAAAAGGAGAGTTGTTTACCGTACCTCAAAGAGGGGGAG
>CM044433.1:68696932-68737385 GCA_024363595.1 Xenopus borealis | reverse complement strand
TTTTTTCGGGGAAAGAAGAGAACCCTGGTTGTTACTGTTTGTGGAGGACAAAAGTGTACACTGTGGTTTGAACCTCACTTTTATTTTATTGTTATATTTTTCTCTTCTAAGGTTTTCAAAAACGAGATTACCAAATTCGAATCTCACCATTTGCTCAGGATAAATCTGTAGATTGGTTACAAAATATTGAGTCCAATGTAAATAAATATAAACAAGAACTGATCTAATTTAAAGAAAGAAAATGATTGGCTGTCAAAAAAGATTATAGACAGAAAAAAGTGTACCGGTGGCTACTTGGTATTTCTGATGACACCAGGAAGAGGCCCATTCACAGACACAAGCCCCAATCATTGACAACCATAGATAGTTCAGGAGACTCTGCTGACTCTGACTCCGGCGCCCAAACAATTTCCACCCAGGGGTTCCCCCTATAACTCCAGCCGACACAGAGGAAGCAGGAGAGGGAGAACCAGGGGGGGGGGCAAAAATCGTTACCGGAAAACCACCACGAAAGGGGAGGAGGAGGATATAGTGGTTAATCTATCACAGCACGATGGGGGAATCACTTCTATTAAATAGGGGCTTGAAGTATTTTGGACACTTTGTTGAACACTACTCTGTCTGTAGGGTGGATTGATAGTACTACTCATCAATTTTTAACTACAGATTTTCCTAGAGTACCTATTATCTATACCCTGCCCAAAATACATAAATCTTTAACAACACCCCCTTGCAGGCTGATCATTTCAGCAATAGGATCCCTATTTCAACCGGTCACCCAATATGTGGACTCCTTTTTGCAACCATTGGTACAGGAGATGGACTCATACTTAAGGGACACTACACACCTATTGACACTTTTGAAGGACATTACTGTTCCCCCCGCCTCTCTGTTGGTCACCATGGATGTTTCATGGATGATTCCCCATGCGAATGGGATCAGCGTGTGTAGGGAGGCGCTTACACATAAACATTCAGGACTAGCCCCTGTGGAAATCCTCATAGCTTTATATGATCTGATATTAACACACAACAATTTTACCTTTAAGTATGAGTTTTTCTGACAACAGTCAGGGACGGCGATGGGTTTGAATGTGGCCCCATTGTTCGCCACTCTTTTTATGCAACAATATGAATTGGATTATTTGTTACCGATGGAGGGTGCCAACATTCTTTTTTATAAACGTTATATCGACGATTTGCTGATGTTTTGGCAGGGGACGGAAATCTTTACACCAAATGCTAAACAATTTGGACACACCCATTAAACTTACAATGACATACGACAAACAGCAGATGGGCTATCTAGATGTCAGCATCTTTCGTATAGGGGAGAGGGTAGGCACTACTTTATTTAAGAAGCCTACGGATAGGAACAGCCTTATCCATGCCTATTCTCATCATCCACCTCATATGTCCTGGGGGGTCCTATATTCCCAGTTCCTTAGAGTTATTAGGAACAATACCGACTACAAGACGGCTGAACTACAAATAGACTCTCTGGCCAAGCAGTTTGAGGCCCGGGGCTATACCACAACTTTGATCAATTCACAGCTGGAAAGGGCAAAAGCACATACCCAGGAAGAACTTTTACAACAACAAAGTCTGACACTCAAACCCCCTCCTGATACAATTTTTTTGACAGAATGGTCTGATGCAATCCTTCAAGTCAAATCAGCATTGCAGAGATTATGGGAAATTATTAATACGGATGTGAGCTTACCTTTCATAAATAAAAAAAGCCCACTGTGGCATACAGGAGGGGTCACAATTTGAGTGACATTCTAGTAGTTAAGGAATTAGTGAAGGAACCCAGGAGTAATACCATGTGGCTGGCAAGACCGCTTAAAAATGGTTGCTATAAATGTGTGAATTGTCAAACATGTAGGGGGATGTTACAAGGTACCCATGGACTGGGGCAAAGTACACTATTAACCACCGGGTCACTTGTATGACTGACCACGTGATATATATGGCTTGGTGTCCATGTGGACTACATTATGTAGGTAAGGCTTCTACTACCTACCAAGAGAGGATGAACAATCACCGTAGTGCCATTCGAACAGTTCTGGCCATGGGAAAGGCCAACCTACCTGTGTCCAAACATTGGTTAAGTTTGAAACATACATTACTACAATTTAGACACATGATTATCGATCATGTGCCAGTCCCGAGGAGAGGTGGAACTAGGGACTTGATGGTTTTACTAAAAGAATCCATGTGGATCTTTAATATTGAAACTTTGGCACCTAAAGGGTTAAATGAAACTCTACCAATGTTTCTTTGTTAGTAATATGGACTATATATCGGTATGATGTATAACACGTATCTATACAAGTGTGTTCCACATTAGTTCAGAGGAACCCATTAAAGAGAACTACAACTGGATATAGTAATTTAAATCTCTAAATATATATATATATATATACACATTGTATAACTTCCCCATTCCCAACACACTAGTGGCAAATTCCTTAAAGGAAAAGTAAATGTTTTTCTTTTTCTATCTGTAAATTTGCTCTAAACAGCCCCCCAGATTAATGTACCTTAGTCCCTGCTGCAAGTCTGCTCTGGTTTCTGTGTTAACAGCAGCTTGTTTCCCCTTCTTCCTGGTGCAGAGTGAAGCCCCGCCCCTTAGCTTACTGAGCAGTCCATTTGCTGCTGTTACACAATAGAGAGGAAGAGGGAGCCAGTGTGTGCATTAGTAAGCTAGTTTCCCCAAGCATCACAAACATTTCTTGCATAAGGCTCTGAACATTCACTGTAATGAACAACTCCCAGAACAGGCTGCCATTGTGATTCTAAATAAAATCCCCACTTGCCATTCTAACTGATAATAAATCAGTTCCCCCAGGCTCATCAACAATCACTTGCACAACCACCATAGTTAATCTAGGTCAGTATGCAGAAATGGAAAAAGAAAAAAATCAAATAGCTTTGTACATAAATTGATCAGTAAATCAGACAAAGGGACACATGAATGAGTTAATCAAACTCAGTAAAAAATCAGCTTTATTCTTTACATAACCAGACTGAAGATAAGGCATAGCAATCAATAGCATTATAAAATGTGTTATACATTGAGAAAGGGCTGTTACTTTACCTACAGTACATCAGCAGTGTCAGAGAAATATTCCTCTCAGTGCTGCTGTGATATGGAATGAACCAGAAGGAGCAGGGAGTGCACATGAGGAGAAAAAAAAAAAAAGTGCTGCACACACTGGTCTCTGCTATGTCACAGCATGCAAATGATCTCCAGGACTAGTCACAGAGATAAGGTCAGCTCAGTAAGCTAAGGGGCGGGGCTTCACTCTTCACCAGGAAGAAGGGGAAACAAGCTGCTGATAACACAGAAACCAGAGCAGACTTGCAGCAGGGACTAAGGTACATTAATCTGGGGGGTTGTTTAGAGCAAATTTACAGATAGAAAAAAAAAATGTTTACTTGTTCTTTAAGTAAGATACTTTTCCTAAACTTTTTAAAATACTTTTGCATAGCAGAGTGTAATTTTTAATGGATCTACAATGTCAATAAAAAGTATATGGCAAAAACTGTACCCTATTATAAAAATATTGAAAATGTCAACTGTAAATGCAAGCTACAATAATTTTCTCTCTAGTTTAATTATTTTATATCTCAAATACATTATGGGGCTGATGTACTAAATTCACGTGAATAGATCGAAGTTCGATCAAATTCGATTGAATTTCGATCGTAGGATTTATTTGTTTGGTCGAATATGCAAATTTTGGCATATCATCGAATAGCAAATGGTCGAATGATCGAATACATTCGAATAGATTCGAATGAACGAATATTCGATCATTTGATCAGTGAAGGATTTAGATTTTAAAGTTTATTCGATTGCCTACTTCGCCAGATTGGAGCTACCGAATTGCAATAGAAGCCTGTGGGAGCACTCCCATAGGCTTCTGAGGCTAAGTCCTGATCGAATGATTCGAACGTCGAATTATCGAATATCGAAAAAAAGGTAGCCTAAAACTATTTGTTTAGCATTCGACCATCGAATGCTAATCGAATATCGAATTTGCTCAAGCTAATTATGGGGAATAATAGTAAATTTGCCCCTAACTGTATGTTTTTATATTTTAAATTAACTGTAAGGAATTTTATTTTATTCCCCGAATGATGCTGCCCTATAAACTGCACCTATTCCTTCGTCCTAGTCTTCCCATATGTCATATACTTTACTTTTTCCTGAATATGTTTGTTCACTGTTATCCATCAGTGTTGTCCTTATCAGACTTGTCAACTTAAAGTCTTCAGGGCTTTTCAATAAACTCTGTAGTAGCTTACAGTAGTAAACTCTTATTAAAGTAAACTCAACTTTTTGGTCTATTTCAGTGTTATTGACCAAGTCCCTCAGTGATTTGAAGCCTACTTGATTTTTTCCCTTTTTTATATCTGCAGTTACACATATAACAATGCATTTTTATTGCTAAAAAAAGATCTTATTAGGCACCTAAAGTAACTGCACCTGATATTAAAGGTACCTATTTGAATCTCTCCTTCCTCTTATTGTGAACATTTATTTGTACATGTACTGAATTTTATTTTAGTCTTATAGCAGTTTAACAAGTAAGAAGCACAACAATGTACATGTAAAAGAACAATTCATAATACATACTATTGTGTTATTCAATTGAATCATGCATATAATGAGTTTCCATTGATAACCATATTTAGTTATGATTACAGAGAAGTATGGGTTAGTAAAACTGCAAAACAGACCAATTAAGCCATAGGTTAAGAAACAACTAAACAGTCAAACATAAAGGGGCAGATTTACTAAAGGACGAAGTGACTCGCCAGCCTTACCGCCCACAAGAAATTTGTCGATTTAATAATGGGTACAGGCTTCACTTTGCTAGTGAAAGAGATAGACGCTAGCGGCGATTCACTATCCTTAGGTGACTTTTCCCTCTGGCGAATGGAAATTACTATGCAAATTCACTAAAATGCAGATTTTAGTAAACGTTACTTCTTTCACCAGATTTGCATTTGTTAGCTCAGACCAGGAGAAGTGCAATGGAGTGCATAGAACTTCCTCAATCTTCAGTTACGTGCATCATATTCTGAGTGTACGTACACTGGCGACCTTTCCTTTTTTCAGTGTGTTAGGCTGCAAAAGTCATAAAAATTTTTTTGGTGTAACCGGTTTCCCCCATACATTTTCTATCAAATGGAACATTATTTATTTTACAGTGAGCTCATGTGTAGGGCATTAGAACAACTCTATTGACTTTATTAAGGTTTCCTTGGCATGTCTAGTTATCCATGTAAATTAGATGTACCATGTAACATAAAGAGTAGTTATGGGCGAATAAATTCGCCCTAGGCGAATTCGCAGTGAATTTCCGACATTCGCCGATGGTGAAAGTTTCGGCGAAACGCTCACGAAAATTCACTGAGTGTTTTGTTTCGTCGCGCACCAAGTTAGTCGCGTCGAGTTAGTCCTGCGTCGAGTTCGTCGCTTCACTTCAAAACAGCACAGTGAAAAATATTTTTAAAAATGAATATATATTAAAATATGCCTTTTTAATGTTTCACTATTTTAAATAATAATCACAGATGTTTTTAAGAAGCTGGCAAAATGGGAGGCCTTTTTTTCTTTTGAAAAGATAAGAGTCCACTAACAATGCAGGGTATGTGTGTATACTAAGTGAAAGACGTGCATAAATTGCTCTTCTCATTGACTCCAATGCTATTCAGCACAAAGCAAAATATGCAATTTTTTTTCACATTTCCATACCTCCCAACATTTTGGAAGTAAAAAGAGGGACAGAAATTTTTTTTTCCAAACGTAGTGCTGCAACATTTTGACCACACCCATTTTTGTTGCCACACCCACTAATTAACATGTTCGTTTTACCAAATTTGGCAGGTTATGAAAGTTTGAAAATATTTCTCCTCTAAACTGTTACAAATACAATCAATTACTTATTTTATTATATCAAAATTGTTAAAAAGCATCTTTTTTGCACCTGTTAGCTGTTCTTCTAGGCTCTCTGCCAAAAGCCAATTAAGTTATAAACTTCTTTCTTTTTCTGGCTATTCTGTGCAGAGAAAAGAGGGACTTTCCAATACAAATGAAATGAGAGACTGCAGGTTGCACTGTCAAAAGAGGGAATGTCCCTCCAAAAAAAGGGACCATTGGGGGTATGCATTTCACATGGCAGTTTTATCACATTGCACTGTGCATCAAAACTGACGTGCGTCAATATAAGCGCGCGTCAACTTGGGCGTGCGACAAAACATCAGCGTGACTCGTTTCGTGAATTTTTTCTCCGTTTCACGAATTTCGCTGAAAATATGCGAATTTTTCGGCGAAGCGAAACGCCACAGATTCGCCCATCACTAATAAAGAGATGCATTCAACTTTAAATTTCCCACCATCTGCAAATTTGCCTGAGCACAAGACCTCTAACAAATTTGCGCTAGCCAGAATTAAATGCTAGAACATCTTTGCTTTGATTTGCTCGCATTACCAAAGTAATGCTAGCAACAATGAGCATTACGGGGCACATATGCCTTATTTCCTAAGCACTACCTTGCTATCTGCTCTTTGCATAGCTCCAGCACTCCATGCAAAAGAACAGCATCAGGACGCCCACCCCAGCCCTGTCCTGACTTCCTGCCTTACAGCAGGGGGTAAAGACAGGTCCCAGATGATGCCATGTCTTAATGACAGGAAAGGTATGGGACAGGAGGTGGTAACCCAACATGATTCCCCCTGCCCATCTCACTTGAATCGAAAGCTGCCTAACGTATTCCGCTCTTGAAGTGAGGCACATTAAGCAGGTCTCTGCACTCAGTAAAAGTTATCTGAGCAATGCCCCACGCATTGAGCAAAATGCAGATTGCCCTGTTTTATGAACTTTTCACACTGTGTGGGACATTGTGAATGAGTCCTTATTGGTCAATGTTCAAAGGAGTGAGTTAATGATTGAGAAACCTCAAAATTCCCATTTGGTTAATTAATTAGCTGCAATGACAACTTCAAAATGTGTGTTGCTGTTGGCTTATTAGTATCTCTGTCAGTACTAGGGGTATTTTAAATGAAAAAAAAACTATATACAACATATACATACTACATGTGTTCTCTATTGCTTGATTACATATGCTGGTTCAAACAATATAACAACTCTTTTTCAATGTACTGTACCATAATTTTGTTTTTATTATAAATTGTAATGCGTTGGAACTGTACTATTTATGACTCATTAACTGTTTAAAAATTCCCTGCCTCTTTCTGAAATTTAATTATATCTTTTTAGTCCATTGGATGTTAGCTCAACTTTTACTTTTAATGCAATGTTCATTAATTAACATTTCAGAGCTTAGTTTTAACATACCCCATAGTAAACAGTGATCTGTTGTCAGTTCATTAAACACTTAGGGGCAAATTACTATTATTCCCCAAAAATGATTTGTTTCTATTCGATATTTGATTAGCATTCGATTTTCGAATGATAATCGAATAGTTCTAGGCTACCTTTTTTTTTTTGTATTCTCTTTTATTGTTCAAAAAGTTGTACATGATAGGTAGAAAAAACCATAAAATAACATAAATATGCATGGTACATTCTTATATACATTACATGTCTTATCCATGTTACATACATTTATCACATATTTTAGTACTCTTAGTGTGTTCTAGGCTACCTTTTATTCAAAATTCGATAATTCGATGATCGATGATCGAATACAAATCTATTCGATCAGTTGAATAAATCATTCGACTGAATGAATAAATCATTCGATCATTTGAATGATTCGTACGATTCGAACGATCGAAGACTTCGATCGTACGAATCCTATTCGATCAGGACTTAGCTTATTGCAATTTGGTAGGTCCAATCTGGCGAAGTAGGCTATCGAATAAACTTAAAAATTAAAATCCTTCGCTGGTCGAATGATCGTATGATCGAATATTCGTTCGTTCGACTCTATTCAATTGTATTCGATCGTTCGACCATTCCCTATTCGATGATCGAATATGCCAAAATTCACATATTCGACCAAATGAATAAATCCTTCGTTCGAAATTCGATTAAATTCAATCGAACTTCGAATCCTTCACGTGAATATAGTAAATTGGCCACCTAGAGGCTGATTTACTAAGGGTCGAATTTTGAAGAAGAAAATACTTCTACTACTATTTGATCGTTCGAATAGAATGGTTGAATGGTCGACGTAACCTATTCGATGGTCAAAGTTTTTCAAAAATTTACTTTGAATATGTAATTTTTTTCATTCAAATATTCACTTGGACCATTAGTAAATCAGCCCCTTAAAGTATTATTGACATGAGATTCCCCAGTTCGATACATACTCCAAGTCTCAATAATATAGACTAAGGTATATTCATATTTTCTTTTCTTTAGTTAATGTTAACCTTTCTTAATCTCAATTCATATTTACAGTAGTTTTCTTCAGTTAATTTTAAACTTTCTTAATGACAATTGTATTGTTTTCCAGCTTTTTCCCTTCAAACTGCTACACAGAATATCCACAGAGGAGGGCATCTCCCGCTAATGCGGTTCATGATGAAATGCTTCAATCAGAGGATAGCTGCTTTCTGGCAGGCTGTTGTTTTTCCTTCTCAATGTAACTGAATAGTATGCAGTGGGACATGGGTTTTACTATTGAGTAATGTTCTTAGATCTACCAGGCAGCTGTTATCTTGTCTTAGGGAGCTGTTATCTGGTTACCTTCCCATTGTTCTGTTCTTGCAGTACAGCAGTAAAGAGTGATTGAAGTTTATCAGAGCACAAGTCACATGACTTGGGGCAGCTGGGAAATTGACAATATGTCTAGCCCCATGTCAAATTTCAAAATTAAATATAAAAAAATCTGTTTGCTCTTTTGAGAAATGGATTTCAATGCAGAATTCTTCTTGAAGAGCAGTATAAACTGATGCATTTTGAAAAAAAAAATTCCCACGCAGGATCCCTTTAATACCAAAGAACTTGGCACTGGCTGGTCTCCTATCCTGTGAAATGCTTTGCTGACTTATTTTCTGACCAGTGATTGTGTTTACTTTCACCTCTAGTATAAGGTATCTCCTGCCAACTACAACCAGATTTAATGGCAGTTCCCCACCAGGGCAGACCCCCTCTCCCGATGATAAGTAGTAGAACAAAAAAGCAGTAGTTTGTGCATGCGCGCCAATTCGTGCGCACCGAGCCCTGGCGAGCAAACACATCACAGTAAAAGGGTAGCGGGGGCAGCTAGAAAGGAGGAGACGAGGGGGGTGGCAGGAGAGGAGGCAGTGGGGGGAGGCAGGGAAGCAGGAAGAGGGGGGAGGCAGGGAAGCAGGGGCTCTGGACAGCAGTCCTGGTGGGCCCCAGGGCCCCCAGTTCAACCCTGGTTCCCCACTCATAAGTGCTCCCAAAAGTCAAAATCCTTCTTAGTCATTTAGTGGCTGCTCAATCACTAGCCAATAGTTTCTCACTCTAGCACTAGTCAATCAGATTCCAAAGCTGGTGTTCAATTAGGCTATATATTTCTTCCTAATATTATCAGTTTTGTCACTGATTGTACATCTACCTGCCAATAATTACTTGGAATTAAACTACTTTGTTATTTTTTTTAAATATAATATAATCACTTATCTATCTTATTGAGAATTATACATTGTTGAGTCATCCATACAAAGATTCTATTTGAATCATATCATGTGGAAATGTAATGTAAAACCTTAAATTTTCGCATTGCAAATGTTATTCCCTTACCAACTTTAATTCCATCCCCCACATAAGTCTTTCTTCTCTCATATTTCAGGTGGCCAGTAAACAAGTGGTCCTGGTTATTAAGATCATAAATAGTCAGGAAACGAACCAGTACCATTTTGCTTTCACTAAAAAAATTAGCAAACACATTGATATCAATGGGCATCAAAAATCTTTCTACGTGCGAAAAATTTTATGTGCACACAACAATTTTTTACTTGTACACAACAATTTTTCCTGCCACTCCATGTCAGCATTACTATGTGTTATTTGCCCTGCCCCCTAATAGACAAGTCCCTCCCAAAAACAAATAAAACGCCTCCATTCTCTTAACACCTTGTCTCTTTTTCTTTTGTCCTGTTTTCTAGTGGATAGCAGGGGCAGCTGGCATAACTAGGGATTTTTCATTCAGTTAAACTGTTTTATGAAGCTCCCTCAGGTATGGGGTAATCTCCCATAGTAAGGCGATCCCTGGTTGATGGTTTTAGAGGCTGTCACAGGGGTCTGCAATGCGCAAGGCTTAATTCCGTGTCAGACGCCAGCTTCCAAGATGGCACTGCCACACAGGAAGTGGAAGTGATGACACATCCAGCAGGTCTTTCAGCACAACAAAGTGCACCTTGAAAGGAGTGTGGCTATGCTAGATACGCTGTTAGTGTTTGGATCAGGCAGCGTCTGTTTCATGCTGGAGGCCCTTAACAGTCCTTTTTTTTCTGACAGGTCAGTGAAAATCCTACTTAGGTACCAGCTATTTGTAAGCCTGTTCCTTTAGAAAAAATTGGTAGAACCAATAAATGTTTTCTTTCTAATCAGAAAGATCTTGGTTGTTCTATTGCCGTTCACTCTGCAGCCTTATTCATGCCGGTTGCCCTTAAAAAAAAGTTTAATCTGCCTAACTGCTAGTTGATGATTAAGGCTAGAGGAAGGCAAAAAAGCCCAATCTGAAGCCTCTCCAATTTGCCTCAGAGGGGGAAAAAATTCCTTCCTGACTCCAAAATGGCTAGTCTCTGGATCAACTCGTACTATGAGCTATCTTCCATAGCCCTGTATTCCCTCGCTTGCTAAAAATCCACCCAACCCCTTCTTAATATGATCTAATGTATCAGCCTGTACAACCAATTCAGGGAGAGAATGCCACATCTTCTCTGCTCTCACTGTAAAAAAACCCCTTCCGAATATTTAAGTGAAACCTCTTTTCTTCTAAAACGGAATGGGTGTCAGCTGGAAAGACCTTCTGGTGAATAAAGCATTAGAAGAGATTATTATTATATGATCCCCTTATATATTTATACATAGTTATCATATCACCCCTTAAGTGCCTCTTCTCCAGCGTGAACATTCCCAATTTGGCCAGTCTTTCCTCATAGCTAAGATTTTCCATACTTTTTACCAGCTTAGTTGCCCTTCTCTGTACCTTCTCTAATACAATAATGTCCTGTTTGAGTGACGGAGACCAAAACTTAACTGCATATTCTAAACGTGGCCTTACAAGTGCTCTATAAAGTGGAAGAATGACCCCCTTCTCCCGTGACTCTATGCCCATTTTAATACAGCACAACACCTTATTTGCCCTTGATGCTGCTGACTGGCATCGTTTGCTACAGCCAAGTTTATCATCTACAAGGTCTCCAAGGTCCTTTTCCATAATGGATTTGCCTAGTGCAGTCCCATTAAGGGTATAAGTGGCTTGAATATTTTTACATCCCAGGTGCATGACTTTACATTTATCAACATTGAATCTCATTTGCCACTTAGCTGCCTAGATTGCCAGTTTGTCAAGATCCTGTTGCAAGGATGTCACATCCTGGATGGAATTAATTGGGCTGGATAGTTTTGTATAATCTGCAAACACTGATACATTACTTACAACACCCTCACCTAAGTCAGTAATGAACAAGTTAAATAAAAGTGGACCCAATACCGAGCCCTGTGGGACCTCACTAAGAACCTTACTCCAAGTAGAGAAAGTACCATTAACAACCACCCTCTGTACACAATCCTGTAGCCAGTTTCCAATTCATGTGCAAACAACTTCATTAAGATCAACAGACCTTAGTTGAGAAAGCAGTCATTTGTGGGGCATGGTATCAAACGCTTTGGCAAAATCTAAATAGATCACATCTACTGCCTCCCCCCACTGTCCAGCATCTTACTTACCTCATCATAAAAAGCAATCAGATTTGTCTGACATGACCATTGTTAGCATCCAAAACTGGACGCCTATGTCCAAAACGAGACGCCAGCAATTTTTCGCCAGGTGAAATTTTGCAGGAGTACGCTGCAAATTTGCCCTTCACTAAATACAGGATTATGGAAGATAGATCATAGTATAAGTTTATCCAGTGACTAATCCAATTGCCATTTTGGAGTTAGGAAGGATTTTCCCCCTTCTGAGGCAATTTGGAGAGGCTTCAAATTGGGATTCTTGCCTTCCTCTGGATAAGCTAGCAGTTAGGCAGGTTAAGATAGAGTTAAAAAGTTAAACTTTTTCAGCCTAACTTACTATGTAACTATGATAAATATGCATGGTATTATTTTTTTTATATGTATGCCAGTTAGTCCACTTATACAGTAGCAGCCTAAAGGTCACCCTTACTATTCTACTTCTTCTGTCTTAAGACTGCTCAGAACCTTAGTATAATGTTATCCTCTGAGAATTATTGAACGTGGTGTAATTATGTTACCCTAGGAGATCATCTTGAGTGTTCTAAGGTGTGACAGATTCCTGTATCTAAAAGCTCTATAGACATCTTGTAAGTATATTCTGAATGAACAAAGAGCATTTTAAATCAGAAGTTCACATAAAGCCACCCCATTGAAAGTAACATGGCAATTCAGATTATAAAAAAAAAGACGTACTCTTTGCCAGTGAAGTTTAACATGAAGTTTAACCTTTTGCGTGATTTTAGACTGACTGAAATATTTATATTTACATTGATCGACAATTCAAAAGCCTTGCTGTCTTTGTTTGGGCATGAAGAAACATGTATTTTTCTAAGCTGTGATATCTCAAAGGCCAAACTGAGATTTTATGGATAAAATTACAGTGTCGACTGTGGAATAAAAACATACTATACTATTGTAGAAATTGTGAAAATTCTATAAACTATAATTCTTTAAGCTATAATTTACTATAAAATTAATACATGGGACTTTGGTTTAGCTTTAAAAAATTACCAGCATAGAATGTCTTTTTGTTGTTATTCAATAATATGTTTAGTAATTATATACTTATAAGAATAATTGTACAGTTCAGATATCTTTAAAGGAGAAGGAAAGGCTTTTTAACTTGGGTGTGCCAAAGGTTTGACACACCCAAGAGAGTGTATTTATTTACCTGATACCTCCAGCTGTTCTTATCAGCAGAAAACAGCACTGGCCTGGGGTGCTTCCAGCGAGTACCACGGAGTGATTCTCTTCTTCCAATTTTTCAAATTGCCCAGGGTAGACACATGCTCAATAGGAACCAGGAGATTATGTGAATTTTCCAGGGTTAAAAGGATTGGAACCAGGGTCTCTAGCATGAGATCCCACAGCAAAGGTTGATTATTTAACCTCTAAGCCAATTCCTCCACATGAGTTGACAATATAGCATAGAATGTAACTTTTTGTCACTATGAGACACTACTACAATGGGCAAAAACAAATTGCATTCAAAAGTTTAGTCACCAAAAACTAGCTTGAAGCATTTTATGAGAAATCTCTAGTTCATTTTATCAAATTACTTTTCACTGTCTGTCAAGGATTTAAAACTGGTATGATTTGCTGTTTTTAATAGAGAAACTGTCTGTATTCTAGCATTGGTTAACATTCTTACTTGTGTAATAACTGATGGATTAAATTTTAATCTGCTGGGTAATCTGGGTAAACAATTTAAATATACAATTATAGAGAAAAAAATATAATGCTTTTACAGGTCTAGTATATTAAATTAAAGCAAAAGCAAAATGTTCTTGTTCATGCAATGCTTTTTTTAATTATTGGGTATAGCATATTCTGTATCTTTGTAGTGTGTGTCAACAGTTTTCCTTCTTCTTTACCAAATTAATAAAACAAGTATTTGCAATGTGAAAGTCAATTTTGTTACTGAGATGAGTTAGAGGTCCCTCATGGGACCACACACTGATGGCTTGCATCAATCACCGTAGCGCAGTTACGGTGAAAAACAGGGTACACAAATGCCAGAATAAACCACACTTCCCCAGTGCAACTGGGAAAGTTTTAATCAGTTTTGATCAGTTTTTGCATCATCCCCTGGGGACCACAATTATGCTGGAGTCATGGTAAAACATGCCACATTGTGGGTGACAAAGATGGCTACTGTACTAAAAAACAGAGCGATTGTCCTATATAATAAAGTTCAAGTCTCTCTGCGTCCAGTCCTTGTGTCTGTGGAATTGCACTACTGCGCATGTGCCCCACGGACAGCCAGTGCAAAGTGTCTAACGCTAGTGAAGTAGATAGAATACAATAGATAGGAGGTTGAAAAAAAATATTGAAAATTTTTCTAAGTCCCAAAAAACGCTGTGGCGTGTTTTACCATTATGGGTGATAGTCTGAAAAAGAAGTGTATGTTCAATAGATAGGAGGTTGAAAAAAAAAAATTTAAAATTTTTGTAAGTCCCAAAAAACGCTGTGGCGTGTTTTACCATTGTGGGTGATAGTCTGAAAAAGAAGTGTATGTTACAGCCACTACACATGCCCAGGACACCTTTTATAAAAAAAAAATAAAGTTGTCCTATTGCCCTACATGTGCCCCCTATATAGTAGTGTTGCCATATGTCAGGAAATGTAGGGAGGAAGGAGGGTAACACCCCCCCAAAAAAAACAATGTTTTTCAGACTATCATCCACAATGGTAAAACACGCCACAGCGTTTTTTGGGACTTTCAACCTCCTATCTATTGTATTGCTCTAGCAAAAAGTTGATCTTAGTGAATTTGCGTAATTACGATCCTTCGCCAGTGCGCAACTTCACCTGGCGTAAGGGTGCGAAGTTGCGCAAGTCTATCTACTTCGCTAGCGAAAGAGTCCGTGTTAGTGAATTTGTGATGTTGCGAAATGACGTCACGCTGGCAAATTAGCGCTAGCGTTAGACGCTTGGTGCTTTAGTGAATCTGCCCCATAATCTCTTATTGATTACAAACCCTATATTTTAAGAAAAAATACATAGGGCTATACAGGAATATTTTACAATTAATGATAATGGCCAATGCAGTGTACTTAATGTATGGAACGCCCATAAAGCATTTGTTAGAGGTCTGTTTATTAAAATAGGCTCTAAAAATAAAAAAGAAAAGACCATAGCATATCAAAACTTTTTACACAAATTATATATCTTAGAACAAAATCATAGAAAATTACCAGATAAATCAACAGAGGTACTAATCATGAAATTAAAAAAGCATTACAAAATATAGCCATGGTGCAAATACAAAGCAAATTAACATTTATCAAAGCCACACACTACAGAATGGGTAATAGAGCTTCTACACTGTTAGCACAACAACTACTCTCTTCCCAGGTAAAGAAACTAATACATATGGTAAAAGACAGACAAAACAACCCTATCTACTGTATGATGCAAATAAAATATGGAATAGATTTGCAGAGTTTTAAAAACTTCTTTACAATATTGCTGAGAACCTTAACATTACTCATCCTACAACAAATAGATGAATTCTTAGATAAAATACAGCTCCCACAAATACATCACAAACACTTGATGAAGCTTAAAAATCCAACAACCAATTTGGAAATCTCAAAAGCAATACTATCCTTCCCCAGTAACAAGGCCCCAGGACCAGATGGTCTAACTCACTTATACTACAGGAGGTACTCTCCGTTGCTACTTCCACATCTAACAAACATTTTTAATGAAGCCTTCAACTCAGGCTCTTTTCCTAAAGAAATGCTTTTATCTCAGATTATAACCGTATCTAAACCTGGAAAAGACAAATCCTTAGTACAGAATTACAGGCCAATCAGATTATTGAATGCAGATATTAAAATGTATGCCAAGGTTTTAGCCACACAACTCCAAGTCATTATGCCAGAAATTATAGACCCAGACCAGGATGGTTTTACAGTAGGCAAAGATGCCCCTGAGGGTACACTTGGAGCCATAAATATTATTCATTGACTGTATTCTGTCTCCAATTGCTGTGATAATGGCTGATTTCCCCGTGAGACCTCCCTGCTGGGCCTGTATGGAGCTGTAACAACCACTGAGGGCAATCTTTGACAGATAGCTGAACTCACCAGACACTTGTAATCCACAGAGGTGCTTTATTTGAGGTGAATAGACACATGTAGCAGTGGATGAATAAGTGCTGCAGGTCAAAAAGAATATTTCTTTCCTAAGCCTTAGAGTAGCTCCTCACTCATGGAAAGCAGGAAACACAAGAGGAGGGTTTACAAACAATGAAATTATAGAGCTTGCAAAACAGCCTTGGTCAGTAGGTGGCAGCATAACAATGGGTATGCAAATAAACATAAGTAATTAACCATATACATTAACATAATGAACTTTTAACTGTTGGTACAGCACAGACTGCAACAATCTTAAACACCTTCTCTGCTCCTATCTTTGCATGCAGAGAAGGTGTTTGACAGAGTAATCTGGACTTATTTAGCCAGGGTATTAAGCAAATTTAATTTTCCACCAGAATTGATCACAGCGATGATGGTGCTCTATATAGAACCCTCAGCACAGATTAACACAAATGGGATGTTATCTGCCCCCGAGAGGGGTGCCGTTATCTCCTCTTATATTCTCCTTAGTTATTGAGCCTCGTCTAGCCAAAGCTATTCGGCGGGACAAAGATACCGTAGGGATCGATATATTAGGGCATGTACAGAAAATAGGCCTATTCACCTATGATATCATTATATATAGGGTACACCCATCGCAATAAAAAAAAGATTGCTTTCACTATTACTATCATACTCTAAGATCTCATACTACAAGTTAAATTAAACAAAACACAAGCATTATGTATTAATCTTCCAGATATTGAAAGCATGGAAGGAAAATGCAATTAAATATCTGGGTATTGATATTATGATCTCTTCTGGGGATATGGTCAAGGTAAACCTCACAAGATTGTACCAAGAGGTGTATAATTATATCAAATCATGCAAGACTCAATTTTTATCCTGGTTAGGTAGACTTCAGGTTTTAAAAATGTTGTCATTTACCAAAGATCCTGTATATATTTAGAACTATGCCTATTCATATAACTTCAACTTACATAATGAAACTGCAGTCATTATTTAACCAATTTCTGTGGGCCAACCAGGGTCGGAACTAGGGGCAGGCAGAGTAGGCACGTGCCTAGTGTGCAAAGCTGGGGGGGCGCCAGTCATGCACCTTCTCTCCTTCCCCCTAGTTCGTCCCTGCTGTGGCTTTCTTATGTGAGGTGTCCCTTTCATGCTGCAACTTTATTTGCTCCAGGCTTTTTGCGCATGCGCAATCGCAGCTTTTTGCATATAGTGCCTTTGTGCCTGTGACTGCTGGGCACCCTAAGCAGCCTGCCCAGGGTGGCCCGACACTGGGGCCAACCAAAAACCCAGAGTCGCACAAAGGATCTTACAAATGCCAAGACGAAGTGGAGGTCTCAACACTCCAAGTATCATGGGTTATTACAAAGCAGTGACCCTCGACCAACTTAAAGCTTGGATGACACTAGATATGGAGAAACGCTGGGTACAGATTGAGCAATGTTCAGTCTCCCCATTTCTGTTGCCACAAATCTTAGGTACTCCAACACCCCTTTACCATATTAATCTACAAAAAGTCCCTCAAACAGTTAGTCATTCAATGGCCATATGGCAAAACCACAAAAAGGACTGCAAAACTTCTCCACATTTATCTCCTATCACACCAATTGCAACATTGAAACTGCTCATTCCAGATCTCAGTCCATCCCACTGGGGTGAATTCTGACTAGCTCCTATGCGTTACCTTACAAAAAAGGACAATTGCTATCATTCGAGGAACTACAGTGCAAACTCCAACTCCTGAAAATGGTATTTTACCAATACTTGCAAATAATGCACTACTTGGGTTCAGTTAACAACTTGCATCTCAGGAAACCAACTACATTGGAAAGCTGGTTAACAAATTTAGCACCTACAAAAGGGGGCATTTCATTATGGTATAAAACAGTAACTCCAAGTACTGATTTTAAAAAATCAGCCATAGTTCTCAAGTGGGAAAAGAGATTTGATATATCTTTGTTCTCTGAAGATTGGACACACGTGTTCTCTACACCTATTAATGTTTCTAAATGCATAACCCACTTAGAGACATCAAGAAAAACTCTGTATGATTGGTATATGACCCCTAACAAACTTCATCACATCTATAAAAATATACCCAATATGTGCTGGAGAGGATGCCATCAAAAAGGAGATATGCTTCATATTTGGTGGGGATGCCCCAAACTACAACAATTATGGACGAAAATGGAGCAATTTTGCAAAACCTTGTGGAACTTACACATCCAATTCACCTCAGAGCCAATTTCACTGGGTCTTATTGATCCAAACATACCAAAAGAACTTTACACAATCATATATCACATGCTTTTTGCAACCAGGCAATTGATTGCAAGGAAATGGAAGTCTGAGAAAATCCCCACGGTCAAACAGATTGTCAAAGAGATGGACTAACACTACCAATATGAAAAAATGGCTGCATTTGCTACATATACTGTAAGTAAATTTTATAGAAATTTGGAACAATGGTCTTCCATGAGATGCATAAGTGATACATAATACTCAGATGATAAAAGTATCCTAGGAACGCATACCCCTCCCCCCTTTTGTTCCTTCTTTCTTTTTCCATCTTTAATTTGTCTATGTCTAATATTTTGTTATTGTTACTCTGTTATGAGCACTTGCTTTAATGTTAACATTTCATGCAACTGATTAAAAAGACACAAAAACTCATTAAAAAGACAGATCTAATGGATTATATATGCAATATATGATCTCACAAATACGCTCATCACTACATAGCACAAATATCAACTGGTTTAGCTACATCTAAATTTAATTGCAGATAGCCCAACTGCATGTTACAACAAAATCTCAGGCAAAAACACCCCACAATACTAATACTAGTAAATCTGCTAAAATTTCATGTTTTCTGACTGACTATTAGGGATGGCGCGAACTGTTCGCCGGCGAACTTGTTCGCGCGAACATCGGGTGTTCGCGCTCGCCGGAAGTTCGCGAACGACGCGCGACGTTCGCCATTTTGGGTTCGCGTTTTTTTCCGCGTTTTTTTTGCCCTCTCACCCCAGACCAGCAGATACATGGCAGCCAATCAGGAAGATCTCCCTCCTGGACCACCCCCACACCCCCTGGACCAAAAAAAAAAAATGTTGCATACCTCCCAACTGTCCCTTTATTGGAGGGACAGTCCCTCTTTTGAGAGCTCAACCCTCGGTCCCTCATTTGTACTGGAAAGTCCCTCTTTTCTCTGCACTGAACAGCCAGAAAAAGAAGCAAAGATTTGAACTTAATTGGCTTTTGGCAGAGAGTCCAGAACAGCTAACAGGTGCAGGTAAGATACTTTGTAACACTTTTGAGATAAGAAAATAAGTAATTGTAACAGTTTAGATAAGGAGAAATATTTTCAAACTTCCATAACCTGGCTGTCAAAGCAGTTTAAAGCAGTTTATTACACAGGTTTAGAAATGTAGTGTGATTTCTGCCCTTTACAGCACAAAACGCAGCGCTGTGTCAACAATGGATTTTTTAGAAACATTTTTGCCCTTGATCCCCCTCTGGCATGCCACTGTCCAGGTCGTTGCACCCTTTAAACAACTTTAAAATCATTATTCTGGCCAAAAATGTCTTTTTTAGCTTTAAAAGTTCGCCTTCCCATTGAAGTCTATGGGGTTCGCGACGATCGCGAACCGTTCGCATTTTTGTCGCAAGTTCGCGAACATGTTCGCGAACTTTTTTTCCGCGGTTCGCGCCATCACTACTGACTATACAATCTGAAATATTAAAAAATTATTTCCTTTATTTCTGTAATAAGAAAACAGAACCTTACTCTGAGCTATGATAAATTAGTCGTGTTTGGATGCAAAGCAATCCTATTGGGTAGTGATTGGCGAATCGGCGGCGTTTTGCTTTGGCAAATTTTTTTGCAAATTTCTAGAGAAATTCACGAAATGGCGAAAAATTCACGAAACGCAGCATTGTCTCATTCCGGACGTATGCGTCCACTGGACGACTGTTGCCCATTGCCAGCGTCGGAAACAATGGACGTCAAAAATGGATGCTGGCAAATTGTTGTCAGGCAAAATTTTGCCGGCGTTTCGCAAATCGTGGGAATTCGCTGCTAATTCGTCGCAGGTGTATAAATTCGCCCATCACTACTATTGGGTTTATTTAGGGGCATATTTATCAAGGGTCAAATTTCGAAGTGAAAATACTGCAAAATTCGACTGAATCGTTCGAACCGAATGATTAGGGCATTCAACTGAATGATTTGAATGGTTTCCCCACCAAAAAACTTTGACTTCTCAAACTTCAGCCAAAGACTTCATATAGTAACATAGTAACATAGTAAGTTAGGCTGAAAAAAGACTCTTGTCCATCAAGTTCAACCTTTTTTTTTTTTTTTTAACTGCCTAACTGCTAGTTGATCCAGAAGAAGGCAAAAAACCCCATCCTTAGCCTCTCCAATTTGCCTCAGAGGGGGAAAAAATTCCTTCCTGACTCCAAAAAGGCAATCGGACTAGTCCCTGGATCAACTTATATAATGAGCTATCTTCCATAAACCTGTATTCCCTCACTTGCTAAAAAGCCATCTAACCCCTTCTTAAAGCTATTTAATGTATCAGCCTGTACAACAGTTTCAGGGAGAGAATTCCACATCTTCACAGCTCTCACTGTAAAAAACCCCATCCGAATATTTAGGTGGAACCTCCTTTCTTCTAAACGGAATGGGTGACCTCGTGTCAGCTGGAAAGACCTACTGGTGAAAAAAACATTAGAGAGATTATTATATTACCCCCTTATCTATTTATATATACTGTAGTTATCATATCACCCCTTTAGCACCTCTTCTCCAGAGTGAACATCCCCAAAAATATAGGTTATAGGAGGTCCCCCATAGGCTAAAACAGCAATTTAGGATGTTTTAGGTGGCGAAGGGTCGAAGTCAACCTAAAGAGACAGTACTTTGATATTTGAATAGTACAATTTGTTCAATCTGAATCAAATTTTTTTCAATTATTATTATTTTTCACCTTCTTTTGTCTTTCTAAAACAGCTTTGGGAGGGGGGTTGTTTTAAATCAGCGGTTCTCAACCTGGGGGTCGGGACCCCTTTGGGGGTCGAACATCCCTTTCACAAGGGTCACTTAAGGGGTTTCAGGAGCAGGTTCATCTCTCTCCCTACTAGCCCTGGGGCAAGTTTGTAGCTCTCCGGGTGTTGGTGCTGGGAGTTGTAGTTCAGTAACCTGTGTAGGGAAGCCAGTTGCACTACAACTTTAAATATCCCCTTAGTAGGGACTGCCATACAGCTCTCCCTGCCCATTTAAAATAAGTAAAATTAACATGGTAATTGGGGGGTGACCACAAAATGGGTGTGGAAAAAAAAATTGCCGCACTACGCACGGAAAACAAACCTTTATGCAGCCACTCCTGTACTTTCCTAACAATCCGCTCTGGGCTGGCAACAAAAATATTTTAATATTTTATGGTTGGGGGTCACCACAACATGAGGAACTGTATTAAAGGGTCGCAGCATTAGGAAGGTTGAGAACCACTGTTTTAAATTGATACATTAAGTTAATACATTTCTTATCTTTCACCTAAGGCAGCTGTTAGAATTAATACAATAGTTGCTAATATTTCAAAGATACTACTGAGAAATATATCAACTAATGCAGTAGATTGTAACAGTTCAGAATTTGCACCTGGAGTACTGAGATGCCAGACCCAAATACCATTTTACAATCATATCTTCATTTGAAGGCTATATAAAATTGAGGCTAGAAGGAGGATATGGACTGAACTGAGAATAACATGTCTACAGTACACATGCCTCTTAAATAGAGTGCTGATAGAATGTGATGATTGATGACCTATATTTGCATTTTTAGTAAAGTAAGGCATTCCTTGTACAATAATATAAAGTGTTTGGGAGGGTTCCATTATTATTATGTAGCCTGTTATTGACAATCGCATATAGAAGACTATAGCATATATTTTTAATACATTATATTAGTTTAATATAAATAAATATATATATATATAAAAGGCTTCGGAGGAGGCCGAAAAGCTAATCTCGCATTTAAAAATATAATACGTTTTAATTACATATACAGTAAGTCCTGAGAGTGCGGATCCTCTTTGCTGGTTACCTATTGGAATTTTTTGATACTGCATCCAGGCATACTAAACCTTCATACGCGAGTGCTGGCTTTTTTGTGGACTATATATATATATATACACACAGTTTATAGATAGATACCCATCAAATAATAACATTTATATTTTTAAAAAATAATTTGGAATAAGTTTAGATTAAATTAAAAATAACATGCCTATAGCTTGATATCAGTTTGTAGACATTTGCAGCTGAGTGTTTTTAAGGCAGTTACAGTATATGACAGGAGCTTTTTTATTTTCTGATGTATAAATTCTCTTGGCTTTCTAGGTCAGACCCCAAACCTTCCCACTGTGTACCTGAGGTGAACATGCTCCACTTGGTGCGGCATGTATGTTATTGTCTTGATACGTCTATGAATTATTCATCCATACCTTATCTCGTAGAATATTGTGTGTAACAAATAAACATGCACTTGCTGCTTCAGTAACCCCATGTAAAATTTTCCACGAGATAGCCTGGTGAAATACAAAGCAAATACAGAAGAATAAGGAACAAAATCAATGACACTAAAAATAAGATACATATAACAACAGCAACTGCAGTTTCATGTTTGCTTGAAGATTAACTTTGGAAAGAAATTCATTGTGGGTATCTGTGCAAAGTTATGATGCTATCACTTGGCAGTCTTACCAAGAATCACTGTTTTACTCTTTTTCCTGTTACAAATAAGCTTTTCTGAAACTCATATGAGACCCTAATCTCTGAACTACAAAACACCATTTTGCATTAACAATTCATGATACAAAAAGCTTGGAGTACCTGAAAAACTGGAAAATCTGTTTGGAGTGAATACTATTTTTTTTTTATTAATTTGTGTTGATGTGTGTTAAATATTCAGCTATTTTATTCATCAGTTATTGAATAAGGTTTTGCAATAGTGTTTATTTTGTTAGTATCACAGAAACCTTGTTTGCATGTGGAATATTTTAACAGAACACTTGCCCATTATTAAAGTATGAAAATGCTTGTAAATAAAATTGAGTGTAATAATCAATACTTTTCTCTTGAAAAATATAATTTATCAAAAATAATGCATCTAGAAACAACTAAATTGAGGGGTATACCTATGTCAATAGCAGATTTAAAATATAGAGGCAAAATGGAGCCTTAAGAAAAATTAATCACTAGTTATGAAAAGCTCAATAGTCAAAATATGTTAAAAATTAAGTTAAAATGGCAAGGATAAAACATTATGGGGCAAACAAAATCAGTGCTTTAATTTGACGAAGTATAACATTTATTTATACTATCAATATAGATGGAAATTTCAAGAAATATATATATATGTGACACTAATTCAATACTAGCTGATCAATGTTCATTCAACTAGCTGATAAGAAATGTACAGCATACAGCAGATGGGAATATTTGGGACAATTTTAATTAGCCTAAATGTCATGCTGGGCCGTAGGTGAGTGGCTAGCAGGTAAGAGCCTTGGTGCTGTTTAACATGGATGTAGGGGGTATTTAAGGTGCTGATACACTGGAAACATGTTGTCATGTAGGAGAAAGATTTATTAAGGCAAAGGCAGGCAATACAGCTGCTAAACTTCAAAATAAAAACAGAAGTCCTTTTACTGGGCCACTGGTCAGAGACAGGCTGCAGATAAGAGTCTTGCAGAATGTCAGGAATGGCAGCAAACTAGGACAGTCTAGTAAACTGGCTGAGGTAAGTGCCTGCTGAAGGCAGAGAATGGTCATAGAGACAGGCCAAGGTGAAATACCAGGAGATCCAATAGTCAATGGGAACAGGAACCAGAACTGTGGCACAGAGCAGAGGACCAGGCAGGACAAGGGCAGGAACAGGGAACAAGGCAGGATTCAGGCACAGGAGGAACAGGATCAAGGAATAAATCATAAATCTGGTTTTGGGGCTTCCATGATCAAGCAACTGGGCATTATTTATAACAGGCTTCTAAAGTCCATTAACTGGCACATTACAAACACCTGGGTTTGATGAGAGAGGTGGAGGTGAGCAAGCATACAAGGCAAACAGAGTGTCTTCAATCATTTGAGAAGATTCATATCCCAAAGGGCTCATTGAGGCAATGCAGGAACTTGTAAGTATATAATTCAGAGTTCGATTCAAGGTACTTTCTGACACTAAACATATGGAACCATTGACTTTTTTGTTAATTGTCTGGCAGTGATTGTCCAAACACTTATCTGGTGATCTGGGAACATCTATCTGGAAATATAGATGTCTCAGTCATTTGATTGTCAAGTGCTTCCACAAACTGAGATTTAGATTGTTCAGTTCCGTTGGTTTATAGGACACTGCACAATTAAGCCAAGGTTGGGCTGTCAACCATAAAAATATGTCCCACAGTCATTTCACTCCCATTGTGCATATAGTTAATGCATGTCTTCAGAACCCTTACTAATTTATTGTGATGCTCCTGTGCTTAGGGTGTTCAGAGTTTTCCTTGTATGTATGCAGGGGATAAGACAAATCCTTCCTCTGTTTTTCTGTCTGTGACATCATCCAGCCCAGTTACAGGTTGGAGAGCCATCCAATTGGCTGGGCACCCCAGTGCATCCTTGGGAGAGAGGGATTGCCTGACTTTGGAGCCAAATTTACAAGGTTATGACAGAGCTTATAAAGGGCTCCCTACTGCAGCAGATAGAGAGCTCCAGATCTGTGGAGTGTGACAGTGCTGCTTGAAAGGATTTCCCAGGGAGAAGGGCTGCATTTTGCTCTACTTGACAAAGTATTTGAGCATCAGGGAGAGTCGGTTTCTATCTCCTGCCTGTGGATACTTTGGCCACTGTGTATTTCCCAAGGGTGAGGACAAGTCTTGCTCATGTACCTGCCATGTTGAGTGCCTGCTACTTTCAAAGGGAAAGGTACCTTGGGGCAGGTAGCGCTACCTGGGGAAATAAGAGCTCTTGGGATGGGCATTGAACTGACTTGATCAATTGAACTTGATTCTGTATTTATCCACCTGGTGTGGACGGTGGGACTTTGGCATTGAGAGACTGTGCCAGGAGTTGATAGTCCACACGGGTTCCCCAGAGTAAATTGGTATTGTGTGATTTGCATTTTCAGTTGCTACATACAGTTTTACATAAAGCTTATATTTGTTTTATTGCAAACTGTGTGTGTTTTATTATTCCTAGTGGAAATGCCTTGAAGTGTGCTCCTCAGTGATCCCTAAGTGGAGGCACTGCGCTATAAATCCCAGTTCCCAACTTTTTATATGCAAAAGGGACTCAGGGCCCTGGATTGCCAAAGGTTAATTGCTATTTATAGAGACAGTAACCAAATTATGGTTATTTAAACATGCTTGCAGGCCTCTTTTGAGAAGAGGAGCTTGTCCAATTATAAAATGTGCTGTATTCTTCTTCTCTTATTTTTGGGAACAATGTCTTTTCATTTTACTCTTTACAAACTGGTATTTTAAAACAAAGGTTGAATGCTATAAGCTAATGAATGCCTATATAAATATGGAAGAGTTATGGCAAATCAGATACTGTACATCAGAGATTTTGTAGCCCATGCGAAAAATAGGTACTCAGCCTTTCAGTTACAGTGCAAATTTTATGTCAATAAAAGCAAATTCAGGTGAAAAAAAAATAATGGGCAGTGTCAGAAAGTTTTGAAACTCTCATTGATCACTATTTTGTGTGGATAAAAAAGTAGCTTACATGATACTGCTATTACACACCAATTCAAAGCAACACGAGTAACCTTAAGAAACACTAAAATATATTTTACAAATGTATTATTTTTTAGAGTCTATCTTATCCTCATCCGAAGAGAAAACCCTTTTCATCAAATACTGCATTCATGCATTTCATATACCTCATTTAATAACAAAATGCTCTAATTCAGAAGTATTTTATTCTACGACTTGTATAAATTGAGTTTTCCAAAATGTTAATTAGAAATATGATGAAAAATAAACCTGAAGCAGTTTTTCTAATGGAACTATGGCACTCGTTTATTTTTAATTTAATGATATAATTTTCATCACTTGGGCCCAAATGATTCTTAAGGCACCCCATAATTTAATTAAACAAGAATTCCTGGAGAGTATTAAGAGGGTAATTCTCTTTTCTTTTTTCTAATTAACTCCTTGAGCACCAATATCTGGGTTCAGCGTAATCTGCAAAATTACTCCAGTTGCTTCCAAACAATAAAAATAAGTCAAGCATGTGAATAAGCCTGTAATATTATAAAAATGCAATAAATATTCTCATTGTAACACATACAACATCTATGATCTAAATACATATGCTGGAAATCAACTGGCTAGCTTTCTTTAATCTGTACCTACTACAGGTATAGTATCCATTATCCAGGAACATGTTATCCTGAAAGCTCAGAATTATGGAAAGGCTATAGACTTAATTTCAAAAATATAATATAAATGTTTAAAAATTATATTTTCTCTGTAGTAAAGAAACAGTACCTTGTAATTGATCCCAACTAAGATGGAATGAATCCTATTGGGATTTATGCATTTTTAAATGATTTTTGCTATGTTTAAGGATGGCGATCCAAATTCCAGAAAGATCGCTTATCTGGAAAACCCCAGATCCCAAGCATTCTTGAAAGCAGGTCCCATACCTGTAAACGATCATTGCAGCCAATATTTTCTAAACTAAAACTAATGATGGTGCATCTTATTTTTACACAGGAATTAATGACTCATCTAGTCAGGTTTATCCTTACCTAAGGAGCCATTATACCTCTTCATACTAGTGTGGCAAAATGGCCAAAATTAAAACCAGCCATTCACTTCAAGGCATTTGGAGTGAGAAAAACACCCATTGACTTTAATGCATGTGTAAGTGAGAAAAAACTCAGTGGAGTGTGATAAAAACTTGACAAAAAAATACCCATTGACTTTATTGCAATTGGAATAAGTAAAAAAGTCACCCATATACTTTAATATATGTTGCTACAAAAATGGACACATTATGTACACATTTTTAACATTGTTGCAATATTTGTTGCAAAATTTGGAAGTGCTATAATGAACTGTATTATTATTGTGGATGTTTTAAATTAGTGGATGAATGAGGTCACCTTATGTTGATGAGTGGGTGGAGTTGTATATTTTAAATAGTTTGGGACCACATGACATTTTTTCTCTGTATTAGGGTCTTCCTTCAAAGTGCTTGAGCATATCCTCATTTATAAAGGTTCAAAATGAGGATTCTTTTGCCAGTCTTTGGCATTTTTGAATTCCAAGATGCCCTTCATAAATCATGGCTAGCATATGTTGTATAGATGAAGGCACACCAATTTGAGCAATACTTCATCCCATGTAGAAGGTTCACCGATATGACTTTGGAAGATATTTTTGGGATTCTTTGAATGCTACACAGTTAGCATTTCTTGTAGATGATCATTAGAGGCAGTGCTTGTTTAAAAAAGCAATACAAAGAGTCTCTTTTCTATTTACATTTTTACATAGTTACATAGTTAAATTGGGTTGAAAAAAGACCGAGTCCATCAAGTTCAATCCCTCCAAATTAAAAACCCAACATACATACACACACACACACACATCTCCACTCTTTCAAACACAAACCATATATTACCATAGCTATAACTGTAGAGTTTAGTATCAAAATAGCCTTTGATATTATGTATGTCCAAAAAATCATCCAAACATCCAAATTTGTGCATATTTATGCTCTGTGTGTGTGTGAATGGGTGTGATGCATATGCAACTGGCTTCCATTGATTACCATATTGTTGTAGTAGAGCTTTATCTATTCCATCTTTTGGTGCATCCGTTGATATTTTTGAAAGCCAATGTATGTCAAAATATGTCAAAATATTGTAGAGTCTGTGCACAACAAAGAATTAGTGATGGGCAAATCTATCCCATTTCACATCGCAGAAAAATTTGCGAAACGAGTCGCGTCACGTTTTCGATGCACGTTGCGTCGTTTTCGATGTGTGTTGTGTCATTTTCATTGTATCATTTTCGACACGTCGCATCATTTTCAGCATGCATCTTTTTTTTTTTTGCTGCCAGCAAATTTTTTTGGCCATCATGGTAATTTGCCGCAAATTTGCGCCTGCCAAATAAATTTTCCCATCACTACAAAGAATGTCTTTTAGTGATTTTAACTCATTTCCTGCTTCTCTGTCTAGTTCCACTCAAGGTACTTTAGAGTGGAGAGAGCAGATTAGTCACAGACAGGCAAGGGTCAGGATTAGAGAGAGTCAGAATATTTAAAAAGGCTGGCAAGGGTCAGGATTGGAGCTATCAGAGTAGTCAGGCAATGCAAAGGTCAATACACAGTAGATCAGGCAGGAATCACAAGGATTTAACACCCAGGAACTTTCTAATAGAACCTAATAACGGCAATCTCTCAAACACTGAATTCCCCTTTTATACCTTTTGAATTACACGACATTGCGCGTGATATCATCACGCTGTCGCAAAAACATGGATATATTCTCTGGGGAAGCAACTGCCACCATTAGGGTGGAAACTAGACATGAATCTTTGCACTTGGAACCCCACTGGATAACTTCTCCAGTTACCAAATCAATGTGGGGGTTGTGTACCTGTAGCCATGGTAATCCCAGAATTAACGGGGATGAGGAACCATCAAGACATGAAAAGCTTATTTTTCACAATGCATGGATAATGCCTTGGATTTTTGAGTTACCAGTAGTGATGGGCGAATCTACCCAGTTTCACTTCGCCGAAAAATTTGCGAAATGAGTTGCGGCACGTTTTTGACGGGCATCGTTTTGGCGACTCTTTTTTCTGGTGAATTTTCGCCAGGCGAATTTTTGGGAATCCACCGCGAATTCGCCCCTGGCAAATAAATTCGCCCCATGCAAATAAATTCGCCCCATGCAAATAAATTCGCCCCTGGCAAATAAATTCGCCCATCACTAATTACCAGACTTGACCCTAGTGGGCTTTTATCGATAGCAGAAATCCTCATAGGAGCTGTAAGGGGAATAAGGGGCATATTATACCTTTCTGCGAAGGCAGCATCTAAAAAATTACCCCCAGAATCCATTAAGGCAGAAACTTTAACTGAACCCCTAGGCCAGGACAAAACTACAGGTACTAGGTTTTTTGAGGCGAATTATGGAGTAGAAATCTCTCTACCCAAATGGAGCTTCACTTCTCAACTTGGGTTTTGAGGACTTCCTGGCCTCTTGGGACCATTTTTAAGGAAACACCCCTCACCCCCACAATATATATATATATAGACCCAGGGATTGCCTTTGGGCCCTTTCCTCAGGGGACAAGCCTTCAACTGCATAAGTTCCTCTTGACAGAGCAAGAAAGCCCCACCCGAAATTTATTACGAAGAGCTGTATCATTCCACCCTGTCTCAACTGACTAGCGGCAGAATTCTGTACAATACTCCTCAGTTACTCTTTTCTCTTGACGGAGTTTATGAATAGCGGAATCAGAAGAGCTAGCACAATCCGGGTCATTGTATAACATGGCCATGGTGCAAAAAATGCCTCTAGGGATAGACGGGCAGGCTCAGAGGAGGGTAATCTTAGTGCCCATACTTGTGGGTCACCTTGTAGTAAGGTCATAATGAACCTTACTTCACCTCACCAGTAGGGAAGTTCTGAGGGAAAAAACTGAGGTGTAGTTTACATGCCTCCTGAAAAACTAAAAATGTACTCCTATCCCCACTAATCTTGAAAGGGGATTTTTGGATCATGGATCAAAACTCAGAGTAGCAGAGGGGCATCCAGCCTGTCAGAGAGGGAACCCAGACCCTGGATAATGTAGTCCTGTTTCCCCTCTTGTTCATCCAGTCGTCAGAGGAGGGTTGAGTACTACAGCAGTTCAGTGGTTTGTGGAATGGCGGTAGCATGACTTTCGGCATCCATTTTCTTCTTTCTCATGGCCCTGTTGTACTGTCACGAACAGCACCCTAAATACAGAACCCAAGCTAAGCTCCCTGGTCTCGGCTATCACTTCTGCCTATAACCACCACCTTTCACCTCAGGAGGAGCCCTTGGCTAATTGGATGCTGCCAGGTCTTAATTGAGAGAGGAGCAAAGGTAAAAGGTTCTGGATGAGCAAAGGGGCACGATCATCTAACCAAGATACTGGATTGAAGAACACCACCAGACGCCACAGAGTGGAACAGGCAGGTCAGGATGGCACAAGCAGAGCAGAAAAATCAAGCAAACTGGAGATAGCAGAGCAGTCAGGCAAAGCAAGGGTCAATACACAGTAGATCAGGCAGAAATCACAAGGATTTAACACTAGCGATGGGTGAATCTACCCCGTTTCGTTTCGCCGAAAAATTAGCGAATTTCCAGCGAAATTTGCGAATTGGCGAAAAAACTTGCGAAACAAGTCGCGGCAAGGTTTTGACGCGTCTCATCGTTTTCGTCGCGACTCGTTTTTTTTAAGCGAATTTTCGCTGGCGTTTCGCGAATTTAAACGCCAGCTGCGAATCGCGGGAATTCGCAGCGACTTCGCCCCTGGCGAATAAATTAGTCCATCACTATTTAACACCCAGAAACTTTCTAATAGAACCTAACAATGGCCAATCTCTTGAACACTGAATTCCTCTTATATACCTTTTGAATTTCACGCAATTGCACGTGACATCATCATGCCATTGCACGTGACATCATCACGCCGGCGCATAAACCCGGAAGTGCGCCAGCACGCACGCAATAGGGGAACCGGCCATAGAAGGGGAAGAAGCAGCCCAGCGGCCGTCCATGCCGATGGAGCGGCAGTGGACCCTGCTACCCGCTAGACCACCAGGGTGAGGCCTTACAATCCCTTTTGTCATGTGCAGCTGGTTTTGCATCAGCTTTTAATGAAATATCATAAGTAACTAGAAGTTTCCCAAGACCTGCAAACACTTCCTTAAATTCACTTCATTTGTTTACCAGTCCCAACTTCTAACATGTTTGTGCACCTAATATGGGAAAGTAATTACCAGAGACTACTGCAAATTCATGTTTGCTTACCTTGCTTTTGTAAGTAAGAGTGAATGTGCAGTTTCCTACAGATGGGATTTCAGACTCGTATGCCTTAAGCACTGATATTTTACTTTTTCATTTTGCTTTCATTTGTAGGTTTCTCCATAATTTTTCTGAGATAATGTTTGTTTCTGCCCCTGTGAAAACTTTATACTTAATGAGGGAACCATTTGTATCAGTCATCTTTTTTCACTTCCATTCCTTTTACTGACAGCACTTCACACAGATCTCGTCCTGACTCTTCTCACTGCTCCTGCCCATTAGTTTGCTTTTACTAAAATATTGCTTGGCAAAGGGATTATATTTGCCACACAGCTTGCATTGTTTACCATAAGCCAGGCAGTTGTTAAAAGAATGGGTGTTCTTATACCTTTTTCTAATGTAAGGTCCTGTTCCCATATCTTTCTTGAACTTTTGATGACTCTTATTTGATCATTCAATTACAACTCTGTCTCTGATTAATGAATCTGTCATCTTACCAACGTTACATGTTCTGCTTTTCAGCTTGAGGTCTGCTATGTATTCCTCTATGCTTTCAATAGGAGACTGCACTCTGGAGTTAAAGATAAATCTCTCATTCACCTTAGGGGTGCAGTAATCTTTTTTGAAGTGACGTGAAATGTTCCCATCAAAACATAACCACTTCAAAATGATCACTGTCATGTTCAGCAAGTTGAAATAAATGAAATATTTGCAAAGCTTCTTCTCCGCTATTGTTAGCAAAAGGGCCACTTTTTGTGCACTGGGCAGTGTTATAATGTTACTAGCTTATATGTATAGTAACAGTCTCTGCTTAAATATTTTCCATGCTTCCCCAATATTTCCCACAAACTTAATTGCAGCAGTTGGATGTAGGCTGGCTATCCTTAGCAAAGCAGGGACTGCTACGGTCACAGGCTGAGATGGGCCTGCTGCATTGTCTGTACCTCTTGCAGGTTCTGACATGGTTCAGACTCTGTCTGCTGAGTGAATCCACTTCTGGTACCATGTGTTGTACTCATAAATAGTGATGGGCGAATTTATTCGCCAGGGGCGAATTCGCGGCGAATTCCCGCGATTCGCCGCTGGCGAATAAATTCGCGAAACGACCCGAAAAATTCGCCGCCAAAAATTTGCCGCGTCAAAACGAGTCGCGCGTCGTTTTTGACGCGACGCCCCGTCAAAAATGACGCGACGCGCGTCAAAAACGACGCGCGACTCGTTTCGCCAAATTCGGCGAAGCGAAACGCGGCCGTTTCGCCCCTTAACTACTCATAAATAATGAGATTCTGGGTTTTGCAACAGCAGCTTATTTATTAAAATATAGTGCATGAAAGAAGCATGGCTCCCTGATTGTACAGCTCTGTCTGCTTCTGGAGCTGATCCGCCTATGTGCTTCTTTTTTCTATGACAAACTTATTAACATCAACAACTATCAACATAACATCCAGACAACCATGACGTGAATTGGTGAATATGACCACAAATGGTCTATACTTATATTACTAATTTTATGTTGTGTTACAGCAATTGTTTCTTATGTTTCCTGTTTTGTTTTTTGTATATGCTCTAATGCACAATTCCAATCACCCTCATATGGTAGCATGTATACCAGCTACCCTTTTGCATAACAATCCTCACCCTCTCAACAGATGTCAGAAAATTTAAATTTGTAAATTTGTTTCAAGTAAAGTTACTGTGAACAATCCATACAGCCTAGTGTTATACATTCTTGAGTAATTAAACAACTTATTTTAGTTTTAGTCAGTTTAAACGTTTATTTTTCTTTACTAACATCATAAAATAGGATTTGGAATTATTTCTTATAGTGACAGCTCCACTTTAACAAAGCACTGGCAAGGGCCCATCTCAAATATTTAGTGGAGTTTGGTATCCAGAACAGCTATTACTGGTGTTATATTAGTATTATTTGCTCCAGGAACAGGTCCTATTTTTTTCATCCAGAAGGAAAATATTGCCTCCTCTCAGGTAATTTGGAAAACTTTTTGTCACTGTCTTATTTCAATGCATAGCAGAAAACTTACTGGTTCTCTGTTTGATGACAAGCATAGGTATATTACATCAGAACTACACTTATGGGGACCAGAACTACACTTGTGGAAATACATGAGCCTTACTTCTTATTTTTTCATTTTTGTGAATACTTTAGCTGCATCTAACAAAAAATGTATACACACAGGGTCTACAAAAAGTCACTAAGAGCCTGATTCTCCCCTTACGGTGCCTCTAAAACACAATGTACTACACCTGGAAATCAATGTGTCTGTTTAATATGGCTATGCCAATACAAGTGTAATACAGTACTCTTGCAGAATATAAATAATTAGGATGCTGAGAAATTTAGTAGTATACCTTGAAAAAAGCAGCTGCTTCTAATCTCCCTAGATTTCACACTTTTTTTCCACATAAATGCAAGAGACTGTTGCAGGCTTCTCTTTGTGTAGCAGTGCTTGTATCTACATGTGTGTCTGCATATTGTACATACTTGTTTCTGTTCACATATTGTAATAGCTTGCATATCCTAGATAGTTGAAATACTGTTGTTGTCCAATGACTAATTTCAGTTTTGCCTGCTAAGTTTTTCTCACCAAAAATATAATATTTATTGTAAATACCCCAAAGCATGCTTTCAATAATCTGCAAAAAAAATTGTGCACAAATTACATATTCTATATATATAAGAATCACATGGTGGTATCAAGTTGTTTCCTTTAGCAACAATTGGACACTGTATTATGATGATTGTATATTTTTTTTTTTAAAATGTTGATGGCAAACAAAACAAACTAAATTTGATTCTTTCATGTGATGTTTGATTTGGCTACTGTAAATTATGGGGTTATAAAATGGATTTTAATTAGAGAATTTAATTTCCACAGTTAGCTGCATCATTAACACCTCTTGCTAAATATCCTTTTCTATTGAAATTATGGTGGCCTTGCTGAGCAGCTCAATTTTCACTCTTCTCATTAGTGACAGTTTTGTGTTACGAAATTAAGGGATATTACATTAGTGACAACTCTTTTGACTATTTTAAGAGGCTACTCTATTTTAGTTTCAACTCTATCGCTTCTGTCTCATCAGCTTAATAACAAATAGTACAGTAAATGATGCACTTACGTTTGGTTCCCGTGTTTACCCAGTACTCTCTCACTGGTTCTCCAACAATAAGACCTGGCAGCATCTGAGTAATGGAGGGCTCCACCCAAAACCAAAGGCGGCTGATATAGGCAGAGGAGTGGGACGTAACTGGAACCGTTGAGCTAGCTCTGGGTTTGGGATAGCTTACGTTTTAGAACATAGTCATGTCTAGACAGGTTTGTAATTTCCAAAAGAAATACAGTGTAAAATATGAAATAAGGTAGGAACACTCTTTGTTTGTAACCGTTCCTTGACTGATAGAAATGAATGAAGCTTGCACATTGCACGCATGGCGGATCCACAATAATTTCTTGAACTTAACAACAGTGAAAGGCCACACCCTGCTATATTTTCTGCTCTCCTAGTGATTGTCTAGCTGTTGTGTACTGCACACGTCTACAGTTATATTCAATGGGGAATGCCTAATGTATTGCCCCCAAATGAAAAATACATTGCTGTTTAATGTGCCTTTCATTGAAACATGCTCTTATCAGCAAATTCCCAACAACTATGCAACTATGATTATTTCATCATTCCCCACTGAGACATGAAACATGTCTCACATTGTTGTAATTGACTAGAGAAATTAAACTGAGAGGAGTCCCCAAGAGAACAATGGAGGTGGGCTACCCACAACAGTGGCCTGTGAGTTATAGTTCTCTTTTCTCTGTGCAGGGAGCACAGACTAAAATGAGGAAGTACAAGTATAGGAGTGTACCTTGACTTTTGTAGAAAAACAGAGCAAGCTCAATACTTTTACACTACAATTACTTCCAACTCCAGAAAATGACTGGAGGACCGTTGTAAAGTATTGAATTGGAAACCATACAATAGTGAAAATACATGAATATGTATATATGAAGCATGTCATAACAACCCAACGTTTAAGATGGATTATACACATAAACTAATAAACCATTTTAAAAGTAACAATTCATATAGAAAATCATAATATGAACCATAATATAATTTTTGCAGACCTCCTGTTAAATAACTGGTTTAAAGTCAGATAGTATACTAAAATCAAATAAAAGCAGGGGAGGAGGTACAGCAACTTATGACACTAAGCATAGTTCTAACCAGTAAATATAGACCAAGTACCAATGATAGGATGAAAGGTTTAAAGAAATCTCCAATAAAGCTGTTTAAAGCCATAAACTTTATCTAATCATCTGAAAGAACTGAACCCTTCTTTAAAAATAGTACACTTGTTGCAGCTCTAAAACCTTAGCATTATGACATTCAACAACACTTCAGAAACAATATAACTAAAACATTTGTCTCCTATCAAAAAACATACTAACCTAAAGTCATACTGTTTTGGATGGCTATTTTATTTATTTGGACAACCTCTGTATTTGTGGCTCTGATAGATTATAGACTAAATATTAAATGTGGGGATAGTTATGTAATCTAGGCTCTATAGTGCATGAGTAATAAAGTTCTATTAATATGGGGTCTATTATTTTGTTTATGTCAGTGCAGTTTACACAACCAGCTACTGTACATAAGGAGCTGGGGACTTGGCCAATATTACAATCGATTACAGAAAACTTCCCTTCTAAAACCTTTTTAAAAAAAATACAATTCTACCTTTGTTATTTTTGCATCTCATCAATGGAAAACAGTAAAACGTTCAGAGGGAGACATAACCAGCTTTAGTATCAGTTCATCAGTTCATTATATTTCCAATCAAAGAGACATCAAGGATTTGAATAGGCATATGAAGAATTAATCATTAGTTACTTTGGTTTTCAGTTAATGCAGTAGTATTGTACAGTTTTAAGAGTTCATAATCAGCCCAGGAATCCAATATTGGGATAGGCAAAAATTTTAAAGTATCCCAGATCAGAATGGCAAACTGCTCTTTGTACTTAGCAACTGGTGGAGTTGTGTGTGTAAATCAGATCACCAACCTGAAAATAAAGAGAAAATGTGCAATCATGGTTATCAGCTGAGATCAACAATAGATTCATTAAGTAACTACTGCCATGAATATTCTTGCACATGCAGGCTCATGATGTGATATACATAAGATTAAAATGACACAAGAGATTTTTTTTCTACTGCAGCAGCAGCACAAGCACATATGCTGCACTCTCATTAACTGAAAGCTTTTTCAATTAGAAAACAATAGTAACAACAACAACAGAACCCAACATAACACACAATACAATACTCCCCTCTTATTGAGTTTCAACTGCAGCATAACAAAATATAATAACAAAGACATGTGAAACAATAGATTCACTTCTGTTTGGAAGGTAGTGCTGCAGTGCATACAGATGTCAAACATGAGAGAGTCTGCAGAATTTTAGCATCAGAGCAAGACAGAGAAATAGGATAATAATCAAAAGAATTAGCCTGTCCCAAAAATTAATCGGGTGAGGTACAAACTGCATCAGGTATACCTTCACGTGGGTCAAAAGTTCCAGTGTCAGGAGACACAGAAGCAAATACTGTATACAGATGAAAGTGAAATGGCAAAATTAAAAATAACAGCTTTATCCAAACGATCCCAACCTAGGTATCCTAAAACACTAGCCCAATAAGAATCTTCATTGCTGGGGCTTACTAGGGGCTGCACTGTCTGTGTAACCAAGAGTTCTGGGACTGTGTAACCCTGTGCCACTCTAGGATTGCCAATAGGTATATATAGGATGGCATTTAATTGCTCTTGAGCATCCATATTAAGGATTGGATATAGGTTTTCTGAGCAAGGAGCAAAGACTACGGGGCAAATTCACTAAAGAGTGAATTGCAACACTTTGCCAGGTATAGCTTCACCAGGACAACTATAATTCACTAAAATGCGAAGTTGTGTCAATGGTGCCGAACACTGCCGAACGCTAACGAAGTTGCACTAGCATTACTTCAGCAAGAAAAGCAAAGTTGCGCTTGCATTGCCTAATTTGCATATGGTGGGAAGTTAAAGTTCAATGGACATATATGTTGCAGCAAATACATTACATTACACAAAAAGAAAAGAGTTGTTATATTGCCCTACAGAGTGAACATTCGCATTAGAGTACAAAGCAAAGCTAGCTAACCTCTCCTTCACTAGCGAAGGGCCGCCTGCGTATGGGGTACCGTTTGTCCAAAATACTTTCTGTATACAAAACTATCCCTGATACACAGAATGAATGTCTCTCATGGTATATAACTATTTGTGACCATATTCACAGATAAAAATATACAAAATACTTATTTCTATTAAAGAACAAGAACAAAACATTGTTAGTGAACAAAAGGATGTCATTATATTGCAAACTCCATTCTGTACATTTTAGCAATCAATCTGTCTCACAAATATATAACCCCCATGTAACAGATGCACTTATATGCAAAGTTACTTACAGAATGAATTATGTAAAAAATAAAACTTGTACAGAATATATAATTGTGTAAGTAACTAGTGCATGCCAAGCAAGATTTGAATGACAAAATAGATATTTGTGACAGAAAGCAAGATTTTACAGTACAGGATTCATTCTTTCAACAAAATTAAAGTTTTGTTTCACAAAACATAAAATAACCATTCTATGAAGCAATACTGTGTATATGATGTTAGGCTCCAGTGTCTCCTCCTAGCTCTAATCTTGCACCAGTTAGCTTTTAGCACTCTCTAAAAAGCGTCAAAAGCGTGCCGTGACTCGTTTCGCAAATTTTTCGCCAATTAGCGAATTTCTCTGGAAATTCGCAAATTTTTCTAGGAAACGAATCTCGGGAGATTCCCCCATCACTACTCTCTAATAATCTTTTTATCTATAGTAACACTACTACATAATAGGTTTAGCCACAGATTTGGGATTGATCACATTTTGACAGCTCAACCCACAGTCCTGCATTTCCCGACTTTCTCTGCGCTGAACAGCCAGAAAAAGAAACAACGTTTATAACTTAATTGGCTTTTGGCAGAGAGCCCAGAACAGCCATCAGGTGCAACTATTTTTTAGTTTTTATAATCCCTCTTGGGAGAAGTTAGATTTACAGCTTAAAGGGCAATTCACCTTCATTAGCAAAACTAATAACAGAAAAAAACGCATAAATATGTTCAAGCATGTTTCATAACCTGCCAAATTTTGTAAAACGAACATGGTAATCAGGGGGTGTGGCCACAAAAATGGGCGTGATGCATTTTTTTGTCCCGCTTTTTCTTTCCAAAATGTTGTGAGGTATGTGATCATGTGCACACATTCTGTATAGTAGGATTTTCATGAAAAGTCTCATAGTTAGCTGTAATTCAATTACTACATAATAGTTATAACCACAGATGTGGGACTGATCATGTGCAGCCACTCCTGAGTACTGTGTGCAAACAAAATGGGTCATTTAGGCAGTCAATTTTAGGGGATCATAATTTATTCACTCTATGGAAAATACTTTTTCTAATGATATTATTGTATGAGATGCACCTGGATTGACACTGGGGAAGGCGCTGTGCAGTTTAGATTTGGCAGTATTAATTATACAATGTTTTCTTTTGGTACTATTGACTATGTGGAGAGGGGGTCCGGCCAGTCTGCACCTGACGTCATGGCTTCAACCCCATGACATGTGTGTGTGTGTGACGTGTGTGTGATATGTGTGTGACACGTTTGCAGTTGTGCTCTCTGCACTAGTGTTGTTCACCCTCAACCCACTCTGATGTGAAAGTGGTAAGTACTGGGCAGGTAAGGGCCCGGCATAATTAGACCCCTGGTAGTTATTAATGAATGTAAAGCACTGTGCAGCTTGCTGTGTTATATAAATAAATTATGATCCCCTAAAATTGCCCCTATATAAATTACCCCTTTTGTTTGCACACAGTACTCAGGAGTGGCTGCTCATAAATCCTACACATTATACTATACAGAATGTCTGTGTGCAAATGATCACTCTCACACTGTGGCTTATAGGGATGTGTGAATTTGACCTATTTTGACAACGCTCATTAAAGTCTATGGGCATCAAAACTTTTTTGACATGTGGCGAATCTTTCTTTTGAAACGCGATGCCATTCAACTCTATGGACATCAATTCCACGGTGAAACAAGGTGAAAAATTCACCCATCCCTAGTGGCTAAACCTATTATGTAGTAGTTGAACTACAGCTAACTATGAGACTACTCATAAGACCCACACATCATACTATACAGAATGTGTGTGCACATGATCAGTCCAACATCTACGGCTAAACCTATGATGTAGTAGTGTTAATATAGCTAAGCAGATTATTAAGAGAGTGCTAAAAGCTAACTGGTGCAAGATTAGAGCTAGAAGGTGACACTAGAGCGGAGATCCCCAACCAGAAGCTCGCGAGCAACATATGCTCTCCAACCCCTTGGATGTTGCTCCCAGTGGCCTCAAAGCAGGTGCTTATTTTTGAATTAATGGCTTAGACAGATGTCCTGCCAAACATTCTCTCCTGTATGCTGGCAGTCCATATAGGGGTTACCAACAAGCCAATCAGAGCTCTTATTTGACATCCTCATACTTGTGTTGCTCTCCAACTCTTTTTTAACTTTAAATGTGGCTCCCGAGCAAAAAAGGTTGGGGACCCCTGCACTAGAGCCTAACATCATATACACAATGTATAAGTGACTGTGAGAGTTTGTCAGACATCATCGAAGGGATATTAGGCCTATTATAATGATGTTGCAGTTAGGCTGCAAGATAATAAGTGTGACAAACTGGCAGCTAGTGGATTTCAGTAAAGCAGTCAGACAAGCACAGTACATTTATTACAACATGGCCATACCTCCCAACATTTTGGAAGTAAAAAGATGGACAAAAATGTTTTTTAGCAAGTAGCATGGCTAAATGTTTAATCATGCCCATCTTTGTGGTCACACCCCTTAATTACCATGTTCATTTTACAAAATTTATCAGATTATTTAAGTTTGAAAATATTTCTCTTGTTACAATTAGTGATGGGCGAATCTGTGGCATTTCGCTTCGCCGAAAAATTTGCGAATTTTCAGCGAAATTCGCAAAACGGCGGAAAAATTTGCGAAACGAGTCGCGCTGATGTTTTGTTGCGCGCTTATTTTGATGCGCGTCAGAATAGTTTTGACGCACAGTGCAATGTATTAAAACTGCCAGGTGAAATGCATACCCCCAACGGCCCCTTTTTTTGGAGGGACAGCGCAACCTGCAGTCTCTCATTTCATTTGTATTGGAAAGTCCCTCTTTTCTCTGCA
>CM044433.1:68674112-68688510 GCA_024363595.1 Xenopus borealis | reverse complement strand
TGATTGTTAAAATGTACAGAATGGAGTTTGTAATATAATTACATCTTTTTGTGCACTAACAATATTTTGTTCTCATTCTTTAATAGAAATACGTATTTTGTATATTTTTATATCAGTGTATATGGTCACAAATAGCAATATACCATGAGACAAACCGCACCCCATATGTGTATAGTTAAATATTTGCCCTTACACTAATCCTTTATCTGTAATAACAGACTTTCAAGTTCTGAGGGGAGAATACCACAGTTTTCTGGCCAGGAAAACTTAGTACTCTTGTTTTTGTCCCACTGATCCCCTCTGCTGTGACATTTAACAAGGGCTTTGCAACCTAAAAGATTTTGGGCATACTTCTAGCATAGCTGGGAGGGTTTTTAAATGTTCTAAAGTGATGGAATATGGTTTTTAGTCAGATCATAATAAAACTTATAAACATATAATAATACAAAATTGAAAGAGTTACCAATCTGACACATAAAGAAAAAAGAAAGTAAAGTTAGTTTGAGACAGAAATTATAACCGAGAACACTTCCAAAGACTACACATCTATTTCTATTAACAATATAGAGACAATTTAAGTATATTATCCTTATTCACGAGTAACCTATTCACAAACAGAAATACACAAGAGAACTTAAATTACTATGAGAATAAAAACAAAGAAGACAATGCTAGGATAATATATGAATAATAACATGATAGTCACACAAATGCCATGCCTATTTGACCAAGGTTTTATACATTTTACAGTGGATTCACTATAAGGAAGATGTACACTGTTAGATTGGCATTATGTGAACACAGTTTGATATGACTTTATAGGGGCCACAATTAAATTCTCCATCAACCTGGCTTAGGTTTGTCTTAGGGGCAAAAATTTAGAAATTCGACCCTCAAAGTTTTTTTAAAGGGCTTTTTCGAAAACGGAACTATTTCAATCGAATAGGTCCATTTTCGATCGAATAAAAAATCGATCGAATAAAAAATCGTTCGAATCATACGTATAGTTCGAATCAATCGGTTCAAACTATTCTCGCTAAATCCTTTGAATTCTTGGAACTTTGAGAATTTTTCAGGACAGGTTCTATGAGGTCCCCCATAGGCTAAAATGGCAATTTGGCAGCTTTAAGCTGGCGAATAGTCGGTCGAAGGATTTTTAAGGGGCGAGTTCTTAGAAATTTCAATTTTCACATTTTCTCAATTCGAAGTAGCCCAAAATTACTTAGTAATAGTACTTAGAAATTTGAATTTTAAAAATTTTAATTTTATTCGAATTTTCACTTCAACCTTAAGTAAATGTGCCCCTTAGAGTATTTAAGGAATTGTCATTATTATTTTATATTATTTTATTTTTCCCTTTATACAGATAATTTACCCATCATTGGTGGTCCATTCTCCTTATTAATCAATTAAAAATAATTATTATTTCATCAGGACCTAACAGCAAGACTACCTGAATAGGTAAAAAAAAATGGGGTATACATTTCACACTAGGTAAAAAAAATTCAAGGAAATAAACATTTTCACATACAGTGCAGTTGTTTTAGAATTACTTATACCAGATATACCATGACCTGGACGAATGAAAATTTTCATAGTAAATTTCACATACTGTTGTGTTTGGTAGCCGAGGATGAGGAGGGTATAACAATGCTTTATTAGCAGGTTCATGCAGCCATTACATAACAGCAGTAAGTCTTACTTTCACTTTCAAGCTGTACAGAAAGTCCTGTGTATGCACAGTGACACCTGCAGGCCATTTGTATAAACACCACATATTCCCCCTACAGTAGGAAAGCATTTGGACAAATATATAAACAGTAGCAATTAAACTGTATGTATCTTAAAGCAATATATATATTCTTCACATGACATAGTCCTTGGTCCATGCAGGTAGTTCCATGATTCTCTCAGTATGCTTTATAGGTTCATTTTCTTCTGCCGTATTGCGGTTGGCATTAGGAGTAGGGAAATGTCCTTTATCAAATGGAACATCTCTATAGTCATATCTAGCAGGAGCAAGACGACTTGCATTCCATATGCGTCCATCAGACAGTTGATATGTGTATGGTTCTCGCTGGCGTCTCACTTCAAGTGGTGTAGTAAATTTAGATTGTCCTTGTTTCAGTATTCCTGGTTTCTTAATTCTAACTAAAGATCCAGGCTGAAAGTGCACTTCTCTTGCACCACGGTTTCTATCAGTATAAGCCTTGCATTTGGCTTGGTGATGTTTCACAATGTCAGCAGTAGGGATGGCGAACTGTTCGCCGGCGAACTTGTTCGCGCGAACATCGGCTGTTCGCGCTCGCCGGAAGTTCGCGCGACGTTCGCCATTTTGGGTTCGCGTTAGTTGGCGCTTTTTTTTTGCCCTCTCACCCCAGACCAGCAGATACATGGCAGCCAATCAGTAAGCTCTCCCTCCTGGACCACCCCTACACCCCCTGGACCACTCCCCTTCCCTATAAAAACCGAAGCCCTGCAGCATTTTTTCATTCTGCCTGTGCTGTGTGTGCTTGGAAGAGCTAGTGTAGGGAGAGAGCTGTTAGTGATTTGAGGGACAGTGGATAGTAAGTTTGCTGGCTAGTAATCTACTGTTCTTCAAACAACTGCCATCTAGCTGTGTGAGCTTGTTCACATTCTGTCTAAATATCAATAATATTACAGTCTCCACAACCACCTGAGTGACGTTTTTCAAGCAGCAATAATATATTTTACGTAATCCGTATCCACCGCTGTAGTAGTGTATACGTTGACCTTGTAGGCATTGTTTGCCCAGTCTTTAACCAAGTGCCACGTAGCTGTGTGAGCTTTTTCACATTCCGTGTCCAGAAACATCACCTGAGTGACGTAGTGTGATTTCTGCCCTTTACAGCACAAAACGCAGCGCTGTGTCAACAATGTATTTTTTAGAAACATTTTTGCCCTTGATCCCCCTCTGGCATGCCACTGTCCAGGTCGTTGCACCCTTTAAACAACTTTAAAATCATTTTTCTGGCCAGAAATGTCTTTTTTAGCTTTTAAAGTTCGCCTTCCCATTGAAGTCTATGGGGTTCGCGACGTTCGCGAACCGTTCGCATTTTTTGCCGCAAGTTCGCGAATATGTTCGCGAACTTTTTTTCCGACGTTCGCGCCATCCCTAGTCAGCAGTAGATTATTTTGTAGGAATTATCTTTGGTGGAAGTTTGACGTCTGCAACATGTAACTTAGTGTGCATCTGTCTGCCATGTAATAATTCAGCTGGAGATGATTGGGTTGTTGCATGGCATGTTGCTCTGTAGTTATGTAGGAACTCTTTTGTAAATACTTTCCATGATTTCCCAGTAATATTTGCTGTCTGTAGTGCTTCTTTCAGACTTCTGTTGAATCGCTCGATTTCTCCATTTGCTTGTGGGTAATACACTGAAGATTTCCGATGCACAATATTCCTCTCTCTCAGAAAGGATTCAAACTCATATGAGACAAACTGTGGTCCGTTGTCTGAACTCCTTTGGATTTCATTCTCTGCTGAAGACTGTAGACAGAAATGTTATTTCTGTAGCTGATGTAACATGAGAAACAAATGCAATTTCTGGCCATTTACTATGATAGTCTATCAGAGTTATAGCAAATCTGCAGTCTATAGGAGCATCTGCAAAAGGACCCACAATATCAATAGCACGTTTTTCCCATGCTGTATCAGGAAATGGTACTGGCTGAAGTGGTGGTGTATGTGTGATAGCTGTTTTGTCATGATTCTGACAAGTAACACAAGAATGAATGGCAGTTACCACATCAGCATCCATTGCTGGCCACCAGTACAGTTCTCGCAGTCTTTGTTTTGTATGTACAATTCCTTGATGACTCTCGTGTTCAAGTTGTATGAGCTTTTCTCACAAGGTCTCTGGTACCAATAAACGGTGAGCTCCACGGACAACATAGCCATCTACTAAGGACAGTTTGTATCTAATCCTGTAGTAAGGTTGAAGATCAGGACTGAGTTTCTTCTCAGCATTTGGCCATTTGTTTTGTAAGATATCCCGTAGTTTTACTTGAATTGGACATGTGAGGCAAGTATCAGCAGCTGTAACTGTAGATGATAATATATCAGTCAGTGCTACAATTTCCATCACATCTTGCTCTACCAGTTTCTAGCCTTTGCAAGGGTTAAATCTTTCTCTAGGAGAAGTCTCTCTCTAATGCAATGTGAGTTTGTTTTTTCCACTATTTGGTCTCTTAGCATTTCATCTGTTAGAATCCCAAACTCACAAGTAACAACCAGCTCTCTCAAAGCTGCTACAAAATGTTCCATGGATTCACCATTACGCTGTCCACGTTGGTGGAATTTATATCTTTCACCAACCACATTTACTTTTGGCACAAAAAAGTTCTTTTGTAGCAGTGAGAGCAGTTTCATAAGTATCATCAGGTAATGGTAATGTATGGAATATACGCTGTCCCTCTGCCCCCAGGCAGTAAATAAGTAAAGCACGCTTTCTAGCTGCAGAAATCTCCCCTTGGTCAGCAGCAATAATGTAATTATCAAACATACAGATCCAAGCAGTAAAAGGTATGGTATGGTAGGTAGAAAAGGTGCAGGCTGCTGCAGAGGTAGAAAAGACATCCTTGTCGACATTTGTTGTGTTTGGTAGCCGAGGATGAGGAGGGTATAACAATGCTTTATTAACAGGTTCATGCAGCCATTACATAACAGCTTTGTAAAGCTTTATTTCACTTTCAAGCTGTACGGAAAGTCCTGTGTATGCACAGTGACACCTGCAGGCCATTTGTATAAACACCACACATACCTTTTGTGGTCACTTTGACAATATGTAAATCTGTGGAATCGTACAAGTGTTATATATTCCCCCCCACAGATGCACAACAGAATGCAATCCATTCAGCATCTTGTAAACATGATGGTAAATGCTGCAAGGTGTCTGTTTAGATATTTGTTTTCTTATTTATAGTTGCACAATCCCATATTTATTCCTGCTCCCTGAATATCACATACACCTACTATATCATTTTAATATTCAACATAACTAGGAATGTTATAAGCTGTTGATATCCATTCTACATAGCAAATTATGAAGGGGACAGCCATGGTAACAAACTGCTTGATTTTACAATCAAGATATTTCTGTCCAAGTAGTAAAGCTGATTCTCAATAAGGCATGACCTTACAAAGTGCAGCAAAATGGTTTCAAACATTATGAAAATGCATATGTCTGAATACAAATCTATTCCATGACCCTTTGGCAACTGATATTGCAATGATTAAAATGACCTTCTTTGGTATGAGGATTGTTTCTATTCGAATATTTCCCTCTTGCAGCTCTTTGTTATTAAATAAGACAAATTAATCACAATCTGCTCTGGGTATTCTGTCACATTCATAATTAGGGTTAAAGGGTTTCTTTAGAATTTTTTTTTCTTCATATATTCAGAAAGGTGGATGTGCAGAACAAGTGAATACAACTACTCAACTGATCTTTTTTTTCCAGTACTTGAATGTGCGGTGTAAATGTTTATTAAAGGACCGGTAACATCAAAAAATGAAATTGTTGTAAAGTAATAAAAATATAATGCAGTGTTGCCCTGCACTGGTAAAACTGCAGTGTTTGCTTCAGAAGCACTACTATTGTTTATATAAATAAGCTGTTGGGCAGCCATTCAAAGGAGAAAAGGCTCAAGTTACACAGCAGATAGCAGATAAGCTCTGTAGAACATAATGTTAGCTGTTATCCATTACTTATCCTGTGCCATATAGCTGTTTTTCAATTTCCGCCATTTCTACTTAGCAGCTTGTATTATATTATGAAATATAGTAGTGTTTCTGAAGCAAACAGATCAGTTTTAACAGTGCAGGGCAACATTACATGATATTTTCTTTACTTTAAAACACTTAAATTTTTTGGTGTTACTGTTCCTTTAAATATTTTTCCCAGCTGCCTCTGTTTCTTCCTGCGATTTTCATAGTTTTTACATATAACCCATTGTATCTGCAAACATTTGCCTTAGTACTTCAAATACAACAACGATTGCTTATTCACAGTAGTTGATATGCTCCTTCTGAACATTTTACTGCATTGCCTGTACTGCTATTCATATTGGTGTTGCAAATAAGTACCAGCTTGATGTCAAATGCCCACCAATACAATGTCAACTTCAGCCGCTGTGGGACCGCAGGCTGGGACTAATTACAGAGATGGTCTGTCCCTTTTGATATATTACTACTGCCTTCATGAGAACAACAAAACTCAATGCACTGACCATTTGGGAGGGAAGGCAGTGAGTATTCTGTATAGGCTGTAACTTATATTTTCAGGACAGCGATCCACTCCTTAATTTTTTTCAAATTGTGCATCTGCTGGTGTTCAAAGGCAGTTGCTATGGGGACATGGTGTGGCGCCAGGCAGGAACAATTTTTTTGTATATGGGAGCCAGGCAGGGAAACTTTTCTATGGGATAAATCTTTAACACAAATGATTGACAATAGCAGCCACACTCAAAAGTTCTGGTATGCTTATGTTTAACTGGTGGATTATGGTTGATGTCTTGAGCATCCCTGCTATAACCCATACTTTTTTTAAACTTTAGTTAAACAGAAAATTGTATCTGATATTGACTTCCCATTGATTCCAGTGCACTTTGTCAAATGTTGACACTGGCTTAATTTTAACATAAAGCCAAATATGGAAGATTCGCTCATCGCTAGAGCTCTATACTGAGGGCCAGAACTAGGTCTAGGCAGATGGCACATGCCTAGTGCGCAAAGGTGAAGGGTGCACTAGGCATGTACCTCTTCCATCTGCTTATCCTTAGTATGGGCCTTCTTCCCCACACTGAAGACCATTTGCAGGAAAACTAGTTTTAAATCAGTTTAATTTAATTCCTATTATTCCTCCATCACTAAGCATACAATATATGCCGGTACTCACTCAAAAGTGTGTTCAGTGATACACATATTTGCCCTTTAGCTTATGCCAAAGCCATTTCTAAATATTGCTGATATTTAAGACTCATCTCTCCTTATACAAATTCATTTTTTTTCCATATAAGTTAGAAATAATGACCAGGGCATGTTGCTCATTGTCTGTAGGAGTATAAGCCAGAACAGGCAGTGCTGAATCCATGACATGTTCAGAATCAAAATCAAGGAATATAGAATATTTGTCTTCTTTTCTTCCATCACTCTTCTCATTTACTCTGCCACATGACAAGTAGTTTACTCTCAGAGCTTTTTCTTCTCTTTTTGATGACAAAAGGTTGGGGCACTGAAAGCCTGCCACTGAGTTAGTTAGATGTTATTATTACTGGATTACAGCTTGTTAGTAAGAGAGGTGAGTGTGCTCTGACAATGGACTTGCTGCAAGAGATATCTTACAGTCTGTACAGTTTATAATAAGCCATAAAATTTGATGGCTATGGTAGAAACTGTTCTTTTAGACCTAATAATTTGAAGCAGAGGCACATAAACCTGCAGCTACCCCCATGAATACAATACTGACTGCAGATTTCAGTATTGCAATGGTTGGGATTGGTGGGGTAAGACAAGTATTTGTATTCCCTCCCACCCTGTTACCCATTCCTTAACTTGCACATCATTCAGAAGCTTATGCTAGGGAGCAGCAGAAGACACAGTTGCAACAGTGCCCCATCCTTAACAGCTGCCCAGTGACTAGGGATGGCCTGGGCCTCCTGACATAGTGGTCGGCACCTTGCTCCAGCGGTTGTTTTATCAAAAGGTACAGACCACAGCTAGACTGGGGTCAAAGTGCTCCTTGAATGTGAACAAAGGGGTATGGTCTTGCACCTTTAGCACATTCTTTCCCCATCATCGTAAATTACCCCTATAATCTTGTGAGTTTCACAAATATATTTTCATAAGGAAAGAAAAAATGTACATAACAAAACAGCATATTAAACCAGGGAAGCAGGGAAAACAGTAGTTAACTGATGTCTTATTAAATCACCCTTGGCCTATCAATTAACAACTTTGAATGTTCTCCAATATTTTTCAATATGCACAGCTGTGTGGCTCAGGTACTGATTCCTGCACTAAATGAATTAGAATGGGCCCCTATTTTTTGTGGGTGTAGTGTTCAAGTCCACAGCAAAGCCATCAAGCCTTTTGTATTTTAAAGGTGGCCATAAACAGGTAGATTTCATCATGTAAAATGTTCACATACACCGATGCGGTGCAAATTATGCAGTATTAAAAGAAGTTAAGAATGCAACTGTTTGATTCTCATAGATTGAAGCAAGAAGCTATTTCTGCTGTCAATGTTTTAAGAGGTTCTTGGTGGGAAATGGCTCAAAGCAAGCTTGAGAATGGAAAACCCCAAACTGTGGGCCAGATTCAATTCAGTGAGCTAAAGGTTTATCATGTGAAAACGTATGGATGAAATTCAATTTGTGATGCAATTCAATTCTTAAAATCTTATCTCACAGTTTATCACTAGAAAACGCTATTGAAGACCATGGGAGAAAATGGAAGTGAATTAGAAAAAAATGGATTGAATCAAGCCTTATGTTTCATTGAGCACTTAAGGCAGCAGAAAACCATTTACCTCTTCCACACTTGCAATACTGCATCTTTATATATTATTAATTTGTTTGTACACTTGTCCAGGTTAGTGAGTGCGCTCTGCAAATTTTTAATTGCACCAAGAACTCCCCCATTTCACTAAATAAGCCATACAGGAGGCCCCTGTAAACGGAAGGCCTAAAAAATTGGGCTAGTGGTCACTATGGGACAGCAGCTGGTTAGCTAGTTGGCAAGGGTCAAAAGTATAACAATACACTCCTCCAACCTGAAAAGATTAATTAAGCAACTGGTGAAGGATAGAACAGGTGAACAACAGGGTTGGTCAGGGATAGTCACATGGGACACATCGGTAGGGTATAAATTGTGAGCCTGCAGGGCTAGGGTCTCACCTGCTAGGGAACGGTTTTAAGACGCTCCCACCCACCAAAATGATATGAAAATTTAAAAAAAGGTATTATGCAGCTTGAAGAGGTTTAATATGAAGTTATGGTTAAGAGAATTAATGCTCCTGGCCAAGCTTCAAGAAAAAATATATAGGTGGCAGGAAGTTTTTAGTAGTCCTTTGCTGGCTAGGTATTCAAATATATTTAAGTACAATGGAAGTGCCAATTGATCAATGCATGTTCCCTAGTTCCTGTCTAAATAATTCAATGAATATGCAAATGATCATAAAGTGGATAAGCCACCATCCCACGTCAAGTTAAACTCCACATGGCGGTCCCTTATTTACCTCTGGTCAAAATATAAAAGGTCATATACCTCTCTGCTTAACAGCATTACTTGGGGGGAAATTCACTAAGGTGTGAAGTGGCTAACTTTGGCGAAAAGGCATTTCGCAAGTTTGCCAATTTACTAACAGTGTCTGTGGTGAAAATTCGCTAGCGAAGTAGATAGACTAGTGCAACTTCACACCCTTACGCCAGGGGAAGTTGCGCACTGACGAAGGGACGTAACTACCCTAATTCACTAAAATGCCCATTTTACTGAACGTTACTTCTTGCGCTAGTCTTTACTTCGCCAGGTCAGACCTGACTACAATAGAGTTTTTTTTCTATATTGTCCCCAAAAAAACCTGGCGTCTTTTACTTTTTTTAGGGTGATAGTTTGAAAAATAGCATGTTTTTGGGGGTTACCCTCCTTCCCCCCTACATTTCCATTTTACATATGGCAACTCAACTATACAGTGTTTAGGGCAACTTTATTTTATTTATTAAAGGTTTCCTGGGCTTGTGTAGTGTAATGTAGTGGCTGCGACATATACTTCTATTATATTTTTAACTTTCCGCTGTATGCAAATTAGGCATCACTATCCTAAATTCGCTTTGACTCACGTAGCAACAGTATCGCAACTTGCTACTTTTCGCCTCCGTGAGCACAAATTCACATTTTAATGAATTAGTTCTGAGTGGGCCACATAACTCCAGTCCAATGCTGGAGATATTAAGCTAATGTAGTGGCTACAACATATAATTCTATTATATTTTTAACTTTCCACCGTATGCAAATTAGGCACCACTAGAGTAAATTCGCTTTGACTGATGTAGTAACTGTATCGCAACTTGCTACTTTTTGCCTCCCTGAGCACAAATTTGCATTCTAGTGAATTAGTTGCTCACGGGCGAAAATATGCCTGGCAAAGTGCGGCAAATTGTGGTGAAGGCATCGCTAGTGCAATTTCCACACTTAGTGAATTTGTACCTTGGAGTAAATGTCTGCTGAACTTGATTTCAATCTGTGGGCTAGATCTTCCTCCGCCACCTGCTTATGCGACTTTTGCATAACTTTGTAACAAAAAAAACCCTGTTCTTTTCTTGTATATTCATTGAATTATCTAGATAGGGGACTTACCAGCGAATCTTCACCAGGCGAATTTTCGGTGGCGTTTCGCGAATTTATTTGCTGGAATAAATTCACCCATCACTACTCAGGACTGCACCCACAACCTTCCTTTTTTGTACTTGAAATGTAGCCAGAAGCTGTGGCTGAGTTTCGGTGGTTTGTGCACCCTCATACCCACCCCTTTAAATTAACGGTGCGCCTATGTTTTTCAAAACTTTGGCTTTATTGCAGAGACATTCAGGGTTGGACTGGGCTGGTGGGGGACAGTAAAAAACCCAATGAGCCCCAACCTTCATGGCCCTGGTGACCAAGACGTGCTCCCCATGGCACTGTAGCAGCACCCAGTAAAATGTACACAGCAGAGGCGAGAGACAGATCCTGCTTCCTCTCCATTGATGGTAAAAGATGCACGCCAGTAACAAAGGATGGAGAGCAGGTGCATGTCAGGAGGGGGAGCTTCATTTCACATCGGGGACACTTCAGGATAGAGCTCTGAGTGGCCACAGAACTCCAGTCCAATGCTGGAGATATTAAGCTACTCTAAGCATTTTTGACTATGAAGACTTTCATTCATCCAGGTCATGGTATATTTAACGAAAGTAACTCAAATCTTAGCATTTTTATTGAGAAGGATGTTCACAGACCTTGAGGATCAAGCATTTAACATCTATGTATTAGTAGTTAGGGTTTGAAAAAAGGTGACAACTGACAAGGTGAAAGAAAAACAATTTCGACATTGCAATAAAAAGCAATGTTTCAGCTTGTCTCACAAGTCCCTTCCCTATTAGCTAAAAGAAGCTTAACCTGTAATGCACTCCATGGATTTGCATTAAGCTATACAGCCTTTCCCTTTGAAATAGCAACATAAAATGGCAGACACCAATTATGATCCAGCAACTGGTTGTAAACAAATTGGCTTTGCAACTAATTACTCAGACAATCTAATAAAGAGATGTTATCGCTGGTAAAATGCATCCCTCCCCAAGACACGCAATTAACTGGATAATTTTCAGCAAGCTGGTAAATGTTTGCTTTTAATTGTACCATAATGTGAAATTAGAATGTGTCATGTTGCCCCCACAGCCTCCCTACAGCCTGTGTTTCATACAACCTCTAGCACATTTGCTTTGTCTCTGTATGCTTTCTACCAGCCAATTTGCTGTTGTCATGAGAGAGGAAGGGATTTTTTTGTGTCACCTTCCATCACCTTTGGATTGTTAAAAAGAAAATTGAACTGCAAACCCAGCTCAAATAATCCCAATTTAACAAACCTGGACAGGAATTCACCTGCAGAACTTGGTTTGGACAGATGTTACACAGCAAAACAGTGCAGAAAATGAGCTGATTAGGCAGCAATTCAGAATCGGGACATTTTACCTCCCTCAAACTTACATTGTATGACATGGTTCTATTATATACTAAACGTAAGGTACAAGGTGTATTGTATGTAAATAATTAAACTGCATATCTCTTTAGTATGTTTAATATTAATAAGAATGTTCTTTAAAAACTATACATAATGCAGTTTTAGCACGTTAACAATGCCAAAGGCACTTTCCAAGCATTTAAAGGGGTGGTTCACCTTTACGGTTACTTTTAGTATGTTATAGAATGGCCAGATCGAAGCAACTTTTTAATTGGCCATCATTATTTATTCGTTATAGTTATTTTCCTTTTTTTCTTCTGATTCTTTGCAGCTTAAGGCTATAAATGTATTGTTTTTCTTAATTTTTATTGCGCATCTTTTTATTCAGGCCCACTCCTGTATATATTTCAGTCTCTTATTCAAATCAATGTTTGGTTATTAGGGTCATTTAGACCCTAGCAACCATATTGCTTAAAATGCAAATTGACGAGCTGTTGAATAAAAAGTTAACTCAAAAACCACAAATAATAAAAAAAGAAAACCAATGGCAAATTGTCTCTGAATATCACTCTCTATAATAATAATAATACTATACAAAACAACTAATAGTTATCTCAAAGGTGAACAACCCCTTTAAAATTGTATATAGTTAATTTTGCTTTTCATTTCTTGCTTGGTTTTCCTACAGTATATCTCTTTCAATGGAAGGTAAAGGCTGGCTATATGATTATGTAATGTCTAGATTATGTGTATTAACATGTGAATTAACATTCGTTGATAAAGGTGTTTTTAAATTCACCTTCTTGTTTTTTTTAAAAGAAAACGATACCCCTCAAACAATGTACAGTAGGTGTCTATAAAAAGATATTGCATAAAACAGCTGATTTGTAAAACCCTGCTTCATGTAAATAAACCATTTTCATAATAATATACTTTTTTAGTAGCCTGTGCCATTGTGTAATCATAAATAGAAAATTGCCATTTTAAAAAATGAGGACAGTCTCCTGGGATCCTAGGATTCAACGGTGCACACAAACACACCAAACAAACTATAAAGTTAGGTCACATGAGCCAATTAACAGACAGAGTTGTCTATTTTGCTTCTTCCTGTTACAGTTAGAGTTGAAATATTTCTGGTCAGGGGATCTCTGAGGCAGCACACAGACCATCATGAAATGGGGGTTCAAGGCAAGAGATGTAAAAGGGCAATATCTACTTAAATATATATACCAGTTTGATAAGAGTCTTTACTATGCCACTATATTTGATATAAACTACCTGTTGCTCAAGTATTCATTTTGGGGGTATAGTTTTCCTTTAATTATTTGCCTTTTTCTTCCGAATCTCTCCACCTTTCTAATGTGGGTCACTGACCCCATCTAAAAATGTTTCTATTTAGGCATTCTCCTATTCATATTCCAGTATCTTATTCAATGCATGGTTGCTAGGATCATTTGGACCTTAGCAACAAGATTTCTGAAATTACAAACTAGAGCTGCTAAATAAAAAGCTAAATGACTAAAAAAAGGCAAATAAAAAGAAAACAAATTGTTGTAAAATATGATTCTTTATAAACTTTATAAAGTTTGCTAAAGTATGTCATTTCTCATTTGCCTGGTTTCTTCTTTTTAACATGAGAAGTCTGTAACAAGGGCAAATGCAAGAAATCTGAGTGACAAGAATGTGCTGGAAATAAAAGTCTGTTTATAAATTGTTGGAATATAACCTTGAATAATAAAAATGTATGTTCAGATTAAGAATATGCTAAATCTTATGTTTGCGAAACACTTGAAAATTGCTTGTACTAGGTTCAGGTACACATCCCCATTTTTACTACTGCTAATACTTTGTGCTGAAACATATGTATTATTATTATTGTTCTGTCCTTCCTACGTATTACCCTGGGGCAGTGTGTAGTTTGACATGCAGCTAAACCTTCCCACACTCCAATAAAGAGACTGAGATTTGAAGTCTGTAGATTTTACTGGGTTGGTAATGGGATGAGGTGAAACTAGAAAGAATAACAGAAATACAATAAGTATGCTTGTAATAACAAATAATGAACATATAAAAATGAACATTTGAACTGCAGCATAGTCCCTGGCTGGCATAAAGTCTCTGTGGTAATGTCTCTGAGGGTTACTGGCAGTTAGAAAGGTGTTTGGTGTCACTTGGCCTTACCAGCTATACTTCCGCATAGGAGATGGAACTGGGTGTGCTTCTTCCACAGCATGGGATGTAAAATGGAGTCCTAGCTCCCACAAGGCATTGCACAAGGTGACATGGTGTAGCTACGGTGGCCTGATCAGTACAATTTCTGCCATAATCCTTCTGGAAATAGAAAACACACAGGAAACTGTCTTGTGTTGTTACAGCCTGTGACCTGTAGAGGGAGCCCACAGCATGTAAAATGTCGAATGCTATGGTGAAGACATGACAATTATTATTATTATTATTAACATGTATTTCTATAATGCCAACTTATTTCTTAGCGCTGTAAAGTGAATTTGATTATCACATTACTTGGTAGGAAAGCTTTTTGAAGGATTAATAAAGGATAGGATACTGGACTTTAAAAAGGGGGATTGTGGGAGCACTCTAAAGGCTAAGGCTAAGGCCAGACGGGGAGATTCGGGGGCATTTTGTCTCCTGGCGACTTCTCG